>ML776607.1:94981-167882 GCA_009831015.1 Picea engelmannii
CATTTGTACACCTTATCAATCATGATAAGACAATAATGAGAGCATGGGTCCTCCAACCATTCTTCTAGGATAACTCAATCCATAAAGCGTCTTCCCGTGAGGGCTTTCACCATAAGGGGACCACTTTGGAGTTCATCCATTTGGTTACCTTTGCATCGATTGGTTTCCACTTGGACATATAACATTCTCATCAAGGGAATCATATAAATCAATTACTTGACATCAACCAATGACATCAATCAAACCAAACCATTTACATCAATGACATATGATCCAACAATCTCCCAAGTAATCAAACCATTGGCATCAATGACAAACCATTGGCATCAATGACAACATGATCCAACAATAAATTCTTCCCACACTCCTTGTGCTTCTCTGTTTTGGTTCTTCGACACTTGGTCACTCCTTGACTCTGTGCACTCCTTGCACTTGGTCTAAGTTCCCATTGTTCCTTCTGAACTCTTTTGAGTCAATTCAAGACTTTGTTGATGCACTCCTTGCGTACGATATGCACTCCTTGCATATGAGTTCTCATAAGAGAAACGTTTGAAACTTATCTAGTTCGTCACAATTTCATATGATCAACCATAAACAATCATACATAAACGAAATGAACTAAAACAAAAAAAAAATGCATCATTCATTCAATCATACCTCAAAATGAACATTGTCCAAGGAATTGGAACAATTATGTCTGTTGTATTCATCCATGAAATAAATTACATAGTATTACAATTCTTCATTGCATCTTTCTTCTTTGCCCATCTTCTACTCTCCTCTACTCTGACTCTACTACCCTTTTATAATACAACAAAAAATATATCTAAGGAGTGGCTTCTCGAGCTCTTCTCCGTCATGTCTGCAACCTATCCTATCAATTTCTAGCAGTTACCTAATTTGTCCTACTACAATAACTATCAGTTATTACCAGATAAGGGCTTCCACTCTCTATTTGTAACTCCTTATAGTCGTACAAGACTTTACAAACAAGATATATTTAAAAACATTATTTCCAAAATATCTCAACAACTCGTTTTGTTTCTGAGTTAAATGTTGATTTGAAATTCTGTCATGCTGAGCTGTCATATCCCTGCCTCCACACTTTCTTCTTTGAATTTGAAGGATATGCTTCTGCATCACTGCCAAAGAAAGCTTCTCAACATGGAAATAGTTGAGTTATGTCCCAACCAAGCCTCAACTCAAGTAATAAATAAAATGCTCCTTGAGCAGATCATCCTCTTGAACCAATACCATGACGATGGTCGACTCTCCAGTGGAAAAGTACAAAAATAAATTTCTATTATAATCGGGAGGCCAGAGCAGGGGGGTAGACATAAGGGCATTTTTCAACGCTTCAAAAGAGCATTGAGTGGTGTCATCCCAACATAAAGGGACTTCCCTTTTCAATAGCTGCATAAACCATTTATTCATCTCATCGTAGTTCATGACAAAATGAAACTGAACTATCACCTCAACCTTAATAGGATCGACCATGATCCTTGTTGTCGAAACAATGAAACCTAAGAGATGAACCGACGTCATGCAGAAACTGCACTTGTTAGGATTCAAGCGAATCCTATAGTAGCGACATCATTCAAGATTATTCAAAGGTGTGTGGGATGATCAAATCCCTTGCGAGATCATGACGTTATATCATCAAGATAATCCTCGACTATATGTCTAAGGTCACGGAAATCAAAGGAAATGGCCCACTAAAAAGTGGCTCCATCATTCTTCAGGGAAAAAGGCATCTTACGATAAGAGAATGAGCCCCAAGGAAAAATAAAATATTTATTATGATGGTCTTCGGGTTTGATCTGAATCTGGTTATATCCTGAAAAACCATCCATGAATGAAAATACCTCACAACCTTCACATTCATCGACAATCTGATTGATGAATGGGGTGGGAAAATTTTCTTTCGGACAGGCCTTGTTCAAGTCATGAAAGTCCATGCACACGTGAATCATACCTTGTTTCTTGTTAACCAGAATGGGTTTTGACACCCATTCCGTCAACTACACGAGGTAGATAAAACCTGATTTAAGTAGTTTCTCTACTTTAGATTTAATCGTTGTCTCTTTCCGAGGATTCACCAGACAATATTTTGTCAGACAAACTTGGCGTTATAATAATTTGTTATCTCATGTTCGACGATTATTGGGTTTATGCCTGACATTTCCTTGTGAGACCAGGAAAAAACATCCTAGAATTCCTTAAACAACTCTATATAAATTTGAATCTCTTCAGGGGAGTAGTCCTCTCTGACGAAAACATTCTCCATGATGCCATGGTTTCTGGAGATATCTATGGGTATCGTTTCAATGATACTCACCATATTACCCTTGGCATAAACAATGTGCATATCCAGAGGATTAATAGGACAAGACCTATCTCCAATCATAGTCAAAACAAATTCACCTACCTCTATTCTCCTTAACTCTGGGAAGAAGTAAGATCTATGATGGAGATCATCCCAGGGTCTTTCTGGACTAGTCAATGCCTCAAGAATCGCCTCATCCAAGGGAAAGACCAGGTCTAAAGAATCTGTAGTGGAAAGAGAACCTTGAGCCCAAATAGGCTTGAGAACTTGATCTAACTCCTATACGGGAGTCGAATTAAGGTCAGTCAAAGCTTGCTAGACAATGTTGTAGGCAACTTCTATCACAGACAAGGGCATGGCCATTCCATAATGCCCTGTCCCTTCCATCGAGGCCAATGGGGAAGGAAGAGTACACAAATGGTGAAAGTAAGTCGTTCGAAACGAAGACAATTGAAAAATTTCATCGTTGGGCTGGTCGGGGGCAGCCGATATAAGTTTTACATCGCCAGAAGGAGGTAGGTAATCGAATGTACCCATTAGTGATGGACACAAACCAACCCCTACATTGATGGTGTTGGGATAAGGATTATCAATCATTGGCACTATGGATTCCCCTGATGAAGGGTTACGAACGGAGAAGGACAACTGGTCAATGGTCACAATTTGACCCTCGTGTGGAAACAACAAGACCCGAAATACTGTAGAAACCACTACATGCATTGCATAGGTTCAACTCCTTCTTAACAAAAGGTTGTAGTCGAGAAGCACATCGACCACTTCAAGTTCGATGCACATAGTCTTTCCTCCTAGATGCATGGGGAAGGAAGGAATGATTCCATGTGGTTAGAATGAATGACCGTCGAATGCCATAAGAAATGTAGGTGACAGAGACAAAATGGATTGGCCAATGGCCTTCCATCATGCCAATGACATCATGCAAGTTGAGGCACCCTCGTCAACCATCGTACATAAGATATTCCGAGTAAAAGATTTTTTGGTGTGAGCCACTACTATTTGAAATGAAACGTGGTAAGGAAGATGATGTTTCAAGTCAGTTGGATCAAGAATGATCGCTCCCAGGTTACAATTCTCTGCAAATCCCAAGGCGGATAATAGGGCCTTTCACTATGAAGGGAAGCTTTGGAGGACTTCCAAAGTGGACATCACACAAGGGGCTTGTGACAAATCTTCCATAACAGAGTAATTCTGGGCAACCCTCATGTTAGGATTATGATAAGATTTCTTGAACACACCTTTGGGGATGCGTGCCATTGTCTCACCCATCACCTTCTCAATCTGGAGAGGAACTGGTGGGTTTGTGGCTTCTTTACTCTTTTTAGAAGATTTCTTCATTCCGTAATATCGAGCCCTGGTCGCTATATGAGAATCACCTTTCAACATGTAAACATTTGTGGCTGAGGTATTACCAGTAGACACGGGGGGTCTCTGACTTCCCCCTTCCATGCTCAAATATGTTGAGGCTTGAGCCATGTTTTTCCCATGTGGAAATGGGTTCGTCAACACAACAGTATGTTGTTGCATCAATAGCTTATGAGCCTCCACAAGTCAAGGGAACAAGTGAGTCGGATTATCCTCCGTGCAAAGGTTATACAGATACTTTGAATTTATCTTCTCTCGTTTCCCCTTGCCATCATTGTTATTATATTTTTTTTCAACTTTAACCTTCTTGTTCCATTGTTTCTTCTTTCCTTTAGGCTTCTAGGTGTCCTTCGGGCTCATCAACTACACACTATGTACGTCCAATGTTTGGGTAGGGGGGACAACCGAACTGGAGGTCTAGTTGGCCGTCATCTGTTGTATTGAAAATTGTTGCAATTTATTTGACAACAGATCATTGGACTTTCCTTATGAGGATCCCATAATACCATCGACATGGGCTCCAAAATTTTGTTTGGCCTTGTCAAGGATGGACCTTAGCGCATCTGAAAAAATCTCATAGAGAAAGCCATACTGAGAGTAAATTAGTTCGAGTTGTTGCTCTCTCATTATCGCCTCCTCCTCTAAAAAAACTCCTAAAGTTGAAACATCCTTGGATACAACTCGTACCAAAGACTTCAGGAACCACTCCAGCAAGAAAGATGGTGGGGCTTGTACCTTAATCAAGATCTTATGACACCATCATTCTCGGATGTTATCAGAGATACGGTTGGCCTTAGTCTACTCAAAGTTGGCCAACAATTCAGTGCTGATATCGTATCTCATGGGTAGTTGGAAATGGTTTAGGAAGATCATCGCCAAGCCGTTAAAGTAAGAATACCTTGAGCAGTCGAGCTCAATATACCATTTCATGGCACCCCCAATAAGAGTGTGATGAAAAATGCACAACTGTACGGAGTCATATAGCAATGAGTTTGACGAGAAACATAAGTGGAAAGTTGTCACGTGATCACCTATATCTTTGCCAGGGTTGCCTTCGAATTTTTGAATATACAAGGGAAACTTAGTCGGCATGGGGGGGTAACATGGATCATGAAAAATTGGGTCATTGAGAAACCTTGACAAGTCTAGAAGATGTAGCGTTGCCAGAAATGGTAGTTTGTGTTGAGTATTGTGTACATGAAAAATGGGTCCTGGATTTTGACTAGCACTAGGTTGCCAGGATAAGTTGGGTTGTTGGCTAGGGTTCTAGTAAAAACCATTTTCTTGACCAGTGTACAAAACCTGCATTTGCTAGGATATCATCGGATGATTCCTGTAATTGCATGACATGAGTTGGGCAGGTATTGGTCCCTACATTGTGTTCCAAGGATTTTGGAAGGGGATGCTCCCAATTGATTCGACGGGCATTGGTACTAAGCCCTTCTTGGGGTTCCATTGACAATGGAAAGGGTTTCCCCTGACTGATATCCCTTGTGAGGGAACTCATCCCTGCCAAATATTCCAAATTCCTTCTAAGGAAAAAACTCATGTACTTTCCCCATGTGTAGGAATAGTACCCTGCATAGGCTTCTGTTTCCCAAAATCGGGGTTGCCCCTAGCTGAGATGGTAGCCGAAGAAAAAGTGTTATTACCAAATGTGTCAAACAAAGAGAACAACATGGATCCCATCGGTGTAGTGTAATATGAAGTTCCTAAATTGCCTTCTCCAAACAAGTTGTAGTTAGCATTCGAACCGATGGGTTGCTAAAAATAACTACCGAGCGAGGGGGACGAAGGAGGTATATGACCCCTACTATAAGGGATAGAATTGAAAGGGACTGAAGTGCCCCTGGTAGACCCTTGCATGAGAGTGTTTGAGATCCCTTCCCATAGACCCATGGTCTGTAAGGTGGAGTAGGTAAATACTGAGTTCGAATCGAAGCCGGGCATCCCATATGAAAATGGAGGGCCCATCGCACTCTACGTGAATGGAGCAGTGGTCGTCACCGATGAAGGTATCAGACCACTTCCTGAGGTAGAGGAAGTTGAGACCAATGTGGTTTAGACTGGAGAAGGTGGGTTAGGAGGCAACATACCCCCTATGGTAGTAGGAGAAATGGGAGTATGAGGACTCCTGGATGAAGTAGCAACATTTGCTTCCATGGTTGCTTGTAAGACTAACTGGCGCTTAGAAGGTGTCACCTTAGGAGGGACAACTTGTACTAAGAGTGGCACCGACAAGTCAGTGATCAGAGGGTTGGCTGGACCAAGATATTCCACTCCAAGGTTATAAATAGTAGGTTCCTCTGGAGTCGAATAATCTCCTCTCGGAGTAGGCTTGGGCACAGTTTCCTGTGGCCCAGTTGCTTCAAACGACCCTTGTTAGTCAAGTATTCATCATAATGGCGGGGGGGTGGCTCTAATGCAACCGAGGGCAGGCCCTAAAGCCTTCATGACCGAAGGAGCTCTTGATCTTCCACTTTGTGAAAAAATCAAATGACACAGTAAGGCTTTAACTAGTGTTTAAAACCAAGCACACACTAGAAACATTCTTATAAGATAAATCAAGCAAACCATTATCTAGTAGGAATAACAATTACTCCAACCAACACTAAAAAAACTAACCAGTGCAAGTGAAAATCGAATAAGGAAGCACGCTCTGGGTATACTCTACAAAGGGTGACCCAATGTTTGTCGTAGGTACTGCGGTATACTCCCACAGTCAGCCGTGTAAGTCCCTATAAAATGGGCAACTAAGTTTCTAGATCGCAAACATTCACTAGGCGGGTACAGTTGATAGTCGGGTGGACCGCAATGATAAGGATAACAAGTATGAAACCTATCGAGGGTATTGAAAGTAAGTGGTCTGGAAGACAACAAAGGATCTCGAACAAATTTGAGGTCCACGAAGCTCCATAGGAAAATGTAGTCGTTAGTATTCCCACGACAGATCCTCAATATGCGTTCCCCACTACATTTAGTCCATCTTTGGAGGGGTTATCTCTGCTACCTTTCCTCATGCGACCTCGTGTTTAGCCCCTATGTTAGAGGGGGGTCCCATGTAAATTTTACATCACTGTACTTTAACACTCCCTACCTCTGACTCCAATGTTTTTTTAATGGCCTTGAAGAGTTTCCTCTCCAACTTAATTCAAGGCCCTAACCCTAAACTAGTTGGTTGACCATACAAACAAAAAGTCTAATTAATTTTAGATTTAGTGTTCATTTTAATGGCTTGATTTACTCAAGGGATATGGCGGTGAAACTAGTGATGTTATAAGAGACAAAAAGAGGAGAAAAAGACGAAACTTGAAAGCAAAATTACTTCTAATCAAAAGAAAAGATTTACAACTAACTCTTTGTAACCAACTTTTCTTTAACTAAATTTTTTCAAGATATTTAAAAAGAAGACCTGAAACGAATTTGCACTTGACTACAAACTACTTAAGTTTCAAGAAATCAATAAAAAACATAAAAAACTGACTCTTTTTACTTTCTAGTAAAATAACCAACTCTAACTACTTTACCAAACTAAAAATGATTTTTTTTTTTTTTTAAATTGCTTCAAACAAAAAAATAGAAATAAATCATTTTTCTCTTTTTTCAAATAAATTGAAAGGGATAAAAAGAACAACAAGACAAGACTAAAATAGATCTTTGGCCCACTGCGGATCACAGGGAATCACTAAAGACACCAAAAAGGAATATCTATACTTCAAACGCTCGCTTAAAACCCTTTCATAAGTAAACACAAGAAGCTCAAAAAGACAAGTAAATTGAATTCTAACCCAATCTATGGCTGTGAAAACAGAGACTCTGAATTATATCAAGAAACCAAGAGAAGTATAAACCTCAATCATGAAAGAGGTTGGCTCCCTCTTTTTTCAAAACATTTCATGAACCAGAGACGTTATTGTTTCTTCAACAACCTGTGTATGTACGGGGGTTGTTTACTGAGTAGAGCGCGTATGTACATGGGCTGACCTAAAGCATGGCATGTACACCTCTGTGTTTCTTTAAAAAACAAAAGAAACATACAGTCTTATAGAACAAGGAGAACTGGTATGGCACCTGAAGGTGACCAGAATATCTTAAAAGACTCAACAAAAACTCGAAAGGTAGAAAAACCAATCAGAAAACCCAAAATACCCTAAACAACCCTATAGGCTTCCACAGTATGGTCGCTAGTGCTGCTAGTAGGAAAAATCCCCATATGAATACACCAGGTTTTAGACTGCAGGAAGATCAATTAACCATATAAATGTCAATTAATTCTCTAAACTACCCCAAACATACCAAAACTCATATGAAGAAAGAAAGAAAAAGGAAATCAGGTAACTATACCTCGAATCCCATGTCTAGTAATGACCTCCTTGCGCTTGGAAGTTTCGTTGACTTCACGCCTCCTCCTAGGGTTGACCTGCATCCAAAGATTGACAAACAGAAAACTAAAAGCATGTTATTCCATATATAAGTTAGGGTTAGATGTTAGAATGTCATACATAAACCAACAAAAGTATACAAGACACCATCATTTGGGATAGGAAAAGTAATTCTTTTATTAATAACACAATGATTATACCTTTACAATCAAAGTCAGATACTGCTCCGCGAACCTAGTTCAGGCTCCTCTTCACCAAGCTCCAAGTGCACCTTTGTATAAATTTCTCCTCTCAACCTTCTGCTCTCTTCTTGGGAAGTGAATGGGTTAAATGGGGGATAAGGGGATAATGATGGAATGCTGAGGCAATTCTCACAAAAGGGCTGTAATATCTTGGGCAAGGAGGGGAAGTGAAATCAGGCATATTTTCATAGTTCTTATGATTATCTTTGGAATGAGACCCAAAAACCTCCTTTTATATGACAAAAGGATGGTTATTCGGATGGGTGACGGGCTATAGTAGGTGGATTAGTTGGGAAACTACCCAATAGCCTGTAATATCAACAAATTCCTTACAAATTTTTATTTTTTGCAATGTTTACAAGTATAAGCAGGTTGTAATGGTGCAGTATGTGTATGGTGTAACAAGCATATGTACGCGATCAGTAATGTTGCAGGGTACGTACATATTCAAAAAATTGGGTTTTTAAGAAGAGCAACTTAGTAGTGCTTTGGTAAAAAATGCAAGAGGGCCAAGGCCATATATGCATGTGAATATAAATTTAGGCTTATAACATGCACCAAATAACCCGTAGCAATAACCTTAACCATGCATCAACCATGCATCAATATGTACCTCAACCTGTAATCAACTTGTAACATAAACAAGTGCATCAACCATGCACCAACCTATACCAAAAAACTTGTAATCAACCTGTAACATAAACAAGTGCATCAACCATGCACCAAACTGTACCTCAACCTATACCATGAACAAGTGCATCAACCATGCACCAACTTTCACCTCAACCTGTACCCGAAACACTTGTTTTAGACTAGTTTTAGGACTAGCCACAAGCCCTATTTTCCACGGAGTGTAACTCCAAAAATACAATGACCCACAAGATGAAATTTGTACCACAACTAATTGGATATGTTTCCTCAATGGCCTCCCAATTTCATGGTCTGACTCATTCTAGAAAAAGAGTTATTTCGAAAATATTGAGATGACCTGTAATTAACATACCTTAGAAAGCATCATCAAAATAATTTATCCTCCCTTGAATTTCGACCTTCTTTACTTCACCTTCCCTCTGAAATTAGTCTTAGATATCCTTTGGTTACCTCAGGCACTTGTAGATATTCAATATTCTCAAGTTTTATTAAAATGAGAGAGCCTTGCCTCTTATCTATACTTTCATGTAGCTTCCTCAAGGGGTTACCTTTTAACCATCTTAACCCACTTTCCTAATTTTAGGGTTAACCCACTTCTAACCACTTGGCCACTTAGTAATTTCTCCATTAACTTTATTATTTAAATAATTTCTTTTGTATCCACTTTGATTTGTAGTACACTCATCACTTCACTTTAGTATTTAAATAATTTCTTCTTTGCAAACACTTTGACTACTTTGACTTTGTGGGGATTCTAGATGACTCATGAGGGTTCTCCAACTTCACATGGCCATAACTCTCTAACCATGAGGAGTTATTTGACGTTCCACATACCAATGGAAATGACATGACATGTACTATCCATCTAGAATAGTCTTTCCTGCAAATATATCAAAACTCGTACCATTATCCATCAAAAAAACTTGGATTCATTGGGCTCTCCAACTTCACATGGTCATAACTATCTAACTGTGAGGAGTTATGTGACGATCCACATACCACCAGAAATGGCATGACATTTAATATCCATATAGAATATTCTTACATTCAAATATATTAAAACGCATACTGTTATACATTAAGGAAACTTGGGTCCATTACCCAAACCTTTGTGCTACCAGAATTCCCTACCGAACATTCTCCAAAGGTTGAAATCAATCACTGAGGGTTGAAATCAATCTACAATATCACTCTTCAATGGTTGAAATCAATGAAAAACAAAAATCCATACCAACTTTCCATCAACCTAAACCAACTGTCTAACAATCTCCCCAATTGGCATTGATGGCAACACTTAGTCATGATAACATTCATGCTTATACTCCTCATCAATGTTTCTATCCCTCCCCTTTTGACATCAATGAAAAAGGGTATCTCCCTTTGGGGCTACTCCCCCTGACTGAAATCTCTTTATGGATACTCCCTCTATCTACATGCCTCTGTGCTCTCTCTCCAAGCATTTCTATCTCGCATATGATAAATATCTCCCCCTTTGTCATCAATGCCAAAGGTATCTTTCCATCTGGGGATGCTCCCCCTAACTGAACTATCCTTGCAGATACTGCCCCTCAATGAACTCTTCTTGAAACTAATCTCCCAACCTGAACTATCCTATGTATGGTGATTCCTCATGTAAATCTAAGACATTTAAGATAATAATTCAAAAGCATTCATTTTGGAGTAGAAATTACTCCAAGTCTTTGGCGAATATACTCAAAGGCTTCCCATGGAAGCGGTTTTGTAAATATGTATTCCACTTGTTATTTTGTGCCCACATATTCAACTCTAATGTTCTTCTCTTCAACCTGTTCCCGTAGAAAGCAATACTTGATTGGAATGTGCTTCATTTTGGAGTGCATCACTGGGTTCTTGAGATACTGATGATGCTTGTATTATCACAAATGATTGGAATGGGATCATCATACTCAACCTGTATATCTATCAGAGTTTGTTTCATCCATAGAACATGTGTACAACATTTTTCTTCTACAATATACTCCACCTCGGCTGTAGATAAGGGTATTGATGATTGTTTCTTGCTTAACCATGATACTAAACACTCACCCAAGTAGAATGCTTCTCCACTGGTGATCCGTTGGTCATCAATGAAACCTTCCCAATATGAATCTATGTAGGCAATAAGTGATAGATCCTTTCCTTTTGGATGCCATAATCCAAACTCTTTTGTTCCTTTGACATATATGAAAATCCTTTTCACTGCTAATACATGTGATTCCTTTGGTGCTTCTTGAAATCGTGCCACCTTTCCAACTGCCTCCATTACATCTGGTCTGGATGTTGTCACATATAGTAAGCTACCAATCATTGACCTGTATTGCCTTTGGTCTGTAGACTTTGAATCATCATATTTTCTCAACTTGCAACTGGTTTTCATAAGAGTGGTAACTAGTTTGCAATATTCCATTCCGAACCTCTTTAGCATTTCTCTAATATACTTAGTTTGAGAAATACAAATTCCTTGGTTTCTTTGACATATCTAAAGACCCAGAAAGAAGGATAGTTCTCCAAGTAATGACATTTCAAATTCATTATGCATATCCTTTTCACATTTCTGGCTTAACATGTCATTAGTACTTCCAAAAACAATATCATCAACATAAATTTCAATTAATAAAATACTACCTTGAGTTACCTTGATGTAGAGGTTGTTGTCTGTGCTTCATTTTCATAGTTCGTAGGGAGTTTTGTCATTGTTGTTTCTGAGCATTACTCTCTTTTGAATGTGAATTGTTGTATGCATTGCATGTGTCCAAAAAATATCTGTCAATTTGTATTCCATTAGCATTGTTCGAGCCATTTTCTACGTAATTATCATCCATTATGATAATGTGCCTTTGTCTTTGAACCAATCTATGAATCCATACTCTCATCCACTATCATATATCTATCCAAACCTGCTAAGTATTCTTACGAGTAAATCTTTTTCCATACTGTCCAAGACTCTACTTGCACAACTATCTATAATGCTGACCCATTTATCACTATACTATCATGAAGCCTTGATTAATCTATCAAACTATACTTTTGCTAACTGACTGCTTTGGATCTGTCTTCTCAAACTCTGCAAGCTTCTCAAAGGATGGTTCTTTGGTCTGTCACAACTATCGCATAGAATCCCCTTGTCTAATATCCATATTACCTAGGAGTCTCTAAGTTGGATGGATCATAACAATTCATGCTCTGATGTGTATTCATCACCATATTCATTGGTAGATTCATCATCATATTCATTGGTAGATTCATCATCTCTCTGAGATCTGACTTCTTTCTTTCTGTCTTTGGATTCATATTTCACTACAATTCCTGAAAGTACAATCTCTTGAACCTATTCCTTATTTACCTATCCTTCCTTTCTTTCAGTTATTTTCCAAACCTTTCTGTATATGACATCTTTCTTTTTCTCTATAGAATTTTATTCATCTCGTTTTATTGCCAATCTTGCGATCCCTGGTACCTGGTCTTTGTTCACTTGTTCTTCATGTTTTCTTATCCATACTTTATTATATTTGATATCAGTGCTCTCTTTCATGGAAGTATCGATCATGCTTCTACAATCATTGGCTATGTGTCTATAG
This sequence comes from Picea engelmannii, assembly GCA_009831015.1. Taxonomy (NCBI): domain Eukaryota; kingdom Viridiplantae; phylum Streptophyta; class Pinopsida; order Pinales; family Pinaceae; genus Picea; species Picea engelmannii. The sequence continues at coordinate 107,559 of ML776607.1, forward strand.
TTATGAAATTTGTAACACTCAATGTTATGTGCGGTCACATAGGAACTTATTGCTTGAAAATTTCTTTTATAATCCCTGCAATCTGCAACCTTATGTCCAAAATCAGTACAATAAAAACAATGACCATAAAAGAAATCTGTATACCTAGGAGTGAATGATCTTCTTTGTGGTTTAGTCCTTCTGAATTTCTTCCTTGACTGATCATGATCATGATTGAAGCTTCTTTGTTTCTTGAACACAGATGGTCTTCTTGAAGATGTATCTTCAATAGTTTTCTTAGATTCTGGTTGACCATGATTCCTTCCTTTGAGTACTTTTTCATAACTCTTTCTATTTTCTTCATTCTTCTTTTCTAGCAACCTAGAGTTCTTCTCTTCATTCTCTGTAACTGATGTGGATGTTTTTGTCTCTTCAACATTCTTTTTGACCTTGATGATTTTACTTCTCAATGTGACAACTTCTTCTTCAAGCTTATCAACCTCTTCTTCTTTCTTTAATATCTGAGATTTCATGAATTCTTCTGTTATCTTCGCTTCTTCAAGATGAATTTTTAATGTGATTATTTTTTCTTCAAGTACTTTCTCTTCTTGACCAAAATCTGACTGATGCTGGTTTAGATTGTTATTTGTTTCCTTAATATGATATGCCAATATCTTCTCTCTCATTTATGCTTCTTCCTTATGTGTTGTTATGTTGGCTTCCGAACACTACTTTTGATATTGAAGATTTTCTTCGATCTTTATGGCTTATTCTAGATGAGTTCTTAAGTTCTTGATGAAATTTTGGGATTCTTCAAAAATATGAACACTTTCCTTTTGTTTCATCAATTCTTTATTTAGTGACTTGTTTTCTTCTCTTAATTCATCTAAATCACTAATCAATTTTCCTCATAATTGTCTTATTTTTCAATTTATTTTTCTGTCTCATTTCCTTCATGGCATTCTATTTCAATATGTCTGTGTTTTCACAATTAAAGAAAAACAACACACCTCTGTTGATTATGTACTCTTCATCTTCTAAATCTGTTTGACATGGTGAACATATTTCTTCTTGATCTGTACTTGCATCTTCTTTGGCATTTTCTGAATCTGTGATGGCTGAAGAATATATGTCATGTAACTTATCCCAAAGTTCTTTGGCCGATGAACATTTACCAACATTTTCTCTTACGGGATTAGGTAATCCTTCCCAGATGAAATCCATTGCTATTTTTTTATTCTTGTTCAATTCCTTCTTGGTTGTAGTCTTTTCCCTTTTTGAACTATCATATCCTGTAATGACTAATAGCCAAATATAATTCCCTTGTTCCTGTAAAAATCCTTTCATCCTTATTATCCACATCTCATACTTTAAACCATTTTGACCATTAAACAATGGTACTCCATTCTCAAAATAATCCATGATCTCCTTCCAGTGGTTAAACTGTTTCCTGGAGGAACCTACTTTGATACCAATTATTGGATTACTGATAGGGGGGTGAATCAATAATAGAGAAATAAAATCATTTTTAACCACAATATGGAAGTGATATATCAATGTAGCATTATAATCCAATATTTTAAGAGTAAATAAACAATGAACAAATGAGCAATCATATACATACATAGTACACCGATGTTCTTACAAGGAAACCCAAAGCGGTAGAAAATCACATAATTTTTTTTCTTCTATGTCTTTAAGAATTACATTCATTGGAAGCACCAACATCCTTTGTTTTCCAGCTGCAACTGGAAGGAGGCTCTAAAACCCTAATTTCTTAGTCTACAACTTGAGGGAATCTCCAACTCCCCAATTCTCTAGCTACAACCAGAAGAAGGCTCCAATCCCCTAGTTTCTCAGGCTACAACCTGAAGGAGGATCCAACTCCCGAACTCTATGGCTACAACAAGAAGGAGGTTCCAACCCCCTTTGTTCTCCGGCTACAACTGAAAGGTGGATACAACAATTTGTCCTTTCCCCGTCCAATCACCCTGACGTATAAGTAGAACAATGGAACCACTATTACACTATACTTTGAGATATACTTCTGTAAACCTGTACCAATAAACCTGCACCAAACAACCTATACCAATAACCTGAACCATGCATCCACCATGCATCAAACTGTACCTCAACCTATACCATAAACAAGTGCATAAACCATGGACCAACCTGTACCAAACAACCTGTAATCAACCTGTACCATAAACAAGTGCATCAACCATGCACCAACCTATACGTCAACCTGTACCATGAACAAGTTCATCAACCATGCCCCAACCTGTACCTCAACCTGTACCATGAACAAGTTCATCAACCATGCACCAAACCTGAACAAATAACATGTCACAACAACCTTTTCAAACAACATATCACAACAAACTATCTCATAAATCTTATCAACCAAATCAGATCTACTCACCAAGATCAATCACCAAGAAAAATCTCAAAGATGTGCATCAACCAAGCATAACACAATAACTCATAATCATCACCAAGATCAATATGTGTTTCTAATAATATACCAATACAAGTATGCTACATCATCTATAAACCATGTGTCAACAATACTACTAACAAGTGCCTCCAACCATGTAACAAGTATGTACCAATCATGTATCAACTACTCATCAACTATGGCTCATCAATATGTACCAACATCATCAACTATACACCTCATGTATGTGCCAACTCATCAACTACTTGTCTCATCCATGTACCCAACATGTACCTCAACCAAAATCCCTCATCAATTTCATCATCCAAATCTGATTTGTAACTCTATAGTAGACCTGGTGTATATGATCACATACATGCAAACCTTCCTTAATTTTAACATCAAGAGACTAGCATTTTCATCAAACTTTACTTTAGTCTCACATGACTAGTTTTGGATTAGTCAACTCTAACTTGAAATAATCATAGCTATGTACCTATAATGAATAAATATATGAAAATAGTACACAATGTTCGTCAGTGTGTCTTATGAAATTCCTCCAAGTGCCACTACTTGGAACCTCTCAGAAAAGGAGTTATAGAAAAAAGAGCACACCTTGTTGAATTCTGGATTATTCTAGAGTGCGAACTTGTAGAGCATGCCCTGCAAGGAATATTTGTTGTATAGATCTAAAAATTGTACACAGAATTCTAAAGAAGGTACTATAACCAAAAAAAATTGTCTTACTGAATTTGGATCCGTTATGAAGAAGTTATGATGTTTTTACCCAAAACACATGTTTTAGACTAGTTTCAAGACTAGCCACAAACCCTATTTTCCATGGAGTGTAACTCCAAAAATAAAACGACCCAAAAGATGAAATTTGTACCACATCTACTTGGATATGTTTCCTCAATGGCTTCCCATTTTCATGGTCTGAATTATTCTATAAAAAGAGTTATTGCGAAAATGGTGAGATGACTTGTAAATAACATACCTTAGAAAGCATCATCAAAATAATTTATCCTCCCTTGAATTTCGGCCTTCTTTACTTCACCTTCCCTCTAAAATTTGGCTTAGATATCCTTTGGTTACCTTAGTCACTTGTATATATTCAATATTCTCAAGTGCTATTAAAATGAGAGATCCTTGCCTCTTATTTATACTTTCATGCAACTTCCTCAAGGGGTTACCTTTTAACCCACTTCTAACCACTTGTCCACTTAGTAATTTCTCCATTAAATTTATTATATAAATAATTTATTTTGTATCCAATTTGATTTATATTACACTCATCACTTCACTTTATTATTTAAATAATTTCTTCTTTGCAAACACTTTGACTACTTTGACTTTTTGGGGCTTCTAGATGACTCATGAGGGTTCTCCAACTTCACATGGCCATAACTCTCTAATCGTGAGGATTTATGTGATGTTACACATACCAATGGAAATGGAATGACATGTAATATCCATCTATAATATTCTTTCCTTCAAATATATCAAAACTTGTACCATTATTCATCAAACAAGCTTGGGTCCATTACCCAAACTTGGGTTCTCCAACTTCACATGGCCATAACTCTCTAATCGTGAGGAGTTATGTGACGTTCCACATACCATTGGAAATGGAATGACATGTAATATCCATATAGAATAGTCTTACCTTCAAATATATTAAAACTCATACTATTATACATCAAACGAACTTGGGTTTATTAACCAAACCTTTGTGCTACTGGAATTCGCTACCGTACTTTCTCCAAGGGTTGACATCAATCACTAAGGGTTGACATCAATCTACAATATCACTCTCCAATGGTTTAAATCAATGAAAAACAACAATCCATACCAAATTTTCATCAACCTAAGCCAATTGTCTGACAAAAGTAACAGTTTAGATGAGATTAATCATCTACTTAGTCATTTAGAGAAGAAAAACACTAAGGGTAAAGGTAAGTTGAACAAGTCAAAGAAAACATTTTGGTTTGAAAAATACTTTGTTTCTACAGAATACATCTCTTTATCAAATAGTTCTTCTAATTCATATGATAATGAAACAACAAAAGACTCTTCTGATTTTGAATATTCAAAAGAATCTTCTCCAACCTCAGATATTTCAGATGAAAGAAGAGCCTCATTTTTTGAAAATCTTCTTTTCAATAATAATGTTGATTCAGATCCTAAATCCCCTCAACATGAGAATCCAAAGAAGGCTGAACAAATTCTCAAATATTTTCATTTAGATGAAATGAACAAAACAAGGACTAGGGGATCTTCAAGGGCCGAAGCTATTTTTTCTCATGCTTCCATTGAACCTACTTCTTCTGTTGAAGAAGCTAGACATAAATAATGGCAAGAAGTAATGATTAATGAATATCATTCAGTACTTTCAAATGGGACTTGGAACTTAGTTGGTTTTCCACACGATGTTAATCCATCAATTGTAAATGGGTTTATCGAGTAAAGTACAATCCCAATGGTAAAATTAACCAGTAGAAAGAAAGACTTGTTGCTAAAGGTTTTACTCAACAAGAAGGAATTTATTATGAAGAAACTTTTGCACCAACAACTAAATGGGATACTATCATAATGATTATCAATTTGGTTGCACATAATGGTTGGAAATTACATCAAATGGATGTCAAAAGTGCCTTCCTGAATGGAGATCTAAAGGAAGATATTTTCATGACTCAAACACAAGGTTTTGAAGCTAAAGGACAAGAACATAAAGTTTTCAAACTTGTGAAGGCTTTATATGGTTTGAAACAAGCTCCTCAAGCTTCGTATGAAAAAATGGATGATTACCTACGAAAGGTGGGTTTTCAGCGAAGTGAATCAGATGATACATTGTATTTTTGAATGCAAGATAAGAATCTGGTGAAAATTTTACTCTATGTTGATGACTTAAACATAACATGAAATAATAAAGATCACATCAAACATGTTGGCGTACAAATATGTTCAATATATATCTTACACTCATTTAAATGTCAATTCGAGATTCATAATCAAAAGAGTTGTTACACTATATATGCCAAGAACAGATAACCTACCCAAGTATGTTGTATATAGGAAATAATTAATAACATAAAAACTTTGTTCTAAGATTTTTAAATACTTCAAATATCTTTGAACTTAGAAGAGAAAACTGATAATGAAACTTAAACAAACAACCAATCAAAGAGATGCTATCCTAAAGAAACAAGTATGTTCATTTCAGGCTCATGAATTAAGGGGATGAACTTAAGAAGTTTGTCTCCTATAGCAATCAAAATAGTAAATAGAAATCAACTCCAATCACTCTTGAAATCAAAACCAACTCCAGCTTCATGTGATTCAAACAAACCAACAGAAGGAATATTCAGTATAACTGAGAGACTTCATTACAGAGCATGAAGATGAGGTATAAAGTCTTCTAGTTCCTTGATATACTAAATCTACTGCAATCATAAACTCAAGATATCAGTCCCACACTTAAAATAATTAAATGTCCATCTTCAACACTTGAGAATGAAATATCTATTCAATCTAGCACCTGATTATTCACACCAATCCAAAAATGATTAACTCAATGCTGAACTCTGAAAATAAATTAAAGATCAATGACACACACACTATGGTAAAATATCCACACAAACACACATAACGTATACAAGGAGGTTTAGCTTAGTTGGGGTAGTGGTCCTTGGCGAACCAACAAGGAACCTCTTAAGAAAGTGACAGACTAAAGATTTTCACTCACATTCAAGAATCAATATAAAAGATCTTTTTCATTAATTCAACTAGTAAATTGGATCAACAATTCTTTACTTCATGCATAAAAACAATAGGTGTCGTCTAGTTCTGATAGCATACTTTGTTACATGCCTTATTATCCACTCCCTATCATCTATAAAACATTCCTTATATAAGGTAAGATGCTACTATCAATATCTATAGATAAGCATTAAACAATTTGAGAGATTTTACTATTGATATTTATATCAAATTTCTAGGAATCGATTCCATCCTCATGACACGAAGTGCATGAGCGATGGAGTCTCTCTTATTCTGGAAAACTAATTTGGGAGCTTTTGTTCAACTTCCTTCTTGAAATATTCACCACCCTACTGGTCCAACTGACGCATTCTGGAAATAGAGGTTTTGGTATCGGAATACACACATTCGCGAGTCTTGTACTAGAATGGACGTAGAGCACATAGTACCAGAATGGATACAGAACAGATAGTACCAAATCAAAATTGTCTTGGGTACCGGAGTAGCTTTGGTGCCATATTTCACGATGTTTGGTAGTACCGGAATAATGTAAGTATCAGATAGGCTTCTCATGAGTCAAACTATTAGGACTATACAAAATAGAACACTTTAATCGAATTAATTCAAGAAAGTTAAACAAAACATGCTTTAAATCATCAATTACCTCTTGTGAACATGAACACGATCATTAGGTATGTGTGTGGGAGAAAAATAGTCAAGTATAGGATGATAGAGTAGGAAAAAAGGCTTATATAAAAGGTAATATAGGGAATTATATCTGTCAAAAGAGGGGCTCAACATTTCCCCCATGCTGAAGGTGTTGCATGTCCTCATGCAACATTATCAAAATGGATACCCAAAAATTCTACAAAATTGGATCCTTCTCTGTTATTTCTCAGGTTGTAGGATGTTAAAACCATAAACTTCACTCCTTAATTCCTTCTTGATCACCCTAGTGTACTGGATCAATTGTAGGACCTTGTTGATATTGGCAGAGACCTTTGCATGTTGTTCCTTCAATTGTGCATTCTTTGCCTTGATATGCCTGTCCAATACCTTGTACTCTTCAACTTCTTGCTTCAGCCTCTCAACCTCTACTGTCAATTTTCGTTTTCTTAGGGACTTTTCTAGGCTAGGTGTGATTACTTCCTTAGTCACCTCCTCTCAGGCTTCTTTTTCTTTCCTCAAACCCCTCAACGTCTCTGTTACCAACCCTTATGTCTCACTTATTGTTGTAGCCCCACAACCACTTCCTATTTCTAGAGAACTCTGAATATCCATGGGTTCCCCTTGAAGATAAGGTATATTTGGAACTATCGCTTGTTTGGCCATGCTTCTGGTGGTCCTTCGTGTGGGAAGAAAGACTTTCTTAGATTTGCTGACAGGGGTAGGAGTTTCCTCAAACAACTTTCTTTTCTTAATCTTAACACCAGTCATGGGCCTGGCCACCTGTTTCTTCTGTGTTGATTTGATCCCAATCTTGAGGCCTTGAGTTGTGAATTCTGGGGTTTTCTTCTACTAACCAGCCCATATTTCTACCCTGGAAGATTGAGGTGTAGGTTCTTGAATTTGTTCCTTCTTTCTTTCGAGCTTATTTTTATTTCCACTTGTCACCTTAGCAGTTTCTTTCAATTCACCAACCAGTTTTTGGGAAGACTGAATAATTTCCTCCGGACTATTTTTCAATTCTTTAAGGGATTTCAGAGGGGGTTTGACAATTTCCTTATGTGAAATCTCTTGTTGATCTATTTCCTCTTTCTTTCGTTTCTTACTCCTTGATAGTTGGTCTTTAGGATGCAGGACTGGGCTAGACTGTGTAGACTTTTTCTTGCATTGTAAGTTGAGGTTAGGGGTCTTCTCTACTTGGCCGACTAGTTCTAATGACACCTCCATGGTTGCTTCAGGAACGTTATCTGATCGAACTCCTAGCTCAAATTCTTCATTTTGTCTTTTATCCTTTTGAATTGAGGTAGGGCTCATTTTCTGGGATTGGGTAGCTTTCCTCTTCCTCGATGTAGTAGATTCCCCTACGACAGACTTTTTTGTCACCGATTTCTCAATGGGATGAGATGAGTTGGGCGTAACAGTGCCTACTTTAATTCCTGATGTTGTTCTTCTTTCTTTCTTTGCCTTTCTTCTTGAACCCTCACTGTGTATCCATGCCTCCTATATCTGAACAAATTTGGATATTCCTTGAGCAAAATTCTGTTGGAGTAAATGTTTCCAACTACCACCTTGTGTCCTTAAAGTATGAACAACCAAAAGTTTGATTAAACCATGGTGATGAAGGCTAGTTTCTGGTTTCTTAGAAACTAACCTCACCCCTCTCCCCATCTTCTTTAAACTCATCCATAGGAAGTGGGGAAAATTAATTTGTGGTCCTCCCTCAAAATGTGATAAAAGCTTCAAATGATAAATGAAGGTCACGACTTACCTTCCTTCACAGGTGAGGAATTTCTGCAGAATTATGAGCATCGTCCAATATTCCTCTTTGACGTAGCTTCGTGGGTCACCCTTAGTCCAATCAGGGTCTTGATGTTCTAATTTGAGGAACTTCTGACACACTTTCCTGTCAACGATCACCCTCTTGAAGTATTCTTCTCTAGCCATGGGGAGACCTATAGCTTCTGATATAGTGGCTTCTGTAATTGTTATCTTTATGTCTCCAAACTGCACACTTCCTCGATCATATGTCTGTCTGAAGGAAAGAGAAATTCCCTCGTGGTGGCCTTTAAACTTCTCCAAAAATGGCACCCACCTTGCTTGTTCATATTTCTCCTTGAAAGCCTGATATTCTGTTGTTTCCCTGTATAATTGAAATATGGGCTCATGCCTGTCGACCCCCATGCTAGTTTAAAAAATTCTCTTGGGTGGATGAGGAACAGATAGAGGGTCGAGGGTTGAGTACCGGATAAACGTAGTTTGTGATAGAGTATCGAACAGGGAAAAATATGCAAGGGATACGAAGGCACGGGATGTCTATAGATGGTGTGACAACAATGATAAATAATTCTCATCTAGATAGCAGAGCCATCCAGAGGAGAGTTTATAGATGGAATTCTATATTACAACGGTCACATCGATAATCATAATGATATGGTTAGGCAAGTCAGATCCACTAACGGCTTACAGACTCGTGGGAAACTTGGTGTCGGACAATATTCATGGAAAGGTGTGGTCGTTATGATTGGGACTCATGAGTGTAGAATCGACTGGGATTATTATTCGATATGCTTAGAGATGTGTTTCATGTCATTTCATATAGTACGTTAGCGCATCATAAGTTTATGTGATTTTTTTACCGGATAGATAGAGGGAGTATGAGTTTGATCTGTTAAGAGACATCATGACCTTGCACTCTTAATATTTCGGGGGATAGGGACATCTTCCCTTACGAAAATGTGGTTGAGGATTTTTCAAAGGTTCATGGAAGAAAGGGTATGTCATGATCCGAGAGAAACCAGATGTTTTAAATGCATATTTAGTCTAATTTCTTTAAATAAAAGGAAAAAAAAATGTTGAATCTGTATGTCCTTGTACTACCAATTGAACAGAAACTTGGAAATATGATCAGAGTTATCAGTCACATCCTTACCAGTACTAGATCATCTAAGTACCAGATCACCTATGTGCAGTGTTGGAACTAGTATGGGATCACTTGTGTGTAGAGTTCGTAATTAGTACCGGAATAGTGCAAGGTACCTTCTTTAATACCGGATAGGATCCGGTATCGGATAAGAATAATGAGATGATTTGGTGCAGGGGTGGCCCTTAGTACCGGATGAACATAGAGGTGATCATTGGTGTCAGATAAGCACAAAGATGAACATTTTTTTCTAGTGCTTGAAAGATCTTTGACACAGATTCTGGTGGCAGTGACTTGTAGAAATAGTTGGTGTTCTGTGATCAGATTCGATTGAAAAACCATGTAGTTACCAAACGTTTGTAGAGGAATAATGAAAGAGAGATTTGTAATAGGAGGGTAATATGAAATGACCAGTTACTGAGATGACATAACCCCTTTTATTTCAGAACCAAGATGATCACAGATTTTGCTAGCATTTCCTCTTTTATTACAAAAAAATAACAATAATAATCCTAACTACTACTTTTCTGTGGATTTTTATCAAGCCCAGATTAGTTAATGCTCGCCGATATTTTCAATTTTACAGAGTCTGAAAAACTTAAAGAAAACTCTCTATGCTATCCCATGGATTTTTATCGAGCCTGGGCCAGTTCCTGCTCGATGGTGTTTTCAATTTTAAAGAGTCTGAAAAACTTAAAGGAAACTCTATATATTGTCCTGTGGATTTTTATTGAGCCTAGGCCAGTTCCTACTCGCCGATGTTTTCAATTTTAAAGAGTCTGAAAAACTTAAAGAAGACTCCATCTGGTAGATGCCCTCCTTATTTGTTTGTCTACATCGGAAGATAACATTTATTTTTATTTTTATTAGTTATATTAGAAAAATAAAAGAGAGACTTTATCTAATGAGACACCTATGTACAAAAGATGAATTTATGAAATTGAACTTACTATGGTAGGTTAGAAGGAGGGGAAAGCTTCTTTCTTACCAGTTGCATTTCAGAACTTTGAAGAACATTTTTGACGAAATCCTCTTTTTACAGAGGCTTATGATAAATATTCAGTCGATGCCCATTTACAAAAAAGGAAGTCTGATTTTCATCAATGGTATTTATCCTTACTGAACCATTGTCATAAACTGTATCAACCTCATACGGCCCCATCCATCTAGTAGACAATTTACCTTTAAATTTTTTGAATCTGCTATCATATAGGAGGGCCCAATCACCTGACTGGAAGGACTTGTTTTTAATGTACTTGTCGTGCCATTTGGTCCTTTTCTCTTGTATCAGGGTGGTTCTTTGTAGAGCATTGTGTCTTATCTCTTAAATCTCATTTAATTGTAATAGCCTATGTTTTTTAGCTTCGTTCAGGTCCATCCCTAATTTCATGGCAGTTCTGAAGGTTTTTACCTAAAACTCTATGGGCAATAGTACCTGTTTCCCATACACCAATTCATAAGGTGTATGACCTGTTGTATTTCTCCAAGCTATTCTGTAGGCCCACAAGGCCTTAGGAAACCTATCAGCCTAGTCTTTGTGGTGCCGTTGAACAATCTTAGTGAGGATGGCTTCTATCACTTTGTTGGTCGATTCCACTTGGCCATTAGCTTGGGGGTGATAGGGTGAATACTTTCTGTGTTTGATCTTGTACTGTTCAGTAAGATCCTTGACCAAATTTGAGGTGAATTGTGTCTCTTGTTCAATGAATATTTCCTGAGGTACCCCGAAACGAGTGAAAATTTCCTCAAAGAGAAAGTCTACAACAGATTGTTCATTGGTTGAATACAGAGCCTTGGCTTCTACCCATTTTGTTACATAGTTTGTGCAAACTAATATGTACTTTTTCCCGTGGGACATGGGATTGATAGGTCCTACAAAATATAAGGCCCATTTTTCAAAGGGTTCGATCACTACTTGGGCTTGGAGTGGCATTTCGTTGATTGTTGTAGGTTTTCCCATTCTTTGGAAATCATCGCAATTGGCCATGTATTTCTTTGCATCCTTGAAGATGGTTGGCCAATAATAGCCAGATTGTAGAATCTTGTAAGTTATCCTTTTGTCAGCAAAATGGCCTCCACATCGGCCATCATGGCAAGCTCTGAAGATATATTGCATTTCATCTTCCCAAACACATCTTCTAATTACCAAATCAGGTCCAGTCTGGTATAGGGTATCCTCATGCCACATATAATTGGCACTTAGCTGAATAATTCTTTGTTTCTCTCTGGATGTCATACTTTGAGGCAGCTTTCTGGTTACCAGATAGTTGACTACGTCTGCATACCAAGGGGTGTAAGTATTAATGGAAAACAAATTCTCATCCGTAAAATCATCATCTATTGGAGTGCTGTCACTTGTATGAATAAGTCTAGACAAGAAATAAACAACCAAATTATCTCTTCCAGGCCTATCTATGATAGTGATATTGAATTCTTGTAGTAACAACAACCATCTAGTCACTCTAGCATTTGTAATAGGTTTGTTCATTAGAAATATTATAGTTGAGTGGTTAGTGTGCACAAAAACTTTGTATCCTATTATATAGTTTCTAAACTTGTTGATGGCATGTACTACTGATAAAAATTCTTTTTCTGTGACAGTATAGTTTGCTTCAGTGGGTGGGAGGTTCTTGCTAACAAAGTATATAGCATAAAGAATCTACCCTTCTCTTTGTCCTAATACAGCTCCCAAAGCGGTATCTGAGGCATCTATGAAAATATGGAAAGGAAGAGACCAGTTTGGACCTCTCAAAGAGGGGGCACTTTAAATTTTTATTTTTAAGATTTCAAAGGAGATTTGGCATTTCTCATTCCAACATAATTCAACATCTTTTGTTAGCAGTTTGAAAAGGGGGGCATCTAAGTTTGTAAAATTTTGAATAAACATCCTATAGTAGCCAACATTCCCTAAGAAAATTATGATTTCCTTTTGTGAGCTAGGGATCTTGATTTGGGAAATAATGTCAATCTTGGCAGGATCCACTCTTATTCCTGTATCGGAGATGTGGTGACCTAGAACAATTCCTTCAGTGAGCAGGATTCTAGATTTTTTGTGACTGAGTGAGAGGTTGGTCTCTTTACACCTAACCAATACCTTCTCCAAATTATACAATTCCTATTGGAAATCATCCCCATATACCATGAAATCATCCATGTAGACTTTCACACAACCTTTGGTTAAATCGGAGAAAATAGCCAAGAAAACCCTTTGAAAGGTAGCAGGGGAATTACATAACCCAAAGGGGAGAACCCTATATGCATAGGTTCCCTAAGCACAGGTGAATGTGGTCTTATACTGATCTTCTGGTGAAATTTGTATTTGGTTGTAACCACTAAACCCATCCAAGAAAGAAAAATACTTCTTCCCAGACAAAGTGTCTAAGACCTGATCTATGAAAGGCAAAGGGAAGTAGTCTCTATAGGTATCCTTGTTCAATTCTCAAAAGTCCACACAAATCCTCCATTTCCTGTTTTTCTTTGGTACAATAACTAATGGGGAGACCCACTTACTATCTGATATAGGGTAAATGAAATTGGCTTGTAGGAGTTTTTGGAGTTCTTCTTTTACTATATATTTCAAGGTTGGATTCATTCTTCTTTGGGGCTACCTGACAGGCCTAATCAGATCGTTAGTGTAAAGATAATGCATACAAGTTTTTGGGTGGATCCCTTTCATGTCAGAGTAATTCCATGCAAAAGCATCAGAATTCCCTTGAATCATTTGTATCTAATTTTGTTGTTGATTTATTTCTAGGCTAGAATTTATATATAAGGACTTTCTAGGATTGATTTCAACAGTTTGAATAGATGATTCTTTCCCTTCCTCTATTTATGAAACAATGGTTGCTGTAGCAGTGGGAAGATGCCAAATTTCTTGAAATCCAGGGCTAAATATGTATGTGTAGTTAGGGAAAGATTGAGGATAATCGATGCATGTTGAGTCAACCAAGAATAGACTTAAGATTTGTTCTTCAGTTTTCTCTTCTACTCCTTTCACTTGTTCAAGTGTCAACAAGGGTTGAGTGCAGTCATCCTTCCCATAGGTATTCTCCAACCAGAGAGGAACTTCAATGGGTGGTTGGACGAGGGGAAAAAGGATAAGTTTTTGACTTTGAGTGCCATTGGAGATTGTCATTTCTCCATATCGACAGCTAATGAATGCATCAACAGTGGCCAACCAAGGTCGGCCGAGTACTACTGGATGTTCTAGTTTGTGGGATTTGGGATGAATTACTAAGAAATCCACAGGGTAGTCCCAAGAGGCCAATGTAACTGTTATGTCATGTAAACTCCCTACTGGGGTGATGACGGATTTGTTTGCAAGATCCAACAAAGTTTTTGTTGTTCTTAGGTGATCTAGTTGTAGTGTTTTCATAGTGTTTACTGACATCACATTTATTGCTGCCCCTAGATCAATCAATGTGTTAGGTAAGGCAACACCATTGATTTCTATGGGTACCACTGGGTTCCCTGGATCACTATACTTAGATGACATTTTTGTTATAAACTCTGATAACTACCCTACCACACATATGATAGGAGGTTCCTTCCTCTTTCTCCCTGAATTTTTAATGTAAAGGTCCCTTACAATTTTAGCATAGATAGGTATGTATTTAATGGCCTGTAACAGTGGGATCTTTACACATATGTTTCAGAGTTCAGTCTCTAGATTATGTTCCAGCGGTTCCTCAGTTTTCTTTACGAGAAACCTTTCTTGGTAAGGAGGATTCATTTTATGAGGTGTTTCTACTACAAGGGAGTTGGGAGAAGGAATTTCTTGTTGTACTGGAGTGTTTCTTTCTTTGTTCAATGGATTAGTCATCTATTCTTCTCTTTGAACTATTTGGACATCTATTTGTTCTTCTTGATTTGTGTGATTATGTACTTGTTCTTCTTGGATGACCATAGTGGGATTTGTTTTTTTTACAACCCTTCCTGATCTTAATTCAATTCCATGAAATGGAGTTGGCGTTATTACATGTGTAGGGAAGTTTTGTACTTCAATGTTTTGTATAGGTTGTGTCAGCATGTTATTTGGGTTAGGGATAGGTTGTGCAGGAATAGGGGTAGGTCGAGGAGGGTTTTGGATGGGTGTAGTTTGCATTGGTTGCTACATATTTGGATTCATGGGTAGTGTGAGTTGTTGTTGTAATTGTGGGGTGGAAGAAGAGCAGGGGGGTTAAATCCTGGGAGTAGCTGTGAAATATTCGAAGGGTATTGTGGATAGGTGGGAAAATGTTTTGTTTGGAAGGGAAAATTCCCATATACAGGTCCTCTCCACCCCTGATTCCAAGGTTGGGTTTGTGTCGACCACTGAGGGTAAGACAAGGGGGGTACCCATTGTTGTTGGGGGTATTGTGAAGTTGGGTCTGCAAACATGCTGGGGTTTTGTTGTCTCCATGGTCTCCTAGGGGGGTAGGATGTTTCAGGTTCTCCTCCCCCCTTGAACATGGCCTTGAGTCCGAGTAGAGAAGGGCATTCATTATTAGGATGGTCCTCTATACATAAACCACATATTTCAATAAAATTAAGGGGACATTCCTTTTCAGGGTGTTTCCTCCTACACTGATGACAGAAAATTGCTAACGCAACATTTTCTTCCTCTTGTTTTCTTTTAATTTCCATGGTATCTAGTTGGGAACTGATGGTGTTTAGGATATATGTTTTAAAGTTTCCTAATATATTTCCCAGTTCAATCCTAGTGACACCTCCAGATGTGGGTTTAACAATTCTGTTGGTAGGGTCCCTTATGCTTTTCCCCATTTTAGCTTGACTGTGAGAGTATCTTTTACAATACTCTACTATGTCTGCAAATGGATTTTGGTACACATCCCTAGAACTCATGAGGTTTAACACTTCAATGAAATCATCCCTCACACCCTTTAGAAAGACAGTCCTAACTGTATATGTGTCTAAGGAAAACTTCTTAGTCTTTTGGTAATTCTATAAGAACCTTTCTAGGTAGTCTTCTAAGATTTCTTCTTCAGATTGATGCATTTTGAATATATCATTCCTAGCATCCCTAGGTCTGTAGTAATCTTGGTATTTCTGGAGGAAGGTCTCCTTCATACCGTCCCAATACAAAATGGTGTGTTCCCCTAAGCTCATGAACCACCTTAGTGCCGAATCTTTTAGGGTAGCTAGGAAAAGTTTTAATTTTTGAGCATTATTTGTGTAGTTATAGCTCCTACACAATATGTCAAATTCAAATAGGAATGAGTCAGAGTATTCTGTCGACATACCTCAAAAATGAGGAAGTGAATATAATGGAATGTTCTTCATAGAAACGTCTTTAGCAATATCCAATATGGGGAATCCAAATGTCTCTGATTCATTAGCTATGTTTCCCTCTTCTTCTGCCATGTCTCCAAACAACCTGTAGGGATGTGGTGAAGTTTCTCCATCGAGTGATGGTTCCACCACTGGGTTACTTAGTATCTCTAGTTGTTCCAAGGTTTTGTGTGGTCTTCCAACAACATATGCAACCTCTTCTATTACCACCTATGCTTCCTTTCCAGTTTCTCCTTTGGATGGGGTCGCCAATGCTTCCTCTCTTTCTTTTTGTCTTATGTCTTCAATTTGAACAATGTCTTAAGATTTAGTTCTTTTTGTAGTTGTTGCAATTGCCTCCTTTGAGCTCTCTCCTCTGAGAATTTTTCCTGCACAAATTTTCGATGAATTAGTATAAGGGAGGGTTTTTTGTTGTTGTTTGCTTTTCTAGATTTTCTGAGATTTTAGGAGCAATAAATCTACATTTATTATCCCTATACCTACTCATAAAATAAATTTAAATGAAATGATTGAAAAAAATAGATTCCTAATTAAAGGTAGGAGGACAACCTAACTTTGGATCAACCCCACCAAAGTGGATGTGCAGGTTCTTACCTCTCGTCTTACCGTCTTCTCTCTGCCCCCAGATTGTCCTCAATTCTAATCCAATACTTCGTCAAACCAATCAAAAACTCAAAATTCTATCTATTACCGTTTACAACTCCCCGACAACGGCGCCAAAATGTTGGTGTACAAATATGTTCAATATATATCTTACACTCATTTAAATGTCAATGTGGGATTCGTAATCAAAAGAGTTGCTACACTGTATATGCTGAGAATAGGTAACCTACCTAAGTCTGTTGTATATAGGAAATAATTAATAACATAAAAATTTTGTTCTAAGATTTCTAAATACTTCAAATATCTTTAAACTTAGAAGAGAAAACTGATAATGAAAATTAAACAAATATCCAATCAAAGAGATGCTATCCTAAAGAAACAAGTCTGTTCATTTCAAGCTCATGAATTAAGGGGATGAACTTAAGAATCTTGTCTCCTATAGAAATCAAAACAGTAAATAGCAATCAACTCCAATCACTCTTGAAATCAAAACCAACTCCAGCTTCATGTGATTCAAACAAACCAACACAAGGAATATTCAGTATAACTGAGAGACTTCATTACAGAGCATGAAGATGAGGTATAAAGTCTTCTGGTTCCTTCATATACTAAATCTACTGCAATCATAAACTCAAGATATCAGTCCCACGCTTCAAATAATTAAATGGCCATCTTCAACATTTGAGAATGAAATATCTATTCAATATAGCACCTGATTATTCACACCAATCCAAAAATGATTAACTCAATGTTGAACTCTAAAAATAAATTAAAGATCAATCACACACACACTGTGGTAAAATATCCACACAAACACACATAATGTATACAAGGAGGTTTACCTTAGTTGGGCCAGTGGGCCCTTGCCAAACCAACAAGGAACCTCTTAAGAAAGTGACCGACTAAATCTTTTCACTCACATTTAGGAATTGATATAAAATATCTTTTGCATTAATTCAACTGGTAAATTGGATCAACAATTATTTACTTCATGCATAAAAATGATAGGTATCATCTGGTTCTGATAGCATACTTTGTTACTTTCCTTATTATCCACTCCCTATCATCTGTACAACATTCCTTATATAAGGTAAGCTGATACTATCAATATCTATAGATAAGCATTAAACAATTTGAGAGATTTTACTATTGATATTTACATCAAATTTCTAGGAATTGACTCCATCCTCATGACATGAAGTGCATGAGCCATGGAGTCTGCCGTATTATGGAAAATGGATTTGGGAGCTTTTGTTCAACTTCCTTCTTGAAATCTTCACCACCCTACTGGTCGAACTAGAACATTCTGGAAACAAAGGTTTTGGTACCGGAATACACACAGTCGCGAGTCTGGTACCAGAATGGACATAGAGCAGACAATACCAGAATGGATACATAATAGATAGTACCGGATCAAAACTTCCTTAAGTACTGGAATAGATTTGGTGTCGAATTGAACGATTTTTGGTAGTACCAAAATATCGCAAGTACCGGATAGGCTGCTCATGAGTCAAACTATTAGGACTGTACAAAATAGAACACTTTAATCGAATTAATTCAATAAAGTTAAACAAAACATGCTTTAAATCATCAGTTACCTCTTGTGAACATGAACACTGTCATTAGGTATGTGTGTGGGAGGAAAATAGTCAAGTATAGGCTCATAGCATAGGCAAAAAGGATTAGATACAACGTAAGATAGGGAATTATATATGTTAAAAGAGGGCCTCAACAAAACATGTTAAGGAAGAACTTAAAGCAGGGTTCAAAATGACTAATTTAGGGACACTTCATTATTATCTTGGAGTTGAAGTATCTCAACATCTTAAGCAAATATTCCTTAGTCAAAATAAGTATGGCACTGAATTGTTAAATAAATTTGGCATGGAATATTGTAAACCTTCTCTTACCCCCATGGATAAAAAATTGAAACTTTCAAAATTTGAAGGGGGAGAATCGATAAACAGTAGAAAGTACATGAAACTAATTGGAAGTCACATTTATTTGACAAATACTCGACCATATTTTTCATATTAAGTCAATATACTTTCAAGGTTTATACAGGAACCAAGGGAAAGTCATTGGAATTCAGAAAAAAGGGTACTAAGATACATTCAAGGTATAAAATAATTTGGTCTTCTCTACAAAAGGAATAAATTTTTTACACTTGTTCGATATTCAAATGTTGATTTTGCAGGTGACATTGATGATAGAACATCCACTTCAGGTTATTTAATGAATATGGGTTCAACAACAGTATCTTGGAATTGTAAAAAGAAGACAACAATTGCAAATTCTTCAGCACAGGTAGAGTACATATCAATCTGGGAAGAAACATGTGAGATTGTATGGCTATGCATAATTTTACAAGATCTTGGTGAAACTAAGAAATCACCAACTACCTTATTGATCGACAGCCAGTCAATAATAAAGATTGTCAATAATCCAGTATTTCATTCAAAGACTAAACATGTCGACACCAAGTAACACTTGATCATATCACTCATCATCAAAGACATCATCAATCCTTAGTTTTGTCCGTATGAAGATCAAACTTCATATATTTTTACCAAACCTCTTGGTTGAATAAAGTTCACTAAGTTCAGATATGAACTTGGTATTTGTAAAAATGAACTTCCGAATTGAAGGGGGGACTGTTAGCCTCATAATCCTAAAGTTTTATAGTCTAAGTATTTTCAAGTATAAATGTTTTTAGAAATTAATTTATTCTAGTTTTTTAGGATAAGAACACCTAACTTCTATGTAAAGGACACCTATCATACTCATGTGATTAATAATTATCCTAATTTTTAGTTTAGATTTGAGCTATATAAACTAGCTCCTTCTTCCAATGAGGTTAAGGAGTAGATTGTGAGTTCTCACTTCAGATTGTAATCATTTTTTACTTATTAATAAAATTACGTGTTTGAGGATAGTTTGTCAAAAAGATGATGGTCTATGGTATCCCAAAATGGACACACACTCATTCGAAGAACAGCTTCGAAGAACAGCTTGGCAATATCTTCCGCTATGATATTCTTCTTGCAGGTAGTGAGGTGGCCATCTTTGAAAACTAATCAACGACCACAAATACGCAGTCATTGTCGTTCTTGGTGGATGGAAGGCCAGACATGTAATCCATTGAGATGGATTCCCAAGACTTATCAGGAGTACGAAGAGGGGTGTACAAGCCTTACTTCTTGATTGTTGTCTTGGAATTGGAACAGACAGTGCAAGATATTATATACTTGTTGACATCCTGTCAAAGTTTTGGCCAATAAAAATGTTTTAGAAGAATGGACACAGTTTTCTCCATGCAAAAATGTCCTTCCATCCGACTATAGTGGGATTCCAAAATACGCTTTGCACGGTTTCTTGTAGGACCAGAGAGATGGCCTAGATGGCATAATCGTCTGTCATGGATGTGAAAATCGATGACATTCATGCTTGTACCCAAGAGATGATAGGTGGTGGTGAATTCTAGCTCTTGCCGAGAAAGTTGGGTCCAATCAGATGCCTCATTTCCATATGAATGGAGCTTAGTGATGAGTGAAACCATGAGAGGTTGACTGAGGTAGTCAGTGACACAATTTGATATCCTTGTCTTTTACTTGATGTTGATATGGAATTGCTGTAGGTAAGTGGACTACTTTTGATGGCGGTCATTCTACAATTTCTCCTGTGTCTATATGAACTACATAGGCTTGTGATCAGTGTGGATGATCGTCTCCTTTCCTAGAATGTAATGTTTCCCTTGAAGACGGGCTTGTAAAATGGAATGAATTTCCTTGTCATAGGTGGTATATTTTTGGAAAGTATCTGAGATAGTCTCACTATGTTATTCTAGTGGATGACCATGCTGAGTGAGAACTATACCTACAACATAGTCATATGCATCAGTCTCAATATCGAACGATTGTTGCAGATAGAGAAAGGAGAGTAATAGAGTTGAGCACAAGAAATGCTTCAGATAATCGAATGCACGTTGTTGTTCCTTCCCCCATACGAAATTTTCCATGCCACTGCCCTTGGTCACCTGGATGAGGGCCCATGCAATATGGGAGAATCCTAGCATGAACCGTTGGTATAATTTGGCCAATCCCACGAATCTCTGAAGCTCAGAAAGTGTGGTAGGGGATAGTCAATCATGGATGAATTGGATCTTAGCTGGATCAACATGCACCCCATGCTCATCAACAATGTATCCAAATAATTAGAAGATATTCATGCCAAAAGAGCATTTTTCCAAGTTGGCATATATATTATGATGTCGCATAGTGCTCAAGACCTATTGAATATGTCGCATGTGATCCTCCCAACATCTATTGAATATGAGGATGGAATCCAAATATACCACCACAAAAGAGTTGGTGAAGGGTCTCAATACATCATCCATCAACCTCATGAAAGTGGTCGGTGCATTTGTTAAGCCAAAGGGCATGACAATTCATTCAAAGATACCTTATTTAGATTTGAAGGTTTTCTTCCATACATCAGTTGGTTCGATGGGAACCTGGTAGTAGCCATAATTTAGTTCAATCTTGCTGAAGAAATTTTCCCCTTGAGTTGGTCAAGAAGGTCATCAATCCTGGGAATTAGGTACCGGTTCCTAACTGTGATTTTGTTTAAGGCTATGTAATCAATGTTAAGTCACCAAGTCCCATCTTTCTTCTATACAAACATAATCGGGATTATGCAAGGGGAGGAGTTAGGTCTAATGTGCCCCTTTTGAAGAAGCTCTTGGATCTGATGCCTAATTTTTTCATTTTCCATCAGCAATTGATGATAGATTGGTCCATTAGGTAGAGGTGCACTGAGGGTTAGATCAATTGGATACTTGACTTGGCAGTGTGTAGGTACCCCGGTGGGTGAGGAGAATATGTCTCTGTATTCTTCCACGATCCCATCCACTTGCTTCTACTACAAAGAGAGGCTTTGTGTAGAGTCCACGGATGTGGCGATGATCTTATACTTAATGTGAGCATGGATCAGAAAGAATAAGAACTTCCTGGTCTATGAAATGACCTTACTACATTTCTTAGTAGAGATTAAAGAAATAAAGGTAGGTGGTTCTACCTCTGGTATCCTATACAATGGTCTACTCAAAGTAATAATAACACTGCGGGGTCTAGATTCATACACAACATGACGCTTCCATAAATATAGTTGTCCTTAAAGAATATCACAAAATTCAAGGGGATAAATATCATACAATACCTCATATTTTAAAGGCTTGATTTCATAGGGAAGACGACACTGTTGGATGACACAGAGATCTCTTCCTTGGCGAAGCTAGCCGATGGTGTATTGTTATGGGTGAGGTGTCATTGTCAGGTCCAGTCGCTTGATGAAATATGTTGAGATAAGGTTCTTCTGACTGTCCCTATCGACAATGAAATGAAGTGGAACCCCCTTTACCCACATCTGTGAGTGAAAGAGGCATTCCCCTTCCTCTGGTTCTTCTAGTTCGTTTGGCTAGACTTTGGTTGTAGAAAAAATGGCACTGGGCTCAAAATCAATAATTTTCTTCCCTCCTTCTAGACTTGATTCAGAATTAGAATCGACTTCTAACTTGAAATCCTTTAGTTCAGGCACGAGTGACTTCTTGGAGCGACATTCTTCAGTGTTGTGTGAAGGGATTTTATGGTACTAACACCATTTTACCGTGTCCTTCTTCGTATTCTCATTTCCCTTCTTATGTTGCATATTGGAATGGTTTTCCTGAGAGTGACCATATCATATTGTTCCCTTATTGTGTGGGTTGGGGCCACCTTTTCCATGCTTTGGCTGTGAGGAGTTTGCAGATCCAAACTCTCTCCTCTTCTTCTTAAATTTTTGCTCGATCTTAACAACATATCTATAAGTTGTTCCCAATGAGGAGATGTCTAGAAAATCCATTTCTATTTGAATGTATCTATGGAAGCAACTGTGGTATTTGAGCACTAGATGTATCCCAGAGTATTTGATACCCAACTTGGTGCACATGGTATGAAAAATATTGGTGAAATCTGGTTTTGTCTAGTCCCTTTCTTGATGCAGGCTAGTCCATCTGGTGTACTGGTCCTCGTATCTTCCAATAGGGTAGTATCATTCTTTAATGGTGTCTCGGAAGGAATCCCATGTAGGGGAGACCAAAAATATTGCATATTCCTCTACGGCCCTTTTCTCAGAGTAAGTATCCCACCAGTCCTTAACATGGGGGATGGCCTTGAGCAGTGAAAAAGTAATCTTTTCCCTATTAGAAAAATTGTGGACCGAAAACTACCCTTTGAGTATATTCAATGATTTATCTACAACATCCACATATATCAGTCCTTCAAATAATGGAATATAAAAATTTACCTGTACCTTGAACGGGGTTACATGGCCTCTTGATAAAGATGCTTCTTCTGTGGGAAACTGTTGAAGGATCTGTGAAAAATTTTCCATCATTTTGTTCCTTTGTCATGTGAGGGATTCCTCGAGAAACATTTTAATAGGATCTCCTACTACATCATCTTTACTTTTTGTCCCCCATGGGTTTTTTTCAGGCTCGGTGCCACCAATATTGCAACAACTCGATTGGTTTGAATCCCAACTTCTTGTACCCATATCTTGTCCGGGACATGCACGAAGAAAAATAAATGAAGAGAAGACCGCTCTGATACCACTGATTCATATT
The DNA here is from genome assembly GCA_009831015.1 of Picea engelmannii. Lineage (NCBI taxonomy): Eukaryota > Viridiplantae > Streptophyta > Pinopsida > Pinales > Pinaceae > Picea > Picea engelmannii. Next base: position 130,875 of record ML776607.1, read on the forward strand.
TAGTTGTAGAACAAACTGATTAATAGACTAAATAGAATAAACACAGAGGTATGAAGAACAACACAAATATCGAGTGAACAATATCTTCTATTGAATAAATGAAATAGGTTGAAATTGTAAAACTGCAGAATTGAAACACTTGCTTGAATGGTGGTATCTATCTTTGAGAAGATATGTGGCTTCTAGGCGCATATGTTTTAGAAAAATGATTACAATGAGGTTGCATATTCCTTATTTATATTACTCATGAATTCCAAAACCGTAGACATCCAAAAACCTAACTCTAGGAGGTGAAACGACAAAATTCATGTGGGACCCTATGGGTAAGTTGGTACCTCAACTTACCGGGGTCATAAATTTTTCATACGACCTTAGTTTTAGGCTTGTTATAGCCCATTGGAAAGGTATTTCATAGAAATAAACATTACTCCATTAAAATTTTACTTCGTCTACAGTTTGACTGTGGCGAACCAAAAAAACATTGTTTAGGGATCCAAAACGACCCTGGAAGTACACCAAGATGTGTTGAAATGAAAACATACAAAATAATCCAGTTGGATTAGGTGAGAGACCACCAATATCCACCTGGAAGATGTGTATGGATTCAGACAACCCTAGAAGTGTAGAACCCACAATTACAAACAAGTACAAAAGAACGTGTTGAACTAAAAATGGATAAGAGGATCCAGTTGGAAGAGGTGGCTGGCCACCAATATCCACCTAGATAATTCCCATGGGTAAGGACGAGAATAATGACTAGAAAGAAGATTGAGGCTTCAATACATAATCATGTAAATACTAATAAGGACTCCCAATCCTAAGGAAAAAACTTGCAGCATGGATGCCAAAATGAAGCAAAGGATCTACCTAGGGCATCCATGTAGAGGTAGGCTATACCACCTAATTACAACACTTCTAAAGCAGTTGAGAAGGTTCCGTGTCACACTTCAGTGGGATCGATCTTATGGAAAAGTGGAAAAGTCAACAATATGAGAATGCAGGGAGTGAAAACCTAACCTATATGAAATAGTTGAAAAATTGACTTTCACCATGGGATGATATAGGTGTAACCCATCTCAATACAATCACCAAACAAAAAGGACAGTTTCATTAGAACAACCCAAAGATAAATCAAAAGAGAACTAAATTAGATACAAAGTAAAGAATGGGGTAAAAGGGGACCAAATTAGGAAAAAAAGGGAAAAGAAAGTCTATAAATAGAGGTGGAAAGCTCATTTTAACCATTGCAATTCGGAAAATAACCAAAAAGTTCAAAAACTCTCTTCTTCAAAAGGATAATTCAAGGAGCTACAGTGGACAAAAAACCTTCACACTTGGACCGAGTAAGTCCAAATCAACCTCTCCCTTATTTTAATTCATCCTCTTAAGTTTAATTTTATGTTTTGGAGGCACACTCCCTTGTAAAAGGGTTGTGTCTGAATGTATGCGGTCTTTACACGCTCAACCTGCATATGTATAGAGATAGATTAATCCTTATCCCACATACATTTGTGACTGTCTTAAAGACATCCCACATACACCTCCTTTAAAGCTCAAAACAAAACAACAAAGAATAAGACCTCTCCATTTTTTTGTGGGACAAGATGTATGTGCATTGGAGAGAAAGGGAACAAAAGGAACTTGATGTTTTGGTCGAGGAGGATTCCAGATCCATTGCTACGATAAAATAGTGTGGCATGTGGAAGTTCTTCTAGTTTCCATTCATGAGGGAACAACTGAGGTTGCTAAATGCATTGGTAGAGTATTGGCACCCTGATGCAGAAGAATTTATGCTAGAGGGTCAATCATTAACCCCAACCAAAGAGGATATTTACTTCTTGACCGACCTCTTTAGGAGAGGGGAACCAATTAATCTAGGGACCTTTCCTCTAGGGACATACAACATTGAGGATTACATGGGGATGTACTGTGAGGCTGGTGCCTAGAAACTAGGTTCTCAGGTGTTGATTCACAAAATCACTATCCTCCACCTTTGCATTGTACTTTTAGTGATTGGGCGGATCATGGGATGTGAAACACTCCATCAGGTCTCTCGTGAAAAGATGCATTGTGCAGTTCAATGTTTAGAGGATACCATGTTTTATTGGAGTACCACCATTCTAACATGCATGAAGAAACACGTCACATACTGTCGTAAGAGGATGAACAAGAAATTCAGAATCGATAAATTTTTATGCGCTTTCTTCTTCTTCAAGAGTGCCTAGTATTATCTCGAGGGAGATAGTACGAGGACATATTGATTCCTTTCCATCATTCTGTAGGTGGGCATTTTTGCTGGCTAGACAGGGTGGAGGAAGAACCTAGGAGGAATTTGACGACAAATTCTTTGACTAGTGGGGGCATCTGATTCTTGTAATAGAGTGGTATCCCTATGTAGGAATTAGTTTCCTAAGATATATCGACATGCCCATGCCCCCTGGTGAGGAGTGTGACAAGATAGGAAACACATTTTTTAAAGTTATTAAATTTTTAAATTTTTACATATTATCCTTTTTATAAATGTCAGAGTTCTAACTTAGAGATCTATTATATACAGACATGGGACCAGTGCGATCGGCTGACTTCACCAGGAACAGGCATCGTTCTTGACCATAGGCTGGACCAATAGGATCAGGAAGACCACTAGTCGAAGAGGTTGAGAAAGTACTACGATGAGTAGAGAGAAGCCCAATGACTCTCACTCGTGTAGTACCCATGGCCAAGATCGATGATCTTCCCCTAGCTATGCAACCACATGTAGTGGGGGTACCCAGGGCTTGGTTCCAGCTATTCCAATGTCTTGAAAATGTGATAGATCATTATAGCAGGGCCAATAGGCCTAGACCTTAGATAGTTTTGGACCACTTATGTGCCGAGGACACTTTTTGTACTATGTATTGAGGGGTTAAGCCCAATGATGTATACCAACTATTTTTGAGGATTTAATGCCCACTTTATATTATTGACCCTATTTTTTGGATATATATATATATTGTCTTATGGATGAACATGTTTACAAATGTATTTACATGTGTATGTGTGTGTTTTACTTTTACATGTGAGAAACATTCCAATCTAATACTTTATTAACTAATGTATCAATTAGTTGGTTAGATCTCCTAGGAACATGAGTATAAGTAATATAATCAAAAGATCATTCTAAGAGACGTAACCTAAGGAATCGTCGATGAAGAGTGGGATCATAAATGCGGTAAACCCCATTTAACTGGGACACGACCAGTTGAGCATCTAAATAAACTGAGAGGAGAGAAATACCATGTGACAAGGCATCACGTAGTAATTCTTTCACTCGTTGTACTCAAAAACATTATTGGTTGCTTCTCCTAGACAAATACCTACAGAAGATAGCAACTGGCCACCAGGTGTAAAAATCACCCAAGTTGCAGAAGAAATCCTTCGAGTGTTTCAGTTAGCACCATCTGTGAACCCAACATAGACCTTATATTCACTTGATATCTTCCACAATGAAAAATAAAACATAGATTACTACACGTACATAAAACAAAAAAGACAAAAAAGTATAAAAAAATATACATATATACAAGAAGTCACACTGAGGAAATTGACTTAAGTGTAATAATTCTTAAGGTAGATCCCATTTCTAGGCTTCGCTAAGGTATTAACTTCGAAATCAACCAGACAGTAAGAATCCTTTTCCAAGACCTATTTCACAATGAAAGGTCTAAACCACAAGGGTTTGAACTTTCCTGCCCCCAAGGGATCTTTGTATTGGGCGTAGACTAGGAACAAATAACCCTCAGAGAAAATCCAAGGGCAGACAGACCGATCATATTGAAAATTGACCTATTTTTTATGAGCCTCAATATCCAACGCTGCATCCTAACGTTTCTCATCGAACTACTCGAGATATAAAAGACATTCCTCAAGCGGTGAAGTGTCGAGAAAAAGTTCCACTGCCAAATTCAGAGAAGGGATTTGACATTCAATGGGAAATACTTCCTCTAGCCCGTAGACGAGTTGAAAAGGTGAAAAAATGGTAGCAGTGTTTACATAATTTTGATAAACCCAAAGTGTCAAATAGAAAATAAAATGCCAATTTGACTTGGTCGAATTAATCGTTCGTTGAAGAATAGTCTTGAGAGAATTATTCATAGATTCTACCTAGCCATTCACTTGTGGGTAATACAATGATGAATGTTCTTGTTTAAACCCAATATTTGAATTTAATTCAGACATCATTTTGTTCTAGATGTGACTTCCATGGTCGGTGACAATCTCCTTCGGGATACCAAACCTAGCTACTATGTGATTGAAAACAAAAAGGGTAGCATTTTTTCTGTCATTGTTAAATGTGGGCATAGATTTGACCCACTTAGTAAAGTAGTATATTGCTACGATGATATAGAAATTCCCCCTGGAAGAAGCCAGATGAAATGTAGTGAAATCAATCCCCCACTTGGTGAAGGGGATGATGACAATAACCAGGAACATAGGAGTTGGGTGTGCCTGCATATTCTGAGAGAATATCTGGCATGGGTGACACTTCTTGACTTCCTCAACACAATCCTTGATTAATGAGGGCCAAAAGTATCCAACGTGAAGTATATTTTGGGTTGTTTCCAACCTAGACAGATGACCACCACGTGCTCCTATGTGATATTCCTTCAAAACAAGCTCTGCTTCTTCATGAGTAAGACATCTTCGAAGAATGAAATCCACCCCTCGACAATAAAACGTATCATTGATGATGAGATAATTCCATTCTTGGTGTCATTTTTGTTGATTCTCATCATGAGAAGCATAAGTAGGGTACTTCAAATTCTGAAGATACACAAGTATTTCTCCATACCAAGGGTCTGAAGATGTGATCATAAAAAGATCTTCATTAATTGGTGACTCCTCGGGTGAAATATCACCAGTTTTGATCACAAGTTCTGATATTAACACCACAAAGACCAAGGACTTTTCATATTTTTCTGAAACAAAATCCAAGCCAAACCTTTACATGATAACTATCCATCATTTGATTTTTTCATCGATGACCCGTCAAGTTAACACATATTGAAACAGGTTGATGACGGAAATGACGATGGTATTGTGAAGTAATATATAGTGTCAGAACCGTTGAACAGTGTGAACAAATTCCAAAGTGAGTTTCTCAACATGCGAGTAGCTGAGTTTCGACCCAACTAGGCCTCGGATAAGATAATAGATAACCTTTTCTTTGATTGTGTCATCCTTTTAGACCAAGACCATGTCGATTATAGATTTGGAGCAGCCAAATATAATAATAAATCCTTTCCATAATTAGGAGGGCTGAGCAGAAGGGAAGACGTTAGGGAACATTTCAATGCATCAAAAGAGAATTGAGGTTATTCATCCCAATAGAATGAGGCTTCCTTTTTTAAGAGAAGAATGAACTCTTTCGTAATCTTGGCATAATTAGCGCCAAAATGCTGAAGAAAAATTTATTCCCCCTGTAAACTCTAAAGATGGGGAATTGTGTGCGGGGGAGGCAATTGGAATCTTTCCTCAAGGTTTATAGGATATACCATGATCCATTTTTTTGACACAATGAAACCTAATAAACGAACTGATGTCACACAAAAAATGCACTTGTTTGTATTCAAGGGAATCTGATAGTAGTGATATCTCTCAAACATTATTTGTAAATGGGTAGGATGATTGGATCTCTTGCAATAACGTGATGCCATATCATCAAGGTACACCTCAACTATGTGTTTGATTTCATGAAAAGAAAACAATATGACCCAATGAAAAGTGGCTCCAACATTCTTCAGGCCAAAAATCATTTTTTGATACACGAATGTATCCGAAGGACAAATAAAAGTCATTTTATGTTGTTCCTTTGGCTTGATTTGAATTTGATTATACTTAGAAAAACCATCCATGAAAGAAAATACCTCTCAAACTGCACATTCATTGACAATCTGGTCAATAAACGGGGTTGGAAAATTTTATTTCAGGAAATCTTTGTTTAAGTCGTGGAAGTCCATACATACCCATTCCATAAATTGCACAGGGTAGATGAAACCTGCTTTTAGGAGTTTCTCTACTTCATCCTTTTTCGTCGCTACTTTGCGAGGGTTGACTGGGAAAAGATTCTTTGGACTGGTCTGACATCAATATAAGTCATGATATCATGTTCAATAATACGTGGGTCAATTCCTAGCATCTCCTCATAATACTAGGAAAACATGTCCCATAATTCTTTAAACAATTTTGTGTAGATTTGAATCTCTTCGGGAGAACAATCTGCTCTGATGAAGACATTTTCCACGACCCTATGGGTTTTGGAGATATCGATAGGAATCGTCTCAACAATACTTGCCATGTTTCCCTTGGCGTATATTTCATGCGTAGCCAAAGGGTTAATAGGACAAGGGCTATCTCCGTTCATGGTTGTAACAAAATATCCTACCTCTATTCTCCTGAGCTCAAGTAAGAAGTAAGATCTATGATGAATATCATCCCAAGGTGTTTCTGGCCCAATCATTTCCTCCAGGATCACCTCGTCAAAGGGAAAGACTAAGTCCAAAGTGTCTTGAGTGGTGAGAGAGTCTTGATGCCAAATAGGCTCAAGAACATAATGTAGCTCCTATGGGGGAGCCGGATCAGGGTTGGTCGAGGCTTGTTGGACAATGTTGTGCACAACCTCAGAATAGGATAAGGGCATGGCCATGCCAAGGTGCCCTACCACTTCCATCAAAGCCAATGGGGAAGGTAAATTCCACATTTCTTCAAAGTAGCTCATTTTAAAAGATGCAAATTGAAAAATTCCATCCTTCAACTGGTCGGGAACAACCGAAATAAACCTAACATCATTAGAAGGAGACAAATAATCAAAAGTTCCCATCAAAGACATAAACAATCCAACACCTAAGTTGACATTTCCCGGCTATGGATTATCAATCATTCAGACTGTGGATGCCCCCGATGAAGGGTCAGGGCGAGAAAAGGATAACTCGTCAATGGTTATAATATATCCTTCATGAGGAAAGAATAAGAACCAAAAAATGGTGGCTACAATTGCATTCATTGCATAAGTCCAACTCCTCCCTAACAAAATATTGTAGTCGAGAGGTTCATCAACTACTTCTACCTCAATACATACAGTTTTACCCTCCAACTGTACGGGGAAAGACGGAATTATACCGTGTGGTATGAACGATCGACCGTCAAATAACGTAAGCAACATAGGAGACAAAGACAACTTAGGTTGGCCAATGACCTTCCAACATGCCAATGACATCATGCAAGTCAAGGCACCCTCATCAACCACCGTAATGAAAATGTTCCATGTCAATGATTTTGTGGTGTATGCCACTTCTATCTGAAAGGTGACATGGTGAGGAAGATAAGGTTTATGGTCAATAGGATAAAAAATTATCATTCTTGAGTTACTAGGCTCAGTCACTCCCAAGGCAGAAACAAAATATTTTCTCTGGGAGGGGTAGCTCTGGAGGACCTCTAGAGAAGACATATCATAAGGAGTTTGCGCCAGACCCTCCACGATGGAGTAATTCTGAGCAGCCCTTGCATTTGGGTTGTGATAAGAATTTTTGAATGCACCTTTAGGGATGTGAGTCATGGTTTCTCCCATTGTCCTTTAAATTTCAAGAGGAGTCAATGGGTTGGAGGATTATTTTCCATTATCAACTGATTCTAGCATTCCATAGTTATGAGCCCTAGCCAATAAAGTTTCTTTGTCTTTCATCATATAGTTCTTTGCGACCCCATTTTTATTATTATTGGGCGTGAGGGGGTCCCTGACTGCCCCTGACCGCGCTCGTGGATGCGGAAGCTTGAGCCATATTTTTCCCTTGTGGAAAAGGGTTTTTGATCCAGGTGGATATCGGTGTCCACCCACCTTTTCCAACTGGCTCAAAACAATTTTCTGGTAGTTTTGGTAATTTACTATTTTTAGCAGTTTTCACTTCTAGAGTCATTTTGAGGCCCCAAATGATGTTTTTTGGGATAAAAAGGTTTTCAATATGTAATTTCCTTCGATGTTGTGCCTCAAATTAATCTCCTCAAATATACCTTTCCAACGGGCTATCATATGCCTAAAACAGAGATCGTATGCAAAAGTTACGACCCTGAGAAGTTGATGTACTAACTTAGCCAAACGGGGCCCACATGACTTTTGGTGCTTCATCTCCTAGGGTTAGGTTTTTGGACGTCTAGGGTTTTTGGCATTCTTGATTATTGTAAAAATTCCTTTAGAGCCTCATTCTAATACTCTTATTGCAAATGAGTGCAACCGTCACATCTCTTCTCAGAGATAAGCCGCCACCATTCCAACAAGCTTGTTTTCGTTGTATTTTACAGTTTCAGCTTATTTGGTTATTGAATAGAAAACCAGTTTTATTGTATCTCTGTTATTTTGTGTTAAGCACTTGTTAATAATCTGTAGTCATTGCATTTTTCCCATAAAATACGAATCACTTTGTCAACACAATAGGCTATTGTTGTGCCAGTAGCTTCTGGGCTTCCACAAGACGATGGAATAGGTGAGTCAAGTGGTCATATGTGCAAATGTTACATGGAAAATTCACCTTTCTCTTTTCATTTTTTCCCTTGCCAACATTATTTGCAGCCTTTTTATCCCCCTTACCCTTGTTTTTTTGTTTCTTTTTTCCCTTAGTTTTCTAGTTACCCTTGGGAGTTGTCGATTGCACAATGTGTACATCTGATGTCTAGGTTATGGGGGAAGCCAAACTAGGAGTTTGGTTGGACATAGTCTGCTGAATTGATAACTAATTTAATTGATTAGACAAAAGGTATGTGGACTTGCTCTATGTTGATCCTACTATGCCATTGGCATGACACCCAGACTTCTATTTGGCTTTGTCGAGATTTTACCGTGGTGCATCGGGTAATATCTCGTATAGCATGTCAAAATGAGAGTAAATTAGCTCTAGATGATGGGCTCTCATAATATGCTCTTCTTCAGAAAACACGACGGATGTTGCAAGGTATTTAGACATGCAAGGAACCAAATACTTTAAGAACCACTCAAGCGAAGATGCAGGAGGGACCTTTAATTTAATCAAACTCTTTTGTCACATCCATTCTCAGATGTGATCCAAGATATGGTCATATTTCGTCTTCTTGAAGTTGGCCAGCAACTCAGTGCCAACATCGTATCTCACCGGTAATGGAAATGGTTCAAGAAAAGCATACCCAGGTCATTAAAGTAAGAATACTTCGAGCTATCGATCTCGATATACCATTTCACTACACCCCTTATAAGAGTGTGTTGAAACAAGTGAAACTAAATAGAGTCATCCTTTAACAAGTTGGATGAGCACCACAAATGAAAATTCATCACATGATCACTTGGATCTTCGCAAGGATTTCCATCAAACTTAGGGATGTCGAAAGGAAACTTAGTCGACATGGGGGGCCAAGGAGGATCATGAAAAATTAGGTCATTTAACAATCTCGACAAGTCTGGAAAACGCAGAGTTGCCAGAAAAGGTAGTCTCAGTTGCAGAGTATTTACATGAAAAGAGGGGCCTCGATTTTGGATGCTACCAAGTTGCCAGAAAAATTTTGAATGCTCGCCATGGTTTTGGTAGATTCCATGATGTCCCTCTCCAATGAAATGGAATTGCGTTTTAATTTTTTATTGTCGATTGATTCCTGAAGTTAGACAACATATCTTGTGTAGGGATTGTACCTTGTATAGTGTTCCTACATGAAACTTGGTTGGTGATTCCCCTAGGTGACCCTCCTAGAATAGGTATTGAACCTTTCTCAAGGTTCCACATAGTGTGGGAGGGGTATTCCTTGCTCGATATCCCTTGCGAGGGAAACAAGCCCTGCTAAGGATTACCAAGACCTTGGGAGGAGTAAACTCTTTTCATCGCTCCTTGTGAAGGAATGAAACCTTGTGCAAGGTTCTATTGACCAAATATGGGGTTTCCCCTGGTCGAGAAAGAGGACAAAGTAAAAGTGTTATTTCCAAAAGAACCAAACAAAGAACATGACATTGATCCCACCAGAGTCATGTAGGATGAAGGTCCCTAGCTACCTCCACTAAACAGGATATAGTTGGTATTAGGCTCGATTGGCTCTTGAAACATGCCACTGAGCAAAGGGGATGAAGGAGGGATGTGACCCCTACTGTAAGGGATAACAATGAATGAGGAAGTGTTGCCTGTGACGGCTCCTTGCAAGGGAGAATTAGAGATTCCTTCCTCTAGACTAATGGTCTGTAGAGTAGAGTATGTGAGAAATGAGTTAGATTCAAAACCAGACATCCCATATGAAAAGGGAGCGCCCAACACGTTCTAAATGAAGGGAACAATGGTCCAAGTAGTCGAAGTAATTGAACCACTACCCAAAGTAGTGGGTGTTAGGACGACCATGGTCCTGACATGTGGAGGTGGGATAGGAGGTACACCGACCCCTCCTACGACAGTCATTATGGGAGTATGAGGACTCTCTAACGAAGTAGCATTAGTAAATTCCATCATCACTCGTTGAACAAACTGTCATTCAGGAGAAGTCACCTTGAGAGAGACTATCTGAATTAGAAGTAGTGACGATAAGTTGGTGATTGGAGGATTTGTTGGCCTGAAACCTTCTATCTCGATTTCAGAAATAATGGATATCTCCAGTGCAGGAATGTATTCTCTCAGAGCTAGATCAGGTACAATTTCCTATGGTCTAGTAGCTTTAAATGATGCTTCTTGATCTAGCCTACGTCTCAACGGTGGCAAAGGTGGATCCAAAGTAACTAGTGATAGGTCATGAAGCCTACGTGAACAACGAATTTGTTAATATTCCACCTTGTGAAATGATCAACCAACAATGTAAGGTTTGGATAGCACAAATCACAGAGCACCCACTAAAAGTTCCTAAAGGAAAATCAAGCAAACAACTAACTAGTAGGAACAACAGTTACACCAATCGACACTAGAGAAAATTATTGATACAAGTGCAACTTGAACATGGAAACACCCTCTAGGTATATTCTACAAAGTGATATCAGACATTTTACCTAGGTACCACAGTATACCCCTGCAATCACCTGTGTAAGTCCGTAAACATTGGCAACTAGGTTTCCAGCTCGCACTCAGTCACCAAGAGGGTACAGTCGATAGTCAGAATGATCGTAATGAGAAATATAACAAAGGCCAGAGCCCTTCAAGGGTACCAAAGGAATTTGGTATGGAAGAAAACTAAGGATCTCGAATGGATTTGAGGTCCACAAGGCTCCGTAGTCAAATGCGATCAATGTGATTCCAAATAAAGACCCTAAATATACAAATTCCCACTATGCTTGGTCTGAATTTGGAGGGATTATCTCCTCTACCTTTCCTTATATGGTCTCGTGTCTATCCCCTGTGTTAGAGAGGGGTCTCGAGTAACTCTTACAACACTAGGTCCCGAGTTTCCTCTTCACACCTATTTCAAGACCCTGAAGCCTAGACTAGTTTGAGAACCCTACAAACTAAAATTCTAATAGATTTTAAGTTAAGCGTTAATTTTATGGGCATGACTTACTTAAAGTATATGAATGTGCAACTTGTGGTGTTAAAAAGAGATGAAAGAGAAGAAAAGTTTAGAGCATTTTATGAAAAATCAAACTAGATACTTCAAATTTAAAGCAAAGGCTTGTAAAATATTTGTGAATGTCAACTTTTCAAAACAATATTCCAAGATCCTATAACTGAAAAATTTCCTAAAATATATTTTCGTTTCATAATGAAAAACCACTTATACTCTTAGGAAAATAAGAAGGAACTTTGAAACAAAACTCTTTTTCTTTTTGTAAAAAGACAACCTACACTACAATAACCAAACTAAATGCATGAATGCAATCGTTTTTTGATTTTTTGAAATAATTAAACAAGAAAAACAAAAGTAAAGATTATTTTCATTTTTCAAAGCATAAATTGGATAAAGAGATGATAAAAACCAATACTCATACATACCCTAGACCACTACGTAAACGCAGGGACTTGGAAGAATCCAGAGGAGGATCTAACACTTAGAGGCCAACTCTAAACCTCTAAGGAAAACAAACAATATCAATAAACAAGTTAAAAATGAATATCTAACCGAACCTAATCCCACTAACAGAGACCCTGTAAATTCCAACAAAGTCATGAGAAGCCCAAAGCTTCTGTCAGAGAAGAGAAAAACTCTTCTTTTTTAAAAAAACTTTCAAGACATAGAGACATGGGATATTGCACTAGCACCCTGTGTATGTATATGGGTTGTATACTATGCATACTGCATATGTACGTTGTTTGTGCCAAAGCAAGGCACATACACCTCTAATAATTTTCAAAAAGAAAAATGGTTTGGCAGACTGACTGGGTAAGGAAGGATGGCAGGCACCTCGAAGGTGACCAGAGAACCTAAATTGACTTAGTAAACCTGAAAAAACTCAAAAATAAATTGAAACAAACCAATTTAAACTAAAATATCCCACTAAGACCCTAGAGATACTCCCCAATGGAGTTTCCAATTCTGATAGCGGGGAAAACCTCCCTATTACTATATTGGGTCGAGGTACATGCATAACACTGACTTCCCTTAAAATATGGGTCTATTCCTATGTTGGCATGTTTACAGGTAGAGTGTGCTTGTCATTGATGGAAATACCAACAACGACAGTGGCATATTGGCAACAATGATGGAAAACATGAAAGTAGGAGACCATGAGAAATTGTTGTCTACAAGCTCAATAGGATGAGCACAGGGTAGAGAGTTGTAGTTTCCATATAGCCAGAGGTTATCATGAAGGAAACAAGGAGCGTGTGCATGATTCCTTGAAATCCATGAGTTTGCAGAAGGAATCAAGCTTAGGAGGAATAGCATAGAGTTGCAAGAAGAGCGTAAGTGTGCGCCAGGGCCAAGGTTAACTTCATTGCCAAAGATCAGGAGAGATAACATTTTTGATATGTGCATACGAGACCCAAAGTCATCAGGACTTACAAAAGGATAAAAGGTCGAGACCCTTGAACACTCAGAAAAACTTCTAAGTTAGAGAGATCGTAAGCTCAAGGTGAGAAGCCTCAACAACTATCCAATCAAGAAATTGATGGTGTTGATAGTCTCATATAACGAACGTCAATCATATAAGTGATCATGGGCTTGAGGACCATTGGAGGATTATGATAGTCATATCTGCAAGCCAGATCAATGATAGGGATGAATTGTGGGGAGCAAAAGAAGAATTAAACATCTTGCTAGTTCTAGTCTCACAATTGGTCTAAATCATCAGATCTCATAGACTTGGATATCGATGACTGCGGTTGATCCAACAAGAGATCATATTAAGTCAATTTGAGTTGTGACCTTCAGATGCACAATCTCCAGATCAACAACAGGGATATATTGCGAAGATCAAAAGAAGAATTAAATATCGCGCTAGTTCCAATCCTGCAATTAGTCAGGACCATTAGATCTTATAGCCTCGAATATCGATGATTGTGGTTGACTCACGAATGACACACAACTTCAAATTGCAAGTTGTGGTTCCGAGACCATCCTTGATCGTTGATCTTCTTCAAGAATATTCAGATTTGTTGGATCACTTTAAGTGGAAGGATAGGATAAGTGGAGCTAAAGGGTTGAGAATTTTGTTATCCGAATACTCATCAGTCGTCAGATCAAACCCAAATTCATGTCATCCATCTGATCATTTTAAAGTGGAAGGATAGGATAAGCGAGGTAAAATATATGATATCTTATTTATGCAAAAAAATTTCAACCGTTGGATCATTCTAAGTGGAAGGGAAGGAAAGCTAGAAGAGCTGCATCACAGACATATTGAGCCATCGATCCAAGATCATGATTGAAGAGCAATATTTAGTTCGGGTATAAAGATGCAAGGAAGTTAAGCTCTGAAAAAATCTCACTTCATATTTTTTAGCTTGAGATTTGAAAAACCCGAAGCCCGGAGGGTCGGAAATCCAAAGTGAATAAGGACCATTGGATATGGAGAACATACGATGATCGTTAGATCAGGGAGATCTACGTCAATAGATTACACCAACAAAACTCATCCACAAGGACATGTGGCAGAACACATCATCAAAGGACATATGGGAGATCACATCAACAAACCATGTTAGCAAGGATATGTGGCATACCAAGTTAGCATACCACGTCATAAAGGAAGTGTGGAAGACCACGTCATCAAGGACATGAGTCGTCTAATCTGAAAGATCACTTCGGGTGATTCTCAATTGTTGATCATAGTACAGTGGAAGGATAGTGTATGTTTAAAAATTTGAAATCCCAAAGTTCCGAAGGGAAAAGATCCGACAACCGTCCATCATCGAGGAGCACAGGTGGCGCGAGATCCACAACTTTGGAAGTTTGTGGATGGGGAGAACGTGAAATTTTCTGAAGGTGAATCTCGACAATTGATCATCAAGGGGAGTATGTGTCAACTAATATGAGATTTGAGAGAAATCTCACTTCAAGGATTTCCAATTGAGAGTTGAAAATGTCGAAGTCCAGAGATGCAAAAGGATCGTGAATGTTAATCCGAAAGGGACATGCATTAGTGGATTTTCAACTACAATAAAAATCAAAGGAAGGTTGAAAGGTTGGAAAGTTGAGATTTCCAATGCTCGAATACCTGAAGGGATTGTGAGCATTGATTGCGGGGAGAAAAGTGGTTGATCCCAAACCACTCTTGGACGCGCCCACAATAGTTCTCTTATGAAAGGATGTAGCCTGAGGTCACATACGATAGGGAGATAACAAGAAGAGAGCTCGCACCCGCAATCATGTGGTCATGAGAGACCATCTCCCAAGGTCATATCAAGAAACAGAGCTAGCGCTCACAAGAATGAGTTTAGGAAGCGCCTTTTGGATAGGAATCTGAAAACAACTCATGGTCATGAGAAAGGAAGGGGCTTAGCAAGAATATATAGCACCCACTGTGAACTTTTCTTAGGAAGAGAAAGGGCGCCAAAGGGATGAGCACACAAAGGTATTCTCAGTAACTTCCAGAACGAAGTGATAATATTTGCCAGAGAAATCAAGGAGATGCAGGGTCATCGATAGAGGAGCTAAAGAGTCTCAAATTAAATGCCAATGGAATGAATACTCATCATAGAGATGATCGATATATGCAAAAGCATCGAAGATTGTAACTACCAGAGAAGCTAAAGAATCTCAGGATAACAGACACTGATGAAGAACATACACAACATAATCACCAGAGAGGATAGAGAGTTAGGTGTATGATCTGACAGAGGGATTGGCATGATATATATATGCATAACAAAGAAAATATGGTTTCTTATTTTGATAGTTATTCATGCGGGTAGAAGAAGGAGGTGTGCAAGAGATGAAGTGCACAGAAGAGCCGTAGCATAGAGAATGGAAATGGTGAATAGAGCATAAAACACAAAATAGAGACATAGAACATAAATGCATATATGAGAGAGGAAGATAAATCCGAGGTGTGCATGTAGAGACAGAGAATAAGAACAGAAAGATCAAGAAGATGTGAGAAGGAAGACACTGATGCAGGTAGAGCAGAGCAGTGTAGCAAAACAGTGATGAGACTAGTAAGTCATTGATAAATACTGTATCACTGTAATAAATTTCAGTAACAAAGATTTATATCTCAGGGTGGTAGGGAGGTGGTATGTAGGACTATTATTCTTAGAGTTTCAAGTGGGTGCTTGAACATAGGGAGTTGTAGCTTCCATCTGGTTGCATCCAGAAAAACTAGGGTGGTATGGTGGTGCAAGGGAGAACTATTGTTTTATGTTATACAGGTTGGTGCATGTGTGACTAGAAGTTGATTCTTTTATCTAGTTGGTGTTGGAACACTCAGGGAGTTGGTGCTTCCTTCTAGTGGGTGCTAGAGAAACCAGAGAGTTGGTGCTCTCAACAAGTTGCATCTTGTAAAATAGAGGCGGTAGCCTCAAAAGGAGTTGGAGCTCATAAGAATGATAATGTACAGAACATAAAATATTTCCTATCATTCCAAGAAGAAAAGGTTTTCTCCCTTTATGGGTTTCCTCAGGAATATATGTCTCTGTGTATTTCATGTGTGTGATTGATGTTGAATACTCTATTGCTTACTTCCCTGAATTATTGTGATCATCATTGAGTGTTTTGTAATGAGTCTAAAATGGGCATAATTTTTTAATCACAGTAACAACTAATTCACCCTCCTCCTCTCATTTGTCTTAGTAATTCCAACAATTGGTATCAGAGCCGGTTCCTTTTATTTAAAGGTAGATCAGTAAGCTTAAAAATGACAAGTCATGAAGGAACTTCAACAAATAATCCCCCTTGTTCAATGGAACTAACTTTGCCTTCTGGAAAGTTAGGATGAGAACCTACATAATGGCTTTAGGTGCAGATGTCTGGGATGTGGTAGAGACTAGTTATGTAAAGCCAATTGTACTAGCTAATAAATATGACAAGCTAGAATTCATCTTCAACGCTAAGGCTATGAATGCTATTCTGAGTGGGCTTGCAGGAGAAGAATTTTTAAAAGTTATGCACTTAGAATATTCCAAAGAAATGTGGGAAAAACTCATTAGAAGTTATGAAGGTAATGAGAAGGTAAAGGATGCCAAGCTTCAAACCTACAGATTATAGTTCTAACAACTAAAGATGAATGATGATGAAACAATTAATAATTTTTTCTTAAGAGTTGAGAAGCCTGTGAATGCCATGAAGGGTCTTAGTGAGAAGATTGAAGACATATTTTTAGTTCATAAAATTTTTAGATCTCTGCTAGATAGGTTCAACCCAAAGGTATCTTCTATAGAAGAAATTAATGATCTAAAAGCTCTGCCTTTTCATCAACTTCTAGGAATGATGACTACATATGAAATGAGGATATTTAAATATAAACCTACCTCTAGAGAATAATCATTTAAAGCAGATGAGAATGAGGATTCTTAGCCTGATGAAATTGAAGCAAAATTTGTGAGAAGACTAGAGAAACGATCAGGTAAGTATCAAGGTAAGTTTCCCTTCAAATGTTTTAACTGTGGAAAGATAGGTCACTTTGCATCTAAGTGTCCACAAAAGAAGAAGGAACATAACTTTGAAGGTGAAGAGAAGTACAAATCCAAGAGATTTGTTAAAAATAAAAGTTTATGTGTAAACAATGATGACTCTTGAGGAGACACAGATAGTGACTCTTCTTGTGAAGATAAGGTTAATGAAATTATGATTATGGCCAAAGAGGATTATGATAATAAAAGAACAGGAAGTGATGTCAATTATGAAGAAGTTGTGGTTGATATGGAAGGTGAACTAATCAGTTCTTTAGAAGCGATTGACAGACTCAGACTTAAGAAGAGAAAACAAAAACAGTTGTTGACGCAGTTTGAAAAGAATGGTAAAAAACTTGATGAAGACTTTGCCTTACTAAAAGTGGAATTAGAAGAAGGAAAGAAAATAGAGGAAACTATGAAACAACAGTTATCAGAGAAGAAGGCAAGATGTGAATCCTTGGAAGAAGAGGTAGTAAAAACCAGAAGAGAGATGGAGAAGTTTAAAGAATTATATCTCCAAAATCTTCCAAGCATTAAAGCCTCAACATAACTAAACGACATTCTGAGAAAACAAATATATCTTTTGTTGAAGACTGGTTTAGGTTATTTAAGTGGTTCAAACAACAAATAGCCAGAAAACAAAGAGCCAGTAAAGATGATCAAGTTCAAAGTCAACAGACAATCAGACCATGAGAATACTCTGTCACCAAAATCTAATAAAGACAAGATGATACCTGATAAAAATATATATATATATATCAAAATATTGAGCAACAAATGCCAAAAAGAAGGCCATCCTTCAAGTACCAAAATTTCTTCCATGATTAGTGTTTTTACAGCTCTAATTTTGGTCATAAGATTGCAAATTGTCAAGTCAAGTTTAGAGACATCCAACTAAGGAAGTCAAGAAATAAACAATACTTGCAACATAGAACTAAATAGCCAACGAGTAGACAATGTTGCACCAATATATTTGACCTATCAAACGATGAGCTTGACTGCTATAATTGTCATAACTTCGTCCATAAAGCTGCCAATTTCCATCTGAAGAATTACAAAGCGGATCCAAGGATAAAGCTATTAGCTAGAAATGCTAGCACATTGAAAAAAAAAGATAGTGAAAAATGTGGTCTAGTACTTTTAGCTCAAAAACAAAAAGACCCCTGGAATATAGATAGTGGATGTTCCAAGCACATGACTGGAGACAAGGATACGCTCATGTCTATAAGTAAAAGAAAAATAGGAAATGTGACATTTGGAAATGATGAACTAGGTAAAATCAAGGGTAAAGGGATGGTGAGTTTGAGTAATGGAAAAGGAGATGCCCAGGATGTTCTTCTCGTATATGGTCTGAAAAATAATTTTCTTAGTGTAATACAAATGTGTGACAGAGGCTATGAAGAGGTGTTCACTTCCAAAGATTGTAAGTTAAAGAATGTAAACTTAGGACAAGTGGTGGCTAAAGGCATAAGGACAAATAATAATGCATGTGTGCTAAAAGAAGATAGAGAAGAGTGTCATCTAAGAAAACATGATGAAAGTTGGTTATGGAATAGGATATTTGGAAATCTAAACTCTGACCACTTAATCAAGCTCAAAAATATTGAGGCAGTAAAAGATTTTCCAAAATTATCAAAACCACTAGATTATGTGTGTAAACTCTGACAAGTAGGAAAGAAAAACATGACATGGTTTAAATCCAAAGAGCTCTACTTCAATAGAGAAACCACTCCAATTAGTTGTTATGGATTTATGTGCACCATCAATATAGGAAGGCACAGGGAAGGAAAACTACTTTATGTTGATAATTGATGATTACTCGAGACTCACTTGGGTTTCTTTTCTCAAAAAACTGAAGCATTTGAGAAATTTAAAATATTTAAATCTTTACTTGAGAATCAAATAGGCAACAGGTTAAAAGAAGTAAGATCAGATAGAGGAGGAGAATTTATGTCAATTGATTTCAAGGAACTCCATGATAAACATGGGATCAAGAGAGAATACATAATCCCAAGAGCTCCACAGAAAAATAGAGTAGTTGAAAGGCAAGTATGATGACAGTACTGATGAAGGCATCCTCTTAGAATATGCTACCAATAGTAAAGGATATAGATTCTTTAATAAAATATTGTATACTTTATTTGATTGCATGGATTTAAAGGTTGATGAAGGAGTCCCAATAAGAGAGGTGATAAATAATGAGTCTGCTACAGAGGATATAGATGAAGCTGAAGATGAACAGGTCCAAGAATCAGAAGGACAAGACTCTGAGTTATATACAAATACTCTGGAAGAATCAAATAAGAGATTCCATCCTTTTAGGGGGAGTATGTGTTGGTTGAATATCTGATACCTCTGAAAAATACTACAACAACTCAAGGGGAGCATGTTCTCTTTGACATTGATGTCAAAGGGGGAGAAAAAGTTTTGGTTTGGATGCTACAGTTGGATTTCTAAGAAGAATAGAGAAGCCTTTGAGGGTTTCCATCAATTCCAAAGGGGGAGATTGTTGGCATGTTTACAGGTAGAGTGTGCTTGTCATTGATGGCAAGAAAAATAGTGACGATCGAATATTCGCAACAATGACGACAAATAGGAAAGGAGGAGACCATAAGAAATTGTTGTCTCTAAGCTCAGGAGGATGAGCATAGGTAAGAGAGTTGGAGTTTCCAGATAGCCAAAGGTTATCATGAAGGCAGCAAGAAGCGTGCGTAGGATTCCTTAGAATCTGTGAGTTTGCAGAAGGAATCAAGCTCAAGAGGAATAGCGTAGAGTTGCATGTAGAGAACAAGTGTGCACTAGGGACGAGGTTAAATTCATTGCCAAAGATCAGGAGAGATAGCATTTTTCATATGCACAGATGAGACCCAAAGTCATAAGGACTCGCAGAAGAAGAAAAGGTCGAGAGCCTTGAACACTTAGAAAACCTTCTAAGTCAGAGAGATCATACGCTTAGGGTGAGAAGCCTCAGCAACCATCTGATCAAGAAACTGACAGTGTTGATCATCTCATATTATGAACGTCGGTCATATGAGTGACCATGGTCTTGAGGACCATTGAAATATTGTGACTGTCAGATCTGCAAGCCAGATCAAAGACATGGATGAATTGCAGGGAGAGAAAGAATAATTAAGTATCTCACTAGTTCCAATCCCGTAATTGGTCTAGATCGTCAAATCTCATAGACTCAAATATAGACAAATGTGATTGATCCAACAAGTGATCATATTAAGCGAAATTGAGTTGTGACCGTCGGATGTGCAATCGCCAGATCAACGGTAGGGATAGATTGTGGAGATCGGAAGGAGAATTAGATATCGCACTAGTTCCAATCCTGCAATTATTTAGGACCGTCAGATCTTATAGCCTTGAAGATTGATGATTGTGGTTGACCCACCAATGACACACAACTTCAAACGGAATATTTTTGGTGACGAGTTAAATCACTTGCAAGTTGTGGTTCCGCAACCATCCTTGGTCGTTGATCTTCTTCGAGAATCTTCAAAATTGTCTGATCACTTTAAGTGGAAGGATATGATAAGTGGAGCTAAAGGGTTGAGAATTGGATTATCCAAATACCCATTAGTCATCAGATCAAACCCGAATTCCCATCAGTCATCGGATCATTTTAAAGTGGAAGGATAGGATAAGAGAGGTAAAAGATCCGAGATCTCATTTATGCAAATTTTCGTCAGTTGTTGGATCATTATAAGTGGAAGGACAAGATAAGCTAGAAGAGTTGCATCATAGATAGATCAATCCATTGATCCAAGATCATGATCGACAAACAACATTTAGTTCAGGTATAAATATGTGAGGAGGTTAAGCTTAGGAAAAATCTCACTTTAGATTTTTCAGTTTGAGATTTGAAAAACCCGAAGCCTGGAGATCCAAAAATTTGAAATGAATAAGGACCATAGGATCTGGAGAAAATACCATGAGAGTTAGATCAAGGAGATATACGTCAGTAGATTACATCATCAAACCTCGTCAACAAGGACATGTGGCACACCCTGTCAGCAAAGGACATATGTGAGATCACATCATAAAACCACATCAACGAGGATATGTAGCATACCACGTCAGTAGACCATGTCAGCAAGGATGTGTGGAAGACCACATCAACATACCATGTCAGCAAGGACACGAGTCATCTGATCTGAAAGATCACTTAGGGTGTATTCTCAACTGTTGATCATAGTACAATGGAAGGATTGTGTAAGTTTGAAGAGTTGAAATCCCAAAGTTCTGAAGGGAGAAGTTCCAACAACCGTCCATTGTCGAGGAGGACAGGTGGTACGAGATCCACAACTTCAGAAGTTTGTGGATGGGGAGAATGTGAAATTCGCTGAAGACAAATCTCGACCGTTGATCATTAAGGGGAGTACGTGTCAACAAATCTAATATTTTGGAGAAATATCACTTCAAGGATTTCCAATTGAGACTTGAGAATCCCGAAGTCTGGAGATGCAAAAGGATCGTAACCATTGATCTGAAAGGGACATGCGTCAGTGGATTGTCAGCTCAGAGAAAAAGAAAAGGAAGGTTGAAAGGTTGGAATGTTGAGATTTATGAACCTTGAATACCTGAAGAGATTGTGACTATTGATTCGAGAATACCACATGTTGTTAGATTGTGGAATCTGGGTGAAATGTTCTTGGAGCAAGTGGAGTTTGAGAATCGAGACTCCTGAAGCCTAAAAGGTGAAATCAATCTCATCCGTTGGTTTGGAGGGCCACATGTCACTTGGTCATTGAGACTAAGGATCGTACGTGGACAGAGGAAAGAAGGCAGGAAAGGAAGATAGATAGGAGCCATTGATTGAAGGAGCACCATCAATATCATGAGATCGACGATCCTGTCGCATTGCGGGGTCATAACATGCCTTGGTTTTAATTTTTCATGAGTGGACCGCAATTGAAACCACAGTTTTGGAGAAAGGGTATGTAGCAACTATAGGTGGATTGTGGGGAGAAAAGTGGTTGATCCCAAACCACTCTTGGACACACCCATAATAGTTCTCTTATGCAAGGACATAGCCTGAGGTCACATGCGATAGGGGGATAACGAGAAGAGAGCTCACACCCGCAATCACGTGGTCACGAGATACCATCACCCAAGGTCATATCAAGAAATGGAGCTAGTGCTCACAAGATCGAGTTCTGGAAGCTCCTTTTGGATAGGCATCTGATCACATCTCATGGTCACGAGAAAGGAAGGGACTTAGTAATAAGAGCTAGCGCCCACTGTGGAGTTTTCTTAGGAAGAGAAAGGGAGCCAAAGGGATGAGCACGCGGAGGTATTCTTAGTAACTGGAAGAACAGAGTGATTGTATCTACCAGAGAACTCAAGGAGCTTCAGGATCATCGCCAGAGGAGATGAAGATTCTTGAAGTAACTTCTAGTGGAATGAAGACTCATCATAGAGATGATTGACATATGGAAAAGCGTCGAAGATTATAACTTCCAGAGAAGACAAAGAATCTTAGTATAATGACCACTAATGAAGAACAAACTCAACATAATCGCTAGAGAGGACAAAGAGTTAGGTGTATGTTCTGGTAGAAGACTTGGCATGATAAATATACATAGAAAAAATAAAATATGGTTGCTTCTTTTGATAGTTATTCATGCGGGTAGAAGTAGGAGGTGCGTAGGAGTTGAAGCACATAGAATATTCATAGCACATAAAATGGCAATGGTGCATAGAGCATAAAATGCAGAATAGAGACATAGAACAAAAATGCATATCTGAGAGAGGAAGAGAAAGTCAAGTTGTGCATGGAGAGATAGAGGAGAAGAACATAAATGTCAAGAAGATGCAATCAGGAAGACTCTGATGCAGGAAGAGTAGAGAAGTGTAGTAGAAAAGTGATGAGACTGGTAAGTCATTGATAAATACTGTATCATTGTAATAAATTTCAGTAACAAATATTTATATCTTAGGGTGGTAGGGAGGTGCTAGGGAGGATTGTTTTCCTCACATTTTCAAGTGGGTTCTTGAGCACAGGGAGTTGTAGCTCCCATATGGTTGTAATGAAAAAATCCATGGTGGTAGGGTGGTGTAAGGGATAGCTATTGTTATATGTTATATAGGTTGGTGCCTATGCGACTGGAAGTTGATTCTTCCATCCAATTGATGCTGGAACACTCAGGGAGTTGGTGCTTCCTTCTAGTGGGTGCTAGAGAAACCAAAGAGTTGGTGCTCTCAGCAAGTTACAACTTGTAAAACAGAGGTGGTAGCCTCAAAAGGAGTTGGAGCTCATAAGAATGATAATGTACAGAACATAAAAAATTGCCTATCATTCCAAGAAGAAGAGGTTTTATCCCTTTATGGGATTCCTCAAGAATATATGTCTCTGTGTATTTCATGTGTGATTGATGTTGAATAATCTATTGCTTACTTCCCTGAATTATTTTGATCATCATTGAGTGTTTTGTAATGAGTCTAAAATGGGCATAATTTTTCAAGAACAATAACAACTGATTCATCCCCCCCTCTCAGTTATCTTAGTAATTCCAACAATTGGTATCATAGTGGGTTCCTTTTATTTAAAATTAGATCAATAAGATTAAACATGATAAGTCATGAAGGAACTTCAACCAATAAGGCCCCGTTTTTCAATGGAACAAACGTTTCCTTCTGGAAAGTTAGGATGAGAACCTACATAATGGCTTTAGGTGCAGATGTCTGGTATGTGGTAGAGACTAGTTATGTAAAGCCAATTGTACTAACTAATAAATATAACAAGATAGAATTGATCTTCAATGCTAAGGCTATGAATTCTATTTTTAGTGGGCTTGCCGAAGAAGAATTTGTAAAATTTATGCACTTAGAATATTCCAAAGAAATGTGGGACAAACTCATTAGTAGTTATGAAGGTAATGAGAAGGTAAGGGATGCCAAGCTTCAAACCTACATATTACAGTTTGAAAAAATAAATATGAATGAGGATGAAACAATTAATAAATTTTTCTTAAGAGTTGAGGAGCTTGTGAATTCCATGAAGGGTCTTCGTGATAAGATTGAAGATGTATTTTTAGTTCAGAAAATTTTGAGATCTTTGCCAGATAGGTTCAACCCATAGGTCTCTCCTATAGAAGAACTTAATGATCTAAATCTATTCCTTTTGATCAAATTCTAGGAACGTTGACTGCATATGAAATGAGAAGAGTTAAAGATAAACCCACCTCTAGAGATGCATCATTTAAAGAAGATAATAATGAGCATTCTGAGCCTCATGAAATTGATGAAAATTTTGTGAGAAGACTAAAGAAAGGATCAGGCAAGTATCAAGGTAATTTTACCTTCAAATGATTTAACTATGGAAAGACAAGTCACTTTGCATCTAAGTGTCCACACAAGAAGAAGGACCATAAATCTGAAGGTGAAGAGAAGTACAAATCCAAGAGATTTGTTAAAAAGAAAAGTTTATGTGTAAACAATGATGACTCTTCAGGAGACACAGATAGTGACTATTCTTGTGAAGATAAGGTTAATGACTTTATGCTTATGGACAAAGAGGATTATGATAATAAAAGAAGAGGAAGTGATGTCAATGATGAAGAAGATGTGGTTGATATGGAAGGTGAACTAATAATTGATTTATAAGAGATTGAGATACTCAGACTTAAGAAGAGAAAACAAAAATAGTTGTTGATACAGTTTGAAAAGAATGGTAAAAAACCCGATGAAGACTTTGCCCTGCTAAAAGTGGAATTAGAAGAGGCAAAGAAAATAGAGGACACTTTGAAACAATAGTTATCAGAGAAGAAGGAAAGATGTGAAGCCTTGGAAGAAGAGGTAGTAAAAACTAGAAAAGAGATGGAGAAGTTTAAAGCATTATATCTCCAAAATATTCCAAGCATTAAAGCCTTAGCAGAACTAAATGACATTCTGAGCAAACCGAGATCTCCTTTGTTGAATACTGGTTTAGGTTGTATAAGTGGTTCAAACAAAAAACAATCAGAAAGCAAAGAGTCAGTAAAAATGATCAAGTTCCAAGTCAGTAGACAATCAGACCTTGAGAATACTCTGTCACCAAAATCTATTAAAGACAAGATGATCCTTGATAAAAAACAAAGATATCAAAAGATGGAGCAACAAATTCCAAAAAGAAGGCCATCCTTCAGGTACCAAAATTTCTTCCATGGTTACTGTTTTTACTGCTCTAATTTTGTTCATAATATTGCAAATTGTCAAGTCAAGTTTAGAGACATGCAAATGAGGAAGTCAAGAAATAAAAAATCCTTGAAACATAGAACTAAAAAACCAATGCGTAGACAACGTTGCACCAATCTCTTTGACCTATTGAACAATGAGCTCGAATGCTATAACTTTCATAACTTCGGCCACAAAGCTGCAAATTGCCATCTGAAGAATTACAAAGAAGATCCAAGGATAAAGCTCTTAGCTAAAAATTCCAACACATTGAAAAAGAAAGATAGTGAAAAATGTGGTCTAGTACTTTCAACTCAAAATAAAAAAGACCCCTGGAATATAGACAGTGGATGTTCCAAGCACATGATTGGAGATAAGGATAATCTTATGTCTATAAGTAAAATAAAAATAGGAAATGTGACCTTTGGAAATGATGAACCAGGTAAAATCAAGGGTAAAGGGATGGCGAGTTTGAGTAATGGAAAAGGAGATGCCCAAGATGTTTTGCTTGTAGATGGTCTAAAACATAATTTTATCAGTGTTAGTCAAATGTGTGACAGAGGCTGTGAAGAGGTGTTCACTTCCAAATATTGTAAGGTAAAGAATGTAAACTTAGGACAAGTGGTGGCTAAAGGCATAAGGACAAATAATAATGCTTGTGTGCTGAAAGAAGATAGAGAAGAGCATCATCAAAGAAAACATGATGAAAGTTGGTCATGGCATAAGAGATTTGGACATCTAAACTCTGACCACTTAATCAAGATCAAAAATCTTGAGGGAGTAAAAGATCTTCCAAATTATCAAAACCACTAGATTCTATGTGTAAACCCTTCCAAGTAGGAAAGTTAACCAGGACACAGTTTAAATCCAAAGAGATCTACTTCAACAGAGAAACCACTTCAATTGGTTCTTATGGATTTTTGTGGACCATCAAGACAAGAAGGCATAGAGAAGGAAAACTACTTCATGCTAATCATTGATGATTACTCCAAACTCACGTGGGTTGCTTTTCTAAAAAAACTGAAGCATTTGAGAAATTTAAAACATTTAAATCTTTAATTGAGAATCAAACAGGCAACAGGTTAAAAGCAGTAAGATCAAACAAAGGAGGAAAATTTGTGTCAAGTGATTTCAAGGAATTCCGTGATAAACATGGGATCAAGAGAGAATACACAATCCCAGGAACTCCACAACAAAATGGAGTAGTTGTGAGGCAAGTATGATGACAGGACTGATGAAGGCATCCTCTTAGAATATGATACCAATAGTAAAGGATATATATGATTTAATAAAATATTGTATAATTTAGTTGATTCCATGGATTTAAAGGTTGATGAAGGAGTCCCAGTAAGAGAGGTGAGCAATATTGAGTCTTCTATAGAGTATACAACTGAAGTTGAAGATGAACAGGTCCAAGAATCAGAAGGAGAAGACTCTGAGTTACATACAAATACGTTGCAGGACTCAAATAAGAGAGTCCATCCTGTCAGGGGGAGTATGTGTTGTTTGAATATCTGATTCCTCCAAAAAATACTGCAACATCTCAGGGGGGGGCATGTTTTCTTTGACATGGATGTCAAAGGGGGAGAAAGAGTTGTGGTCTAGATGCTACAGTTGGAGGTCTAAGAAGAATAGAGTAGCCATTCAGGGTTGCCTTCAATTCCAAAGGGGGAGATTGTTGGCATGTTTACAGGAATAGTGTGATTATCATTGATGGAAATAACAACAACGACAATTGCATATTGGCAGCAATGACATAAAATGGGAAAGCAGGAAACCATGAGAATTTTTTTTCTACAAGCTCAGGAGGACGAGCATAGGGGAGAGAGTTGGATTTTGTAGATAGCTAGAGGTTATCATGAAGTAAACAAGGAGCGTGCACAGGATTCCTTAGAATCTGTGAGTTTGTAGAAGGAATCAAGCTCAGGAGGAATAGCACAGAGTTGCACGTAGAGTGCAAGTGTGTGCCAGGGATGAGGTTAACTTCATTGCCAAATCTCAGGAGAGATAACATTTTTCATATGCGCAGATGAGACCCAAATTCATCAGGACTCGCAGAAGGAGAAAAGGTCGAGACCCTTGAACAATAAGAAAAACTTCTAATTCAGAGAGATCATAAGCTCAGGGTGAGAAGCCTCAACATCCGTTCGATCAATAAATTGATGGAGTTGATTGTGATTGTGGGATTTGCAAGCCAGATCAACGACAGGGATGAATTGCAGGGAGCGAAATAAGAATTAAACATCTCGCTAGTTCCAATCCCACAATTGGTCTATATAGTCAAGTCTCATAGAATCATATATCGACGACTGTGGTTGATCCAATAAGCGATTAGATTAAGTCAGATTGCGTTATGACCATCAGATGTGGAATCGCCTTATCAACAACAAGGATAGATTGCGGATATCAGAAGGTAAATTAAATATCATGCTAGTTCCAATCTCGTAATTAGTTAGGACCGTCAGATCTTATAGCCTCGAAGATCGAAGATTGTGGTTGACTCACCAATGGCGCACAACTTCAAATTGTGGAGTTTTGGTGACGAGTTAAATAACTCGCAAGTTGTGGTTCCGCAACCATCCTTGATCATTGATCTTCTTAGAGAATATTTACAACCATCAGATCACTTTAAGTGGAAGGATAGGATAAGCAGAGCTAAAGGGTTGAGAATTTGATTATCCAAATACCCGCCAGCCATCGGATCAAACCTGAATTCCCATCAGTTGTCAGATCATTTTCAAGTGGAAGGATAGGATAAGCGAGGTAAAATATCTGAGATGTCCTTTATGCGAATTTTCATTAGTCGTTGTATCATTCTAAGTGGAAGGGAAGGATAACATAAAAGATTTTCATTGCAGACAGATCGAGCCATCGATCCAAGATCATGATCGACGAACAACATTTAGTTCAGGTATAAATATGCTAGGAGATTAAGCTCCAGAAAAATATCACTTAAGATTTTTCAGTTTGAGGTTTGAAAAACCCGAAGCCCAAAGAGTTGGAAATCCAAAATGAATAAGGACCATCATATCTAGAGAACATATGATGACCGTTATATCAAGGAGATCTAGGTCAACAGATTATGTCAGCAAACCTCATCTGCAAGGACATGTGGTAGACCACGTCAACAAAGGAAATATGGGAGATCAAGTCAACAAACCACATCAAAAAGGATATGTGGTAGACCAGCAAGGATATGTGGTAGACCACATCAACAAGGACATGTGGTAGACCATGTCATCAGACCAGGTCAGCAAGGAAACGAGTCGTTTGATCTGAAATATCACTTTGGGTGTATTCTCAGTCATTGATCATAGTACAATGGAAGGATAGTGTAAGTTTGAAAAGTTGAAATCCTTAATTTATGAAGGGAGAAGTTATGAAAATCGTCCATCGTCGAGGAGGACAGGTGGCGTGAGATCCACAAATTCAGAAGTTTGTGTATGGGGAGAACGTGAAATTCGCCGAAGACAAATCTCAATCATTGATCGTCAAGGGGAGTACGTGTCAGCTGATATGATATTTCGGAGAAATATCACTTCAAGGATTTCCAGTTGAGACTTGAGAATCCTGAAGTCTGGAGATGTGAAAGTCTCGTGACCATTGATCTGAAAGGGACACGAATCAGTGGATTGTCAACTCTAGGAAAAAGAAAAGGAAGGTTGAAAGGTTGGAAAGTTGAGATTTATGAACCCCGACTACCCAAAGGGATTGTGACCATTGATTTGAGAAGACCATGCATCATTAGATCATGGACTCTAGGTGAAATTCTCTGAGAGAAAGTAGAGTTTGAGAATTGAGACTCTCGAAGCCTGAAAGGAGAAATAAATCTAATTTGTTGGTTTGTAGGGCCACATGTGACTCGGTTGTTGAGACTAAGGATCGTGCGTGGATGGAGGAAAGAAGGAAGGAAAGGAAGATATATCAAAGCCATTAATGGAAGGAACACCATCAATATCGTGAGATTGACAGTCCCGTCGCATTGCGGGGTTAGAACATGCTCGGGTCTTAATTTTTTATGAACGTGCCGCAATTGAAACCACAGTTTTGGAGAAATGGTGCGTGGGAGATAGATGTGGATTGTGGGGAGAAAAGTGGTTGATCCTAAACCACTCTTGGACACGCCCGCAATAGTTCTCTTATGCAAGGATGTAGCCTGAGGTCACATGCGACAGGGGGATAACGAGAAGAGATCTCACACCCGCAATCACGTGGTCATGATAGACCATCACCCAAGGTCATATCAAGAAATGGAGCTAGCGCTCACAAGACCAATTTCGGGAAGAGACTTTTGGATAGGCGTCTGATCACAACTCATGGTCACGATAAAGGAAGGGACTTAGCAATAAGAGCTAGAGCCCACTGTGGATTTTTCTCAGGAAGAGAAAGGGCACCAAAGGGATGAGCGCGTGGAGGTATTCTTAGTAACTGGGAAGAACATAGTGATTGTATCTACCAGAGAACTCGAGGATATGCAGGGTCATCACCAGAGGAGATGAATATTCTCTAAGTAATTTCCATTGGAATGAAGACTCATCATAGAGACGATTGACAGATGGAAAAGCGTCGAAGACTGTAACTGCTAGAGAAGCCAAAGAATCTCAGCTTAATGGCCATTGATGAAGAACAAACTCAGCATAATCACCAAAGAGGATGAATATTTAAGTGTATGATCTAGAAGAGGACTTGGCATGATAAATATACACAGAGCATAGAAAATATGGTTGCTTCTTTTGATAGTTATTCATGCAGGTAGAAGCAGGCAGTGTGAAGGAGCTGAAGCGCATAGAAGAGTTGTAGCACAGAGAATGAAAATGGTGCACAGAGCATAAAACACAGAAGAGAGACATAGAACAAAAATGCATATCTGAGAGAGGAAGAGAAAGTTGAGGTGCACATGCAGAGACAGAGAAAAAGAATAGAAGGCTCAAGAAGATGTGAGCAGGAAGACACTGATGCAAGCAGAGTAGAGCAGTGTAGCAGAACAATGATGAGACTGGTAAGTCATTGATAGATACTGTATCACTGTAATAAATTTTAGTAACAAAGATTTATATCTGAGGGTTGTAGGGAGGTGCTAGGGAGGACTGTTGTCCTCAGAGTTTCAAGTGGGTTCTTGAACACAGGGAGTTGTAGCTTCTATCTGGTTGCAGCCAAAAAAACCAGGGTGGTAGGTTGGTGTAAGGGAGAACTATTGTTATCTATTATACAGGTTGGTGCCTATGTGACTGGAAGTTGATGCTTCCATCCAGTTGGAGTTGGAACACTCAGAGATTTCGTGCTTCCTTCTAGTGGGTGCTAGAGAAACCAGAGAGTTGGTTCTCACAATAAGTTGCAGATTGTAAAACAAAGGTGGTACCCTCAAAAGGAGTTGGAGCTCATAAAAGTGATAATGTACAGAACATAAAATACTTCTTATCATTCCAAGAAGAAGAGATTTTCTCCCTTTATGGGTTTCCTCGAGAATATCTGTCTCTATGTACTTCATTTGTGTGATTAATGTTGAATAATCTATTTCTTACTTCCATGAATTATTTTGTAGTATACCTAAAGAGGTAATATGGGGTACCTAGGGAGATACCCAATGGGAATGTAGTTATGTGTTATTAGTGTAAGTCATTTAATATATGAGAATGTGGTCATTCAATGTAAGGTGGACTAGGTCCACTATATTAATAAAGGCCCACTATGGTAGTTGGATGTAATAAATGTGAGAAGGCTCTCTAGAAGGTTCCTAGGAGATAAGGAGAGATATATAAAGAAGTGTAAGCAATGTAATGAAACATAGTGAAGAATATTGTGATTGTACAAGCAAGGATTGCTTGAGGAGTTTTATCCTTCCATAAGGATTAATATATGGTGTTACCCTACCTCAAGGGTTTTATCTATTTCTTGTGTTCATGTTATGGTGAATGGTTTATGGTTTATTCTTGGTATCATTGAAGTATATTTTCAAATCTTATATAGGTACTTAACAAATGGTATCAGAGAACTTTCCTTGGCGAAAGAAGGGAAGATTTGTTTTCTCTTTTTGCAAATTTTTTTATAGGGAAGAAAAAGAGGGTGGCTCACTTTAGGTTCAGATATGAAGCCTTACGAGCTGAATTTGGGAAAAAAAATTGATTATTTGAATGCCTCTCAGAAAAATACCCAATTTCGAAAAAAAAATAAGCCGAAACGGAGTTCGGGAAGTAAATTTATGAGCATTTTAAATTCAACAGTTTTTCAGGGTTTTTCCGGAAAAAGCCGTGATTTTCTACCGTAACTTATTGTTCTACTTTTTGGGGTTTTTCATAGAAAGATGTATTTTATAGGGAAATGTGATGGACCTGGTATTGAATCATTCATTAAATAAAGAAAGTCATCATGGGAAGAGAATTGGCCCCATTGGGTAGATCTCAAATTGCAAGGTGATACGGCCATTTGGTGGAAATCACTTGATTATAAGGAGATGATGACACTCTCCAATGAAGAATTTGAAAAAATATTGTTAGACAAGTGATATCATGGAAAACATAAGGATACAGAGAGAACCAAGAGTTTATTTTCATGTGACAAATCTATATTATATGTTCATGGTTGTATTCATAAATAAAATATCATTGTTTCTATTAACCCTAGTTGCATGCATAATTTTATCAATTTTCGGTTGGTTAATAGATTGCAAGTTCCAGTAAAGAATATTCAAAGCACATAGGTTGAGGGTGAAAATGTTCAAATTTTTAAATATTTGAAGATTACGATGGATAAATATGTGTTGGATTCATATTTTTATGCTATGGATATGGATGAAGTGGATATTGTTTTGGGATATCCATGGATAGAATCAGTGGGTACCATTAATATCAATGTGAAAAAGAAGTTTTTGAGGTTGTGGTATAAGAAAATGAAAATCACATTGCAAGATGTGTCTCTCAATAAGAAAGATGGGCCCATGGAAGCTAGCAAAGAAGTTATTGTCGAGTCTGAAGTTGAATCAGAGGCAGAGTCTATAGAAGGATATGAAGAAAAACTACAAGAAGGACATAATCATGAAGCTAAGTAGGTCATTGACTCAAAGGAACAAAGTGTTGCAGATTTGAAGAAAAAAGAACAAATTCCTACAGTTGTTGTATATCACCATCCACATCATATAGAGACACGACAATCATCAAGGCAAGGGCATGTGCATCAACACATTTTTGCACCATCAAGGCACCAGGTAGGAAATCGATCAAGAGGTGCATGGAGGACTACCGACACTACAGGAAGAGCTCAAGCTATGGAAACAATCCCATGGAAACCCCGACATGATGCAGAGAAAGATCAGGGTGGCAAGGTAGTAGATAGACATCATGTTTGACTTCCATTGTGATGGATGGATGGTTGTACTTGGTACCAGTTGGCTACATTTCTTATCCGGTCATATTGTATGTTTTCTTCTCATGTTTTGAGGACGAAACATGTGAAGGGGGATGGAATGTAGTATACCTAGGGAGGTAATATGGGGTACCTAGGGAGGTACCCAATGGGAATGTAGTTATGTGTTATTAGTGGAATCCATTTAATATATGAGAATGTGGTCATTAAATGTAAGGTGGACTAGGTACACTATATTAATAAAGGCCTACTATGGTAGTTGGATGTAATAAATGTGAGAAGGCTCTCTAGAAGGTTCCTAGGAGATAGGGAGAGCTATATAAAGAAGTGTAAGCAATGTAATGAAACATAGTGAAGAATATTGTGATTGTACAAGCAAGGATTGCTTGAGGAGTTTTATCCTTCCATAAGGATTAATATATGGTGTTACCCTACCTCAAGGGTTTTCTCTATTTCTTGTGTTCATGTTATGGTGAATGGTTTATGGTTTATTCTTGGTATCATTGAAGTATATTTTCAAATCTGATATGGGTACTTAACATATTTTGATCATCATTGAGTGTTGTAATGAGTCTAAAATGGGCATAATTGTTTAAGCACAGTAACAACTGATTCACCCCCCCCCTCTCAGTTGTCTTAGTAATTCCAACATTCAAAACGACCCCAAAACTATCTGAACTGAAAGACAAGAGAGAGGAAGGAATATCAACAGGTGTGCCTTTGGTCCTAACATCCGATGTAGATCTCCTTCTCCTTTGTAGCTTTATGTCTTGTAGGTCTCCTCCCAAAGATGACCTGCAAGAAAACTTAGGCATACAATGTTGCAAATACACAATATCTACTTGTTACTTTCAATATTCAAATATAAGAATAGATGCATTAATCACTAAATATATAAGGACACAATGTATTGATACAAGAAATAACTTTTTTATTCAATATGAAGATAAAAAATATTACAACCTTCTTATCGAAAAATGCTCTGTGAACCAGGTCTGGACTCTACTTATTTTTCTCCAAGTGCATCATTCCCATGTTGCTTCTCACAACCAACTGATTTCTTTGGGAAAGGGAAAGGGTTGTATAAGGAGAAAGGGATGGAGGGGTGATGTTGAGGCCAAATCTTAGAAAGATCTACAAAACTTGGGCTAGAAGGGGAAAGAATTTTGGTAGAGTTTCTTTGTTCTCTTGCTTGATCTTGTAAATGGGACCCCAATACCTATTTTTATATGAGAAAAATATGGTTATTTGGTTTGGGGATGAGATACAATGGATGAAATGGTTGGGAAACCCTTGATATCTTATAAAATCTATTGAATTCCTTGCATTCATATATTGTTTGAAACTTTTGAAGGTAAATGTGGGCTGTCTAGCATACAACTCATGTATGTAAGTAGACTGTCTAATATGAAACTAGCATTTATATGAGGGAAGTAGTTTAGCAGGGCACGTACATGTTCCAAAAAATGTATTTTTAAGAAGGATCCTTAACAATAATTTGGAAAATTGTGTAAGTGGAAAGGCCAATACCATATATGCATAAGTAGGGAATATTTTGACTATAACAGATGGAGAATGTTATTTCACTCCAGCCATTATATAATTGTAGAAAATAACTTACAATTAACCCTAAAAGAAATAGAGAAAGCATTCTCTGGACATTTATTGATCTCTCATACCACACCGAGTTGTTTATTAAAAAACTGAAATTCAACCATTCTTGTAACACCCTGTTTCCCCCAATTTGTAAAAATAACTGGACTGACCAAGAACTATGGCAAACTCAAAAATGTGAATATGTGATGTGAATGGACCTTGTGGAAAAGGTCGATGAATGTGAATAATATTATGAATTTATATTACAGGACTGCTGAGAGGGGATATGATGAAAAAGAGACACGATGGCTGCAGAAAGGCGGTGGAAGGCACCTAGAAAGGTCGCATTAACTTCCACCGAAAAAAAATACCGTATTTGGACTTCACTAGCCCAGAGAACCAAAAGCGGCTCGCTGGCCCCGAATTAAATGTCTCACATGCTAGTAGGTATATGGATCCTCAGGAATTAATGAGGGATGGGGAGGTGAACCGCACATCCATAGAGTCGTCAGGCCTGACCAGCGTGAGGGAAATCATGCCACACACAACCTTGCAAGAGGATAAGGTGTGGGGGAGAAGAGATTGGGGGCTGATGCGAGGGGAGAAAGAGAACTCTAGCGATATGCAAAAGTGATAGCAGAGAGGAAAGAGAGTAACCTTCACTCCTGGTCACTGGAAAACAGAGACGCAATCTCACAACATCGTGATCTCAACTCGGGGGTGGCTAGTGGTAAATCCGTTGGGAGTTGCCGAGCCTACGGTTGGGTGGAAACGAGCACCCCTCTCAGCAACTGCATAACCCATGGTGTTACTTTCTGATAAGTTTTTTACCTTTGGCATCTTGAAATATATGTATTCTGACATTTATGATCATAAGTTGTGAAATTGAGAATGATTTCAGTATAAGAATGTCTGTATGATGTTTTGATCAGTACTGGTAGTTGTATGTTTATAATGGAAAGACTACGTATGGATTATGTTCTCATAAATCGTTATTTATATGCATACTGATCTAATTAAGACTTCACGCCTGTTTCTTGGAAGACAGATACCCTTATCTACCTCAGATAGTACCCTGGGTAAACCTCCCCATAGAGATACCCTTCTTGAAAAGCCCATCAAGAGCCTGGAAGGAGAACGTGAAGGCGCAAGGCCTCAAGAAATCCATGATAAGTATCTAATCGATGGACAAGATCCCATCGAGAGATCTGTGGTCACTCACAACCGTCAGATAAGAAGAAGAAGCTGGAAAGTTAAGTGCCTTAACCTTGATAGGTGGTGATCGATGGACGAGATTCCATCGGGAAATCTATGGTCACTCATGACCGTTAGATTCGGTAGGAGAAAGTAGGAGGTTAAGTGCCTTACCCCTGTGACATTCTGTGTCTTCGTGGGTAGCGAAGAGGTCGAGACAGTAGATCCCCAAGGTCCATGAGAGCATCCATACCATTGATCTTTCCACATCCAGGGAGTCGTGGCAGAGCACACAAGTTAGGAACCTGTCTAAGTTTTCAGATCTCGGTTGGAAAACCCGATAGTCATTGGATCTGTCAGGAGATACCTGAGGGTTAAACCCCAGTGAATAGGGGCAAAAACCCCAAAATAGATCTAGACTGTCCGATTTAAGGAGGCCATGTGTCGTGAGATTTCCCATTTCAGGAAATTGGGAATCACGAACTCGGGAGTCCTGGTGATGAGAGATCGAGACTTTCCATGGTGGAAACCCCGAGACAGATCTGGACCATCCGATTTAAGGAGGCCACATGTCGTGAGATTTCCCATTTCGGGAAATTAGGAATTGTTAACTCGGGAGTCCTGGTAATGAGAAATCGATACTTTCCATGGTGAAAACATCGAGATAGATCTGGACCGTCCGATTTAGGAAGGCCACGTGTCGTGAGATTTCCCATTTCAAGAAATTGAGAATCATGAACTCGGGAGTTCTAGTGATGAGAGATCGGGACTTTCCATGGAAGAAACCTCGAAACAGATCTGGACCGTCCGATTTAAGGAGGCTACGTGTCGAGAGATTAACCACATCAGGAAACCGGGGATCGAGGATTCGGGAGTCCCATGGTCGAGAGTTCAGACTCTCGTGATGATATGTCTTGATGAAGGGATGAGATTCTTTCGGAGGATCTCAGGGTCTATAACGATCGTTATATGTGAGGAAGATACGTCGACTTTAAGCTGGGGTGCGAATGCGCCTTAGGGTAAGTGGCGAGCAGATCTGGACGGCCAGAGTCCACCCGCCCATATATACGACTGAGGATTCATTCCAGAGCCCCCTTGTTGTTCTTCCTTTAGAAGTGAGGGGAAGGTCCGGAATCGAACGTGCAACTCTTGAACAATTAGGATTTATTCACCTTGATCAACGACATTCAGGTGAATTCTGGACCCCCCTTGCAATTCTGCCTTTAATGGGGGGGAGGGTCCAGAATGGTGTGGCGTGTGAAGCCCACCTCCTGTCACATCTCCCTCTGGGTCATGTTTCCCCTCTCTCCACCTGTACTCCAATCAACCGTGCGACAGGGTCATTCCTAATGGCCATTTGCTAACCCTGTAGGGATTCGTCCCTATTGGCCAATCGCTAGCCCTGTCGGGGTTTGGCGATTGCAGAGTCGAACGATTCGACATTTCCATAGCGTTGAGTCACGAATTACTGAGAGGTACCATGGTTATTCGACCTGTGATCATGACCCACGATCACATGGGAGTAGACAGAGAAAGAGCTAGCTTACACTAGGCCTTCGTAGATATTTCGAGGGCTCTAATTCTGCAGAAAGGAATGAAAATTTTGATTATGGTAGTGGGTGCATTACAAATTGGTATCAAATCATGGTGACAACACTCGGCCTGATTGGGCTCATGAACGAGTTGCACA
>ML776607.1:172599-200790 GCA_009831015.1 Picea engelmannii
AAATCTGAAGGTCGCTCAGAACCGACAGAAAAGTTATGCTGATCAAAAGAGAACTCCAAGAGAGTTCAAAACGGGAGATCATGTATATCTAAGAGTTAGGCCCAGGAAGAGTTCCCTAAAAATGGGAGCTTGTGCCAAGTTGGTACCCCGGTATTATGGACCCTTTGAGGTTCTAGATAGAGTGGGACCTGTAGCATATCGGCTAGCACTTCCTCCCACAGTAAAAGAACATAATGTTTTCCATGTTTCATTACTGAAGAAATATGTACATGATGCTAATCATATAATTGACTGGTCTGTGATCCAGGTGGAACCGGAGGGATAATTTCTACCAGAACCCCAATGCATATTGGACAGAAAGGAAACCCCGCTCTGGAACCAAACCATTGCACAGGTCAAGGTGCAGTGGAAACATTTTGGCCCAGATGAGGCTACATGGGAAATGGAGGATGCCATGAAACAGGCATATCCGATTCTCTTTGCATCTATACATGCATGACATGTTGATAGGTAAAACATCAAGGACGATGTTCCTTTAAGGGGGAGGGAATTGTAACACCCTGTTTCCCCTAGTTTGTAAAAATAACTAGATTGGCCAAGAACTGTGGCAAACTCAGAAATGTGAATATGTGATGTGAATGGACCTTGTGGAAAAGGTCGATGAATGTGAATAATATTATGAATTTATATTGCAGGACTGCTGAGAGGGGATATGCTAAAAAAGAGACACGATGGTTGCAGAAAGGCAGTGGAAGGCACCTGGAAAGGTGGCGTTAACTTCCACTGAAAAAAAATACCGTATTTGGACTTCACTAGCCCGGAGAACCAAAAGTGGCTCACTGGCCTCGAATTAAATGTCTCGCAGGCTGGTAGGTAGATGGCTCCTCGGGAATTAATGAGGGATGGGGAGGTGAATCGCCCATCCGTAGAGCCATCAGGCCTGACCTGCACGAGGGAAATCGCGGCACACGCAACCTCGCAAGAGGATAAGACGTGGGGGAGAAGTGATTGGGGGAAGACGCGAGGGGAGAAAGAGAAATCTGGTGATATGCAGAGTGAGTGATAGCAGAGAGGAAGGAGAGTAACCTTCTCTCCTAGTTACTGGCAAACAGAGACACAGTCTCACAGCATCGTGGTCTCAACTCGGGGGTGGCTAGTGGTAAATACGCTGGGAGTCGCTAAGCCTATGGTTGGGTGGAAATGAGCACCCCTCTCAGCAGTTGCATAACCCCTGGTGTTACTTTCTGATAAGTGTTTTTCCTTTGGCATCTTGAAATATATGTATTCTGACATTTATGATCATAAGTTGTGAAATTGTGAATGATTTCAGTATAAGAATGTCTGTATGATGTTTTGATCAGTACTGGTAGTTGTATGTTTATAATGGAAAGACTAAGTATGGCTTATGTTCTCATAAATCGTTATTTATATGCATACTGATCTAATTCAGACTTCATGCCTGATTCTCAGGAGAGAGATACCCTTATCTGCCTCAGATAGTACCCTGGGTAAACCTCCCCATAGAGATACCCTTCTTGAAAAGCCCATCAAGAGCCTGGAAGGAGGATGTGAAGGTGCAAGGCCTTAAGAAATCCCTGATAAGTAGATCCCCAAGGTCCATGAGAGCATCCAGACCATGATAAGTAGATCCCGTCGGGAGATCTGTGGTCACTCATGACCGCCAGATAAAAAGAAGAAGATAGAAAGTTAAGTGCCTTAACCTTGATAGGTGGTGATCGACGGACGAGATTCCATCAGGAAATCTGTGGTCACTCATGACCGTTAGATTTGGTAGGAGAAAGTAGGAGGTTAAGTGCCTTACCCCTGTGACTTTCTGTGTCTTCGTGGGTAGTGAAGAGGTCAGGACAGTAGATCCCCAAGGTCCATGAGAGCATCCAGACCATTGATCTTTCCACGTCCAGGGAGTCATGGGAGAGCACACAAGTTAGGAACCTGTCTGAGTCATCAGATCTCGGCTGGAAAACCCGACAGTCGTTGGATCTATCAAGAGATACCCGAGGGTTAAACCCCAGTGAATAGGGGCAAAAGCCCAAAAATAGATCTGGACCATCCGATTTAAGGAGGCAACGTGTTGTGAGATTTCCCATTTCGGGAAATCGGGAATCGCGAACTCGGGAGTCTTGGTGATGAGAGATCAGGACTTTCCATGGTGGAAACCTCGAGACAAATCTGGACCATCCGATTTAAGGAGGCCACGTGTCATGAGATTTCCCATTTCGGGAAATCGAGAATCGCGAACTCGGGAGTCCTGGTGATGAGAGATCGAAACTTTCCATGGTGGAAACCCCGAGACAAATCTGGACCGTCCGATTTAAGGAGGCCATGTGTCATGAGATTTCCCATTTTGGGAAATCAAGAATCGCGAACTCGAGAGTTCTGGTGACGAGATATCGGGACTTTCCATGGTGGAAACCCCGAAATATATCTGGACCATCCAATTTAAGGAGGCTATGTGTCGAGATATTAACCACATCGAGAAACTAGGGATCGAGGATTCGGGAGTCCCGTGGTCGAAAGTTTGGACTCTCGTGATGATAAGTCTCGATGAATGGATGAGATTCTTTCGGAGGATATCAGGGTCTATAATGACTGTCAGATGTGAGGAAGAGATGTCAACTTTAAGCTGGGGCACGAATGTGCCTTAGGGTAAGTGGTGAGCAGATCTAGATGGCCAGAGTCCACCTGCTCAGATCTACAGTTGAGGCTTCATTCCGGAGCCCCCTTGTTATTCTGCCTTTAGCGGTGAGGGGGGGGTCCGGAATTGAACGTGCAACTCTTGAAAGGTCAAGATTTATTCACCTTGATCAACAACATTCAGGCGAATTTTGGACCCCCCTTGCCATTTTGCCTTTATTGGGGGGGGGGGGGGTCCAGAATGGTGTGGCATGTGAAGCGGGACCCGCCTCTTGTCACGTCGCCCTCCGGGGTGTTTTTCCCCTCTCACCACTTATACTCCACTCAACTGCGTGACAGGGTCGTTCCTAATGGCCATTTGCTAACCCTGTAGGGATTCGTCCCTATTGGCCAGTCACTAGCCCTATCGGGGTTCGGTGGTTGTAGAGTCGAATGATTTGACATTTATGTACCACCGAGTCACAAATTACTGAGAGGTGCAATGGTTATTCGACCTGTGATCGTGACCCACGATCACATGGGAGTAGACAGAGAAAGAGCTAGCTTATGCTAGGCCTCTGTAGATATTTCGGGGGCTCTGATTCTACAGAAAGCAACGAAAAATTTGATTATGGTAGTGGGTGCGTTACAATTCTTCTATGAACTATGTTGACAATATTTTTAGTAGATGAACCCCGAGAAAGTATTACCTGTAAGCTCCTCAATATAATGGAAAACATATCAAAGGAGTCTCTTCTAGTCTTGTCACTTTGTGCATCAACATCCTTTTCATGATGATTTGCCACATGGCTCAACACAACATTACAAGGTTCTAAAAATATCAGTGTTGTACATGGCATTGGGCATTTTTGCAAATCCATCAGGCATCCATACACAAAACTAGTGAATTACTCCTTAGAAAAACAAAAAAAACTCCCAAACCTCTCAACATTTTTCAAATCTTCCCACGTGTTCCTCAATTTAGGCCATCTCACAAAAACCCATGTCGTAGATTTTGGAAATTCATCTCCTTTTTCCTGGAAAATGTGCCAAAAATTCATTGCTTGGGAAATTTCCATGTGTCGGCATTCTATGCATTGCGGGGGGTAACTTGTGATTACAATAACCATAGAGGAGGGAGGTTGGAATTGTCACGTTTCTACCACGTTTCCAAATCTCACACCACAGTTAAGTTTTTCGACCCCTGATTTGTTTTGTTAATTGTCGAGTACACAGAAGGGGCCGTGATCAAATAAATACTGTTGATTTTTTATTGGCTTGGATCTC
This sequence comes from Picea engelmannii, assembly GCA_009831015.1. Lineage (NCBI taxonomy): Eukaryota > Viridiplantae > Streptophyta > Pinopsida > Pinales > Pinaceae > Picea > Picea engelmannii. The sequence goes on from ML776607.1 coordinate 176,521, forward strand.
CACCATGGATTCTTGCATAAACCTACATAAACTCATGACATGTCATCCATGATAATTCATTTTATCATGCTAAATTTCCTTTGATGTGATCTTTCATACAGGACTTCATTTCCTTTTACCAGATCTGGTGATGTGGTGATCAATGTAATGTTCCTACAAACCTTTGCATCAAAATTCAATATTGATTAATGAACACACATGGAAGCAGAAAATGACAATAAGTAAATTGGAGGTTTTGGCTATCGAAACTTGGGGTTTTAAGTTTATGTTTCCACTTAATATTTTTGGTTTCCATAATGTTTGATTTAATATTTAGATGTTTCCAAGTCATGAATTTTTGGGATTCCCAACTAAGTTTTTATTTATCATCAAAGTTCAACATCCAATAAAACTTTGCATATTAATAAGAATGAAAATTCCAAATAACTTATAAAATTTTATGATCATGACTAATGATGTGTTATATTGTGGCCATTTAATGTTTACTTAGGGAAAAAATGATATGTGGAAGAATCATATTTTTGTAGGAAATACAATATTTATGAAAAATTGATGCTTTTCCTTGAAATTGAAAACTTTTTCTCATTTCCATTCACTAATATTCATTCTTTCATAATCTAAACTAAACTTTTCAAAATTGTATTTTAGTCAAATTATTTCAATCTTCGAAAATGTTCATTTAATTCGTTAATGCACTGAAACCAAACCTCGATGAAACTAATGAAATATGATGAAAACCCAAATTTACACAAACTTAGGCATGAAACCATTTTGAGCAAGTCCAAATTAGCATAGAAATAATGTTGAATGTTCAAAATGCGAAAAGACTCAAATGGTGCAGCCATCATCTGTGAAAAAATGTGATGAAGCAACATGAGACAATAATCCCATGATTAAAATCATAGTGGTGGAAACCAAATAGAAAAAAGGAGAATCTTCAAATCAATCCCTTAAATCAAGCAAGAAAAAAATGAAATGTGAAAAAAAGAAGTATTTCCTAAAATCAAAAAGAGTTGTTGAAGCTTCAAATGGAAACTCACTTAGAGAAGCGGTTAAAAGGATTGGATTTTCACTAATGTCAATTTTATGTTATGAAATGTATGGTGCTCTTGAAGATGATGTTAGATAATCATTTTATTTTTGAATGAAAACTAAAACTATATTGGATAAGGAAGAACTTTCTCCATAACTAAAAATCTACTTAATTGTCTGATAAAAATAAGAAATCCCTTATAATGTAAGACATGTTTTTCAATATGTTAACCAAATGAAGAGAAAATAACATCAAAATCAAATAAAAAGAAAATAAAAAATAAACCAAAAAGAACCACATCAAAATTTATAGTTAATCTAAGAAAAGTATTTGAGGCAAGGGGAAATAAGAAAATTTTGCGAAACATAAGAAAATTTAGCAAATTTTTTTATATGGTACAATAGTTTAAATGGCATAGAAATGCACATCAAGGGTATGTTTCTTGGACAACTTTTTTTTACGAGTTGTATGAATTATTTGACATGGACACCCACCATTTAGGTCATTTGTCCAAGTTGAAACAGTCTATAACAATGGAAGATTTTATCACTACCTTTGAGCACTTGGATTTCCGAACGAAGGGAATGATAGATGCCTTCTTCCGGGAATTCTCTATTAGTGGCCTCAAGGATGAAATCTGATCCCATTACGTCATGGCTCACCCCAAGAATTGGTTGGAAGAATCCAAATGTTCCAAGGAGGAACAATACATCATATTTTCCCAGAGTATAAATCCCACTTTCATTCCCCATGCTATACCCCCCAATCCAATCCCACAGGCGACCCCCTCTCAAGGTCTAAAAATTAACACTGGAGAAAATGGATGAATTCAAATACAAGGGTAGTTTCTATAATTGTGATGATAAATACTTTACATGGAACAAGTGTAAATAACATAAACACTTTGTGCCCATTTCGAAGGATGTTTCTGATGAATATGTTGAGGTTTCACCTAAGGAAGTGCTACCTGAAGCAGATTATCTTAATTCTCCCTCTGATCCTCCCAAAGTTGAATCATTGACTTTGCTGAATGCTCTCAATGGATTTTTTTCTCCCCAAATTCTCAATTTAATTGTCTACATTAAGCACCATAAACACATTTCTAGCGGGGAAAATCTGCCTATTACTATATTGGTTCGAGGTATAGGAAGAGCATGGACTTCCCTTAAAAGATGTTTCTATTCCTAAACTACCCCAAAACTATATGAAATAGAAGACAAGAAAGAGGAAGTAAGATAAATAGGTGTACCTTTGGTCCTAACGTCCGATGTATATCTCCTTCGCCTTTGTAGCTTCCTGGCTTGTGGGTCTCCTCCCAAAGATGACCTGCAAGAACACTTAGGAAAACAAAGCTACAAATATACAATCTCTACTTGTTAATTTAAATATTCAAATATAAGCATAGATGCATTAATCAATAAAGATATAAAGACACAATGTATTGGGACAATAAATAAATCTTTTATTCAATATCAAGATCTGAAAGATTACAACCTTGTTATCGGAAAATGCTCTATGAACTAGGTCTGGGCTCCTCTTATTGTTGCTCCAAGTGCATCATTCCCATGTTTCTTCTCACAAGGGTTGTCTAAGGAGAAAGGGTTGGAGGGGGAATGCTAAGGCCAAATCTCAGAAAGGGATGCAAAACTTGGGCTAGAAGGGGAAAGGATTTTGGAAGAATTTTTTTGTTCTCTTGCTTGATGTTGTAAATGGGACCCCATGACCTCTTTTTATATGAGAAAAAGATGGTTATTCATTTTGGGGATGGGCTACAATAGGTGAAATGGTTGGGAAACCCTTGATAGCTTGTAAATTCCACTGAATTCCTTGCAATTATAAATTTTTTGGAACTTTTGAAGGTAAACGTGGGCTATATAGCATGTAGCTTGCATATATATGTGGGTTGTCTAATATTCAAATAGCGTGTGTATGCAAGTAGTAGTTCAGCAGGGCATGTACATGTTCCAAAAAATGGTTTTTAAGAAGGATCCTCAATAGTAATTTGGAAAATTGTGTAAGTGGAAAGGCCAATACCATGTATGCATATGTAGGGAATTTTTGAACTATAACATTCATCATCCTACTGGACAATGGAAACACTCTTAATTTCATTCATCATCGTCTTTCCGAAGAAATCAATTGTTATATTCGTTCAATCAACAATTTTCAAATCATGATTAGCAATAGTAGTTCCATGAAATGTGGGGGCTATTGTGAAAATGTCCGCCTACAAATTGGTTAGTATACTTTGAAATCTCACACCTTTTCTATGGACATGGGTGGTTGCATCATTGTTTTTTGTGTTGAATGGATGCGCACTCTTGGCCCCATCACCATGGATTTTAACGATTTAACCATGTAATTCCAATAGGATGGAAAAAAATATAAATTCTAAGGCATTACAACAGATGCTCCAAAGATCATTAGTTCCTATCGCATGTAGGATTTACTCAAAAAAGTTCATTCTGGCATCATTTCCCAACTCCATTCCATTCAAGCAATTGAGACACATTTTGTGCACCCCAACCTCTAATTTATACTTTCCCAACACTATGTTGTTTTCTAAACTCCCCAATGGCTTCCCCCATCCCATGATGACCATGACCAGTCGAGTCCTTTAATCCTAACAAGTCTTCTTCCCAATGTTTTCCCTTATCGTCATCCCTTTGCTCAAAAAAATGAATTTGAGAAAATTATCCTAGAGTTGGTAGAAGCGAGTGTTATTTTTCCCAGTACCAAGCCCTATTTTTACCCTGTAGTCATGGCCCTCAAGAAGGAAGGTACTTGGCACATGTGTCTTTATTTTGATTCTCTCAACAAACTTACCATCAAGAAAAATTTCCCATTCATGTCATAGATGACCTTCTAGATGAACTAAGTGGGGCTCAATACCACCAGATATGTATGAAAGAGGAAGACATTCCCAAGAATTCATTTCACACTCATGAAGGTAACTATAAGTTCATGGTCATTCCCTTTGGACTCTATAATTCATCCTCCACTTTTCAAATCCTCATGAATCATGTCTTTCGTCCTTTTCTCCATCACTATTTGTTAGTTTTCTTTGATGATATTCTCATCTATAGTTAAACCTGGTAATCACATCTTGCCCATGTGGATCAAGTTCTCCATATCCTCTCCAAGCACAAACTCTTTCTCAAATAGTCTAAATGTGATTTTGGCGCCTCTGAAGTAGAGTACCTAGGTCATATTGTGGGAAAGGATGGTGTAAGTGTGGATCCTAAAAAAATTTAATCTATGTAAAATTGGAATCACCATAAAAATATTAAAAGTCTTCTTGGTTTCCTGGGTTTAATAGGCTATTATCGCAAGTTTGTTCATAATTATGAAAACAATTCATCTCCCATCACATATCTCCTTAAAAAGAATGGTTTCAGTTGGACTCCAACAAGTGACTAATACTTCCAATGCTTTAAATAAGCTATGCGCACTAATCATGTCCTAGAACTACTTGAAATCACCAAAACTTTTTTTCTATACTGTGATGCATTAGGGAGAGGAATCAGGGCAGTACACATGCAAGAGGGCTGACCTTTAGCTTTCAGTAGAAAACAATTTCCATAGCAACATTTGGGCCAATCAATATATGAAAAGGAAATGTTGGTTCTTTTGCATGTAGTGAATCTTTGGTGCCCTTATCTATTGGGGAAAATCTTCCAAATTAAAATGGATCATCAAAGCCTTGCATATTTTCTAGAACAAATAATTTCATCCCTGGAGAAACAAAAATGGGTGACCAAGTTGTTTGGATATGATTATGAGATCATTTACAATAAGGAGAAATAAAGTGTGGTGGTTGATGCCCTTTCCAAAAAAAATGAAGAAGAAGGGTCCCATTTTTCCCTCTCATTCATTATCGCTCACTGGATTTAGGATGTTCATTGGGAATGGTGGCAAGACCCCAAAATTTCTCGCCTAATCCAAAAATTGCAACAATATCCTCAATATTATCCAAGGTACTCTTGGCACAATGAATAGCTTCTCTATAAAGTTCGCATGTATTCAATCAAGAAGTTGACCCTTAAATGTAAGGTGCTCTTTGAGTTGCATGCTTCACCAACAACTGAGCATTCATATTTTACCAAAACTTATGAAAGGGTCAAACATTCTTTTTTCCAATACGGTATGAAATAGGACATCCACATCTTTGTGGCCGAATGTGATACCTTTCAATGTAATAACGGAGAGACTATAAAAACTCTTGGCACACTCCAATTGCTTCTGATTCCACCGACTATTTGGATGGATATTTCTATGGATTTGATTGTTGTATTACCTAAATCTAGCAATAAGTCGGTCATCATGGTGGTAGTGGATCATCTTTCCAAATATGATCATTAATGTTCTCTTCAACACCTATTCACAACATCCATAGTGGCTCAATTTTTTGTAGATAATATCTTCGAACTCCGTGGCATGCCTCATTCTATTGTTTCTAACCCTGATCCCACTTTTACAAAAATTTATGCAAATAACTATTCAATCTCCAGGGAACCCAAATGCATCTCATTACCACCTATCATCCCCATACTTATGGCCAAACTGAAGTGGTCAATAGTGTTTGGAAACATATTTGAGGTTTTTTGAGTTTGATAAACAAAATCAGTGGGTTCATTGGTTAACCCTAGTTGAATGGTGGTACAACACCTCTTATCATACTACCACTCACATGACTCCCTTTGAAGCAATATACAAACAAAAGCCACCATCAATTCTCAAATACATTCTAGTTGTCTCCAAGGTTGAGGAAGTTGAACCCAATTTCATAGTCCGCACGACCATTCTCCATACTCTCAAATAAAATTTTGTCATGGATTAGAATTGCATGAAGCAACAGGAATACTAGGGTCATTTTAAATGTCACTTTGCTAAAGGGGACTAGGTGTTTCTCCATCTGCAACCATACAATATAACTTCACTCAAATCCCAACACTATAATAAAATCACCCCCAAATTTTATGGTCCTTATACTATTCTCAAACTAATGGGGACGGTGGCCTACCAGATAGATTTTTTGAGTCAGTAGAAGCTACATCCTGTTTTTCATGTCTCGTGCTTGAAGAAAGTGATTGGAACTAAGTGTTAGACCTAGAAAAGTCTACATACTATAATCCCAAGACATATTTTGGGATGCATGGTCTAGTAGGAACCTATGATTTTCTGCAACACCAGTTATGAATCCCCATATACCATCATCTTGGTAACTTGCATTGTTCTTGTTGCCTCGAATCCTAGAATCAAGGCTTCATACTTAGCTACAATCATGGCCTCAAACTCTATTTTGTATGACAAATGTACTTTTTTCTTGTTGCAGGATATGAGTACTACACCAACTCCCACTCCTTTCTTTGAATATGCCCTGTCAATTTTTTTTTTCCATATACCATCTAATTCATTAGTAGAGATTACCAAACAGAATGCAGGTGTTATGGATTCTCTATATTATTCATTTACTGTGAGTATAAAACAACCAATATCTTCATCAAAAACATAGATGGGATGGTTTAAAGGGTTGTTTTGGTCACTGATCGCATAAGAAAACTTTGTCTCTTTGTAAAACCTTCTTTTTTCACCTCCAAATATTGGTACAGTGGCATAATTAATGTCCATATTCATACCACCTCCCAACTTGCGTGAACATGTTATTGACATGAGCATGCCATGATTAGCAGGCACATCAACCACCACCACATCCATCATGATTCTCTTGACAAGCATCTGAGCCAAATTAACCACCATGGCCTTAATCAACCCATCACACTTCACTTTCCTAGCATCAAATGAATTGAGGTCATGATATGTTATGGTTATCTCCAGTCCCAAATTTTCCATGACTACTTTGGGCATGCGTTATGTGATTCCCCAGAATCAAGCATACAATTTTGCATCATTTTTTCATGGATATTCAATGTTACATAGAAAGGTGCAAGAAATTCTTATTTTTCATCTATATGGGAGCCAAAAAATATGGTGGGGGGACTCATGTACATTTAAGGTATCAGGATGGCTTACTATTTGTTTTCCTTGTATGTCCTTCTCAAGTTTCTTATGATATGAAGGATTCTTAGCCAATCCCACCAATGCTACATGGATTTTAATATTAGACAATTCTTTTTCAATGTTAAAAGTTGGAACTGATTCCCCAAATTCTTTCATTTATTTTCTCTTTTTGAAGGTTCCAAAACCTCATTAGCCTTGGGAATATCAGTAAGTTCTTTGACTTTATCCTTGAAAAGACTTAGGCTATATTTCTTAGGATGAGGTTGAATGTCTTGGATATATGCTTTCTTCCTAGGCCTAAGATCACATTTCTTATGCATTTCAGCCTCCAGTGCATTAACAAATATCCTATACTAAGCTACGGATAAAACATATTGGTTTGGTTCATTTTTAGATACCTACTTCCTGGAATTTAGAGAATCTTCATAGTCATTTTATGTTAGGTGCATGGAATTATTCTGATCTTGAAGTAGGTGCACTTCTTCTAAATACTCAACATATCCTTCATCCATGACTTCTTCAACCATGTTATTTTTATTGTTGGTTTTCACAAGGGGTTGGATGGGTCATTCATCATTCCTTCTTTCCCTCATCATGAGTTGAGAATTAAAAGGTATTTTGAACTGATTGGGATTTCGTATACCTCCTTATTGAGGGGATTTGTTTGCATTGTTATTTTCCATATCAAACTTGACATCATATTTGTTAATTTTTTGATGAGTCTGGAAATTTCGTCCATCTGTGCCTCGTGGCAATATTTATTTGGATAATAGGTACCACAATCATCCCTAGTATTTTTCTTCTCTACTTGATTTCTATTTATCTCCATTTAACATGATGAAATCATGTTTCCTTCAATGTCTATTGCATCATCCTGCATTATAAACAGGGTTGGAGATATTTTATCCCGTAATACCATGGAGAAATCAACATAAAATGAGACAACGTATGTCACTTTGGCTACTGGTTGTGAAGGCTTTATGTATCTAGGGATGTTATTATAAAACTTATTAAATATTCTGTTAAAATAAACAACATGCTCATTATATCTCTTCTTGATTGATCCAAACTTAGTTAGGTAGTATAGATTGTCTTTTTTTTCACCCCAGTGTCTCATAAAAGCATATTCTAGAGATTTCCAACTATCAATTGAAGCAATGGGTAGTTCTATGAACCATTTTATAACATTCCCCTCTAAAGTTTGGAAACAAATCCTCATCAAGATACTGTGATGCTCCACAAACAAGTTTTCTGTGAATTCTTCAAATTTCACTATGTGCTCCTAAACAGAATGGGTATTTCCTCGATCATACTTCAGTCAAAGCTTCAGGTAATTATCATGGATATCATGAACATGTTGGGGTAATTTCAATGGGCCATATTGAGTAGTGACCCAATGGTTTAAAGGTGGTGGAGGAGGCTTATTTCCCCCTTCTCTTCCTCCACCTAATCCATCCATAAGGTATTGCAATATTAGGTTATTATCTTTGAAGGATAGAGGAGATACGATACATTTCAAGAAGGGTTCGAAGGAAGAACTAACTTCTTGATAGAATTATAGTTGTGAATTGTGCATATCTACTAGAGGTTCTAAGGGAAAATTTGAAGAAAAATGTACATCTAGAGGAATATCAACTAGATATACAGAATCGACACTTCTATGAATAATATAAAGAGATGTTTCTAAATTAGGGTTACCTAAAGAGGAGGATATTTGGTGCTCTCTAACAATTCTCCAGGTCATGAGATTTTATGAATATGAGTATACTAGAACCTACTCAGGATCAGGGTTACTTATGCTGTGTTTTATGTTGAATGCCATATTTTCTTTATATGGAGCCACCATGTTAAATGTTAAAAGTGAGATGTCTGAAGCTTGTTCACCATCAAGGATAAGAGATTGCAATGTTGTATCCTAGGGAACGATATCTTCAAATTACATTCCCTGAAAATGATGCCATTTTGGCTATTATCCCTTAACATGTTCCAGTATGTCAATGGAACAATGTCGAGGCACCCCGAGGGATAAGAATTAGGTTAATCTTAAATCCATGCTTGCATTAAGGAAAATTATGAAAAAAATGGTAACTCTCTCTCTCTCTCTCTCTCTCCCCCAAAAATCTTGGTCGTCAAACATTCTCAACTCAGATAATAAAAACTCTTAGTTACAAGAGGAATATTCCCATGAGTGTTTCATAAAATTTAGATTTAAAGGTGGGTGAAGTGGTAAATTAGAAGAAAACAAATATAATCATATAAGGACTACAAAGAATGAATCTTATATCTTATGGAAATAGAACAAAGTGTTAAGAAAATAATAATTTGACAGTTCTAACACATGCATACAAATCATTAAAACATGATGCGAACAATTATACATCTTGATTTATTCAAATACATGGAGGTATCCTCTGCATATCATTTAAACATATGAATAAATGCCAAGCAATGTTCATTTTTAAAGAGGAATTCATTTATATGCCATGGATATACACCACATAGCTACATTGATTATGTTTCATAATATGTTGTTTGAGTTTTTATTAATGGGGATATAATACAAGACGCCAAATAAGAGGGGTGGATTTTACAAGAACACATATACAAAAAGAGAAATTATATACTAAAACATAATGTAGGAGATGAATATCAAGAATCTCATTGCATTTACTATTTGTCTATGTTTGAGGCTAGTGATCAACAAATTTGTAAGAGACTCTTAAATCCCCCAAAGTGTTGACCCTAAGAATGATCTCCTTATATTTATTTATAGACATAATTGTTTGTAAAAATACCATTCATTTAATCCAATACTTCTTCTTGAAACTGGATATAGCTTGTCAATATCTTGATACCACCCCTAGTTTTCCATTTGATTTTACCTGGTAAAAGTGTTTTTTACCACCAATGTTAACATATTGATGTTGTTGTGATGTTTTTTCTCTTTTTCCAATTGAGATTTTGTTTTATATTCTTCTAAATGGCTCAATTGGATACTTATTTGTTGTGTTGGATGTGATCAAACTTTGAAAACTTGAAGTCCATGGATAGCTGGAAGAACATTTAACCATTTCCTCTCAGCCACCACTACTCATCAACATAGAGCACCACTGAACTTCTCTTTTAATATTCAACCTCAATCTTCAGCAGAGCATTGGTCCATTTATGAAACTTCACCTTAGGGTGTATTCCCGTATGTCTCTCTACTCTTAAATTTAGGTCAATGATACAAGAGATGGACATTATTTCCTTTGTGAAATGTAGACACACCCTCCAGATGTCTGTAGCCATGATGGATGATAGTATTCTCTTGAGACAAGATACTAAGAAGGTGGGTCATATTCTATAACAACTAGCATCTGATTAACTCACCTTTATAAGCTAAAGTACTTGCATATTGGCTCCCTCAATTCCTTAGGATTTCTCTTATAAAGGCTTGACATGTGCTTGAGGAGACAACTGATAGAATGAAGTGATTTTTTTAGTTCTACACCGAACATGATATTATGATATTTGTGGCTTGCATGGGTGTGCAAGTGGAGGCAATGATCCTCGTCCTTTATCATATGCAAGTAAAGGTATAATTATTGGGGGGAAACCCCAGGTGTGAGGCTAAATATCATGTTTTACATTGTCTTATCTATTATTTGACCTGGAATTCCATCGTATATCCTACACCCATTTGAAATATCCTTTCTCGTTCCCTTTCATGAACACATGTCACATTTCTTGTGGCTCAATTCCCTTGAAAGTTTGGTGGAGAGGAGAGAAATTTTGAATGACATCATGCTATTGTGTAATGTCCCCCATCTCTTGATGAAGAGGTTTGAGAAGACTTAGTGACCTAGACATCCCCACTAGGCCATAGTCTCACACTGAGGGGAAAGGTCAACCAAACTAATGTTATATTCTTAAGTTGACTTAATAAAAAGGTAAAAGGAGTTAAAATAAGTCAATGAAGAAATATAAGCGCTAAAGGTTGAGTTAGGAGTTAACCCTAGGGGTTAACTTAACTCAACAGGTAAATAAAAGAAATTGTAAAGAGAAGGCTAGGGAGCACCTCTCATTCATTCAGGATTTTGGAATTTTCTTGTTGATTCTCTTGAGCATACAGTTTTGAGGGTTTTGATATTACAAACCCTAGTGACCAACTCAGTGGTGAGAGATTCCACTCACCTTGTTCCAAGCTTGGTATCGGGGATGAAATAATCAACCCACGCCATTCTACATCCATCATCAACTCAGGAGGACTAACATGGATGTACCAGTTGGATCATCAAGGCCGTACTAGCTAGGGTTTTCTTGTAGGGGTGCACTATTGGTTAAGGAAGAGTTTGATCCATCGTATTGAGGAAGCTTGGCAGGTTTTCAGAATTAGGGTTTTTCTTGCAATCCCTTGCTCATGAGTTTGAGGGATTCTTTGAGGATTTATCACATCCCTATCATCTATTTGCAGGTTGAGATGATTTCAGGAGGAAGAGGATGTTTTGTGATTCAGTATTTCTCAGATCTAGAAGGCTATAGGCTAGATCTAATCTTGAAAAATCTCTCAGGTGTTTGTGGCCACCCGATCTATCATTCTAGAGAGTTTCAGAGAATTCATAACCCATATTCATCCAGACCATACTATTGGCCATATCAAGGTTTCAGGAGGGTCGTACCAGTCTAGGGTTTCTTCAATTTGAGGAGGAAGCTTCACACTTTGAGCTCCATACTTCAGGATGAGGCTTCTATTTCCTTGATCTATCTTTGGGAGGAGTTTGACAACATTTGGGGGTCTTCATATTCAGGAGGGTCGAACCCTTGGTATACATTGTCTTCAGCAGGCCGTACTAGCAATCAATAGGGTTGTACCAATTGCTTGAGGGTTAGGCTTAAACCCTAGTTTTGCAGTTGAGCATTCATATTCTATTACAACCTTTGGGAGGTTTGATCTATATCACCAGAAGCATTTTGTATGTAGATCTATTATTTCCTTGAAGCCATCTGAATCTATTCCAGATATACTTCTCTATTTGTATCAAGTGCTTGATTTCTTATAATAAAGTTCAGTTATTGCATGTGGTTCCTATCTTGTTTATTGTTGATGATCTTCATATGATGATGCTTGTATAATCTGTGGATGAATAACTGAATAGACCCTAAGGTAGAAATATTCATGGACAACCTACATACACAACAATTAATAATCAAATTAGTGGTTAGTTAGTGATTCCAAGAAAAAAATTGGCTTGGGATCATTACATATTGTCATCACGGTCCCGTAGACACATGGAATCTTCATATTGGTCCATGTTAGTGTGTATGTGCATTGGGTCAGTATAAGTATTGTTGTGCTCAATATCGCCAATAGGAGTTTGTGGTGGGACACTTCTATACAGGTGGAAATATTTAACTGACTCTGACAAGTTGCTTTTTGGCATGACATGTTTTCTCTGATCCTTTCGTCTGTCCCTGGTGGACTACTGAGTCAACTCCAAGTGGTGTTGAGTGTTCACATAGGTGTGCACTTTATAATGGGTGAATAGGAGGTTGGGTTAAACTAGAATACCATTGTCAAAAACCAAATATGGGGGTTTAACCATATGTGTTATTGTTAGGAGACATCATTCAATTTGTGATGTGTGTCTCCTCAAAACATCATTGCACCCATTATGCTTGTTATCTTTGCACAACTTTATGATGCGACATTGATCACCTACCACAGATATACATCGCTTGTATTTATTGGATGATTGAGCCTCACACATTTTCTCACACTTGATTCCTAGGCTCTGGTCCCATGATATAAAATTTATTTAAAAAAATGCCTAATTCTCTTAGGAGTGCAATTAGCCCTATTCTAGCTCTTGATAAGTTCCCAAGCGCTTCAATATTCACATTAGGCACCTAGGGGCATGTTTTTTTTTTTATCTCTAAGGAACCTAAAAATAAGATAGCTCTCTTAGTTGAGGTGATTTGAAATCTCTCCTTTTGTCACTATCTTTTCTAATTTTTTCCTTATAACATCGACCAACCTGCATATTGATGACATGATCAAATTTGGTATTGACATCGGCTCCAACAGGGAAAACATACCCCCGTCATTTGCTGACAACTATAGACAAAGTTCCTTTCTCTATTAGTTTATGGATTCTGTGTTAAAATGATAGACCCCCATACACCTGAAATTGATATGATAGGAGAAACAATATGTTCAACAACTTACAATGTTAGAATCCTACCTACTTGCTTCTGTAATAAATGGTGAATGAAGTAAAATTAAAAATATATTGAAAAGAATGGAAAAATATTTATTTATGTACAGGGTAAGAAATTTTTGCAGTATTCAGTATTGCAATAAATTATTTTGGAAACTCCCATTTACATCGGCCCCAAACAACTCTCCATCTATTTGAGCCAATTCATGTGTTGTTATTATGAGATTCAATAACTTGGAAAGGTCCAAGACAAAGATTGTCAAATTTTCCATGCTTGCCTTTTGTGTCCCTTATGGCATCTCACTTTAGGAACAACTCTCCTTTCATGAAGTTTCTTTATTTGGTCCTCTTGTCAAAACTTTCTTTCATTCTTTCTTTGTGAGCATGGGACTTCATCTGCACATGTTCTTGTTGATTTTGGAGCCTTATTATCTTCCTAATTTAGAGGTTTGTTCCAGTCATTCTTGAACCCCATTCCCTAACGGGGTGTGGTGGGGATTTCCCCCCACAACTGTCGCCAGGGGGGTCCAGGGGAGGCAAAGAATTTTTTTTTAATCCACCTCTAGCAGGGGATTAGGGGGAAGTGCACCCGAAATGAAATATTAGGAAACTTTTACTTGTGGAATATTGTAATTTTGTAGTCAATTTGGACTATTCATTATAAGGTCGTAGATATGACGTTAGAATTTATTTTGTAGGGTTTTTTACCCTATAAGGAAACCCTCTATTACGAGGGAATTGTATTGAAGATGTGTATTATCATGAATATTGTATTATGAGAGAGGACACAGTGAGAGAAAGAAGAGGAATTTACAGTAGGTGTGTTGTAGGTTGTATCCCTTCATTTTGTTGGATAATAAAAGGAAGGACCTGGAAATTTCTCTGATGGACGTAGCCCACACTGGGTGAAACACATATATCTTTGTCTCTATTGTATTGTGTATCTTCTATGTTTTATTTCCGCATTTTTTTTATTTTATTTCTCTGTGATCTTGTTTTTCTAAAAATTCTCTTATCTGTTGAGCTTCAATCATCTGACTGATTCTTCTTTGTATATCATCTGATTCTACCTCCTCATCTTGTCTAAGTAAATTCATCACATGAAGGATGATTTGGATAGGGAAAATGGCTTCCAATCCATACACCAGCTAAAAACGTAGAAGTTCCCATATATCTCTTTATGCTTACTCTGTTTTCCCAAACTACATATTTCAGGTGGCATTCCCATCCTTTTTAATTTTGGGACAACATTTTCTTGATAATCGTGATGAGATTCTTATTGGAGGACTTGGAAAATCCATTTCCTTGTGGATAATAAGTTGTAGAGTGCCCAAGATCTATATTATAATTTTGACAAAATTGCACCAACTTGGAAGATTTGAAGGCTTGTGCATTATCAATTATGATCTTCTTTTGGCACCCAAATCTAGCTAGAATGTTCTCCTCAAGGAATTTGATAATGACTATGTCAGTTGTTTCCCTTATGGGAATGGCTTATACCCAATTAGTGAAATAATATGTGGTTTTTAGAATCCACTTATGTTTCCCACTTTAATTTGGATTGATTTCACCAATGAAATCCAATACCCATCATTGAAAAGGTGTCTCTACTTTGATAGGTATGAGTGGAAGAGGTTGAAAATTTTGTTTTCCTGCAAACATTTGGAATTCCACACATTATTTAACCATGAAATTCAAATAAAAAACAATGTGGGCCAATAATAAACATCCCTGAGGATATTGTATGTTGTATCCCTCCAATCATGGTCACCCCCACATATCCCCTTGTGTAATTCATTGACAATTCCATCACTTTCTTCTTCAGTGAGTAAATTTAACAATATTCCTCCTAGATCCTTCTAAAACAAATTTTCTCCCAAAATGAAATACTTCACAACTTTAATTTTAATAGACCTAGCCTTAGCTTTATCCCATGTGGATGGACAACTTAAATTCCATAGGTAAAAAATAATGTGTTGATACCAATCAGATTGAGAAAATTTTGGGTCTACCTTAAAAGATGGTTCTTGTGTTTAATCTCTTTCAGGTTCTACTACCATGATGCTTATTGACAAAGAATGAATTTCCAAATCCCTATAATTTGATTTAGCTAGGAGTTCAGAAAGTCCTTGTCCCTTTATTGACTTTGTGGGTTTTATCTATAAGTCATAATCTTGAAGTTTGGTAATCCATTTACCCATTCTCCCTTCAATGTTACTTTGTATGAGGATGTATTTTATTGCACTAGTGGGTGCATAAGCAATTATCTTAGACTGAAATATATAATATCTAAATGATTTCAATTCCTTGACCAGGGAATATGCATGGTTTTCCATGCTGATATATCTCAGTTCAACATCTCTTAAATCTTTACTAAAAAAGGCTATGGGTTGTTCTTGATTCTCTTCATTGTTTTGCAACAATACAATAGTTATGGTATGTTCTAAGGAAAAAGAGAAGATGAGAAACTATTTATCATAGTTTGGACTAATAAGGAATGGAGACTCTCCCAATGGCTCTTTGATCTACTGAAAGGAATCTTTAGATTCAATAGTCCATTTCACTTTATGGTATTTATTTAACATGTCATTGATATTCTTTAAGTTTTTAGCGAAATTTGGGACAAATATCCTCAAAAAATTGATTCTTCCCAAGAAGGATCGTATTTCCTTTTTGTTCCTAGGTAAGGAAATTTGTTTCATGGCTTCTACTCTCTCATGATCTATCTTTACCCCTTATTTTGATACTATATGGCTAAGGATATTTCCTTTTATCATAGAAAAATAATACTTCTCAGGATTTAGAGACAAACCGAATTTCTTGCACTTCACAAAGATATGCTTTAAATGCTTTATGTGGTCATCATCTATCTTTGAGAATACAATCATGTAATCAAGGTAGATAACAATAAATCTGTATTTTTATCCCACAAAGGATATATCCAAAGCTATTTTAAATGTATCTCCTGTGTTTATCAAAACAAAAGGCATTTTATTATACATGAAATTCCCCCATGGTGTTTTGAAGGTTGTTTTTTAACCTATCTTCAAGATTCATTTCTACTTGGTTGTATACTGAGAAACCATACATCATGGAGATTTTTTTTTCTACCACTAATTTTTGTAGTATGTGATCCATATTAGGAAAATGGTAGTTATTCTTTAGGGAGCATTTATTTAGGTTCCTGAAATCCATGCCAAGCCTTAATTATCCACTCTTTCCCTTGACTGGAACTAAATTTTCTACCCATTCAGAATGCCTGAGGGGAATTATGATTTGAGCATCTAGTAGATTCCTTACTTCCTTCTCAAGGGTAGAAAAAAAAAAGGGCTAAATTGCCTTATTTGCTTCTTGAAATGGTTATTACTAGGATTGGTGAGTATTATATGTTGTATGATGTTGGTATCATAAGTCATTAAGTCTTCGTATTTCTAGGAAAAACATCCTTGTAATATTTGAACAATTGCAAGTATTTTTCCTTATGTTCAACAAGAATTTCTTTTGATATATTTATGCACTTAGGTTATTCTTCCATCCCTATATTACAATATTTAGTGTTATCATCTTTAGGAAGGACTGTTGTCTTGGCAATTTGTAGTTTTATTGTTGCCTCCAAGCCGAGAATCAAGGCTTCATTTTGTATGAAAAGTGTACTTATTTATTGTTGGGGGAGGAGAGTACTACAACAACTCCCACTCCTTACTTTGAATATTCCATGTCAAAAATCATGTTCCATATACTATCTAATTAATTAGAAAAGCTTACCAAAGGGACAGTAGGTGTTAGGGATTCTTTGTGTTCTTCATTTACTGTGAGGATTCAAAATCCAAGATCTTAGTTATCAACATATATGGGATATTTTATAGGTTTGTTATGGTCACTAACCACATAAGAAAACTTTTACTCTCTATACAACCTTCTATTTTCACCTCCAAATACTGGTACAATGGAATAATTCATGTCCTTCAACATAGTACCTCCCAGCTTGTGTTACCATTCTCTTTATAGTAGAATGCCATAATTAGCAGGAAAATCATCCACCACCACATCCATCATGATGCTCTTGACAATATGCTGAGCCAAAGTAACCACCATGTCCTTAGTATTCCCACCACACTTCACTTTCCTAGCATCAAAATAATAGAGGTAATGATATGGTCTGGTTATCTCTAATCACAACGTTTCCATGGTTACTTTGGGAATGAGTTATGTGATGCTCAAGAATCAAGCATACAATTGTGCAACATTTTTAATGAATATTCAATGTTACAAAGAAAGGTGCAATACATTCTTATGTGTAATATTTATGAGGGAAAAAAACTATGTTGGGGGACTCATCTTGTACATTTAAGGTATAAGGATGGCTTGTTGATCATTTTCCTTGTATGGCCTTCTCAATTTTATTATGATATGAAGCATTCTTAGTCAATTACACCAATGGTATGGGGATTTTAACCTTAAACAATTATTTTCAATGTTGAAAGGTGGAATCCATTCCTCAAATTCTTTCATTTCTTTTCCTCTTTTTGAAGGTTTCAAAACCTCATTATCCTTGGGAATATCAATAAGTTATTTGAATTTATCCTTGAAATGACTTGGGATAGATTTCTTAGGATGAGGTTGACTATCTTGAATAGTTACTTTCTTCCTAGGACTAAGATCATATTTATTTTGCATTTTATAATGTAGTGCATCAACAAACATCCTATACTGAGTTGAGGATAAAACATATTGGTTTGGTTAAATTTTAGTGTAACGTCCCCGACCATCCATGTCGGTCCACACTATGCTAGAGGACTCTTATGTTCTCTATGTGGAACATACTAAAACATACCGAGTATCCAACTGAGCTATGCCACATAAATTTTTCGAACTGCATGCAATTAAAATATATTTACATAGAACTCTTGCAGAAGCATTATATATAAAATGTAAACATACAAATAAATCTGTAAATACACAAATTCACACTGAAATAAAAATAAACATATACATGCAGCATATACAAGAAATACCCATAAAAATAAACACATTTATAACTGCACATATGATAACCCATAAAAATAAGCATGTAAATAGCAATGCATCATGTAAATTTCTCACACAATTGGCACTTATCTTGGTAAGGATGTCACCAACTATGTGCAGACCTTCCATGAACCTCCCATCCTTAGACCACACTGTTCATCACTCTCAACAGTGAGTCACCCCTGATTTGGGACTAAACTGCAACCAAGTAAAGGGGTTCCTAACCAGGCTAAAGGATCATAGACAACAGGAAAGACTCTGTCTCAGGTGCCAACTCAAACTAACAACCTACAGTCCCTCATTCCCCACATGTTAGTCCCACCCAGGAAGTGTGCCTCTTCTTTTCTCAACAGTCCTTTGGCTGCCCCACTTCCTTTCCGGGCTTCAAAAACAGGTCGGACAAGAAGTCTCAGAGAATTGTAGCTGCAATTTAGCACCTTTAGGAAATCAATTCCCAACAATTCTCTCACCCAGAGAATTTCTCACGGGCCTGACAACCCGCCTCTTCAATATCCCATGGACCTGACAACCCACTTCTTCAATCCAGCTCCCAAGCTAACAAGATACACCAACACAAAATGGCTATGGATACAGGTTCAGGTATAGTCATGAAGATATGTGGATAACTCAATGGTTGTCTGAATGATCATGGAATCATGGTTGAATGATGGAAATAATGATGGAAAAATCTGGAAAAATGAACTAAGTCCCAACCATATGTATGCATGTATCCAACTTGACACTTGTCATGTTGGGAGCTACTTTGGACCACTTGTCTCCAACTTTAGGATAAAATAATTATCCATACTTTATGATTTAAGAAATATTAATATAATATTCCTTTTTGGCTTAAGCTCCGTAGCTTATCCCTTTTCCTTAACTTTTAGGCCCCTCCCTTTCCCTAACCAGTGGAGTTTAGTCCCCCATTCTCTTTTATCGTAGTCGGTCTGTGCGTAGTGATGTATTTTATGTTAATTATGATACATATACAAAAATAGGCTCTTCGACCTAATCAAAACATAAGCATCCTACCTTATAATAATTGGCTCACCATCCTATCAAACACAACATATACACAAAGGCTCCCTGGCCTCAAAATTTTGTGAACTTAAGTTGTTGCGCGCGGTATCCAAGAATGTGCAAACTTCCTCATTTTGCTGTGCAGTACATGCACACACTATGCCATGAAATGTGCATACAAAAAATGATATCAAACAACTCACTAGATTAAGTAAATTTTCATTTACATTACAATTGGGTTCGGCCTAGGGATATTACAATCCCCTCCCCTTATTTATGCACTATCCTCAGTGCATCATGTACACACATACAGTAAAATTTTCAAAAATCCTCAAAAAGATGCAGGTAGTTTGCCCGCATTGCATCCTCATGCTCCCAAGTAGTGTCCTCGGGACTGTACCAGGTCCATTGGACCTTTACAATCCCTATGTCTCGATTCCAGAGCTGTTTTATTTTCCGGTCCATAATGTGCACCGAATGCACATGGAAAGTTCCTTCTCACTCCACCTAGATCACATTCCAATCAATAACATGATTAGCATCAGGTATATATTTCTTGAGTAATGATACATGGAATACATTATGAACATAGATAGATGTAGGCAATGCAATCATATAAGCCAATGGACCAATCCTCTCTAGGATTTCAAATGGCCCACAATATCAAGCTGCCAACTTTGAACAATTTCCCAATTTCAGGGAACTTCTATTGGCCTTCACTTTCAAGAATACATGATCACCCACTTTAAATTCCCTGTGAGTTCCACCCTTATCAACATAGATTTTCTACCTGTCTTGGGCAACCTTTAAATTTTGTTTTATTTTTATCATTTGCACTTCCAATTCCCTCATTAAATCTGGCCCAACCACTACTCTATCTGTTGGGTTATCCCATCTTACCAGTGTGTTGCACTTTCTTCCATAAAGTGCCTCAAATGGGCTTATCTTTAGAGATGCTTGGTACCCATTGTTATAAGAAAACTCTACCAAGTATAGGTAGTCTTCCCATTTTGATGGTTTATCCATCACATACATCCTCAACATATATTCAATCACCTGATTCACCCTCTCTGTTTTTCCATTTGATTCTAGACGATAAGTTGTACTAAAATTAAAATTTGTTCCAAATCCATTAAATAACCCTTTCCAAAATTTTGAGGTAAAATTTGGATCTCTGTCAGACACATTTGTCTTGTGTATGCCATGTAATCGAGCAATTTATTTCATATAAACATCAGCGATGTTCGCTTCCTTGCGAGTAAGCTTAACTGGAACAAAATGGGCATCCTTAGTAAGCTTATCCACCACTACCATGATAAAATCATGTTGCTTTTTTGTTTTGGGCAGTTTAGTGATGAAATCCATGGTTACAACTTCCCATTTCCACTCAAGAATGGGTAATGGCTGTAGCAAACCAACTGGATGTTTATGCTCATCCTTTACCTTCTGACATTCCAAACATTTGGCAATAAAATCAACAACCTCTTTCTTCATTCCTGGCCAATAATATTGGCTCTTGACAGCTGTAATAGTTTTCTGATATCCTGGGTGCCTAGCATAAGGCACATTATGCATTTCTCTCAATATCATATTTTTCAACTCCTGGGAATTTGGTAGATAAATTCTTCCCCTGTACATAATAATTTCATCATTATCTAGCTTATATTCCTCAATTTTCTACTGCAAAATACCTTGTTGTAATTTTGCCCCTAATTCCTTGTATTGCAAATCTGATTTTGCAGCCTCTATAATTTTGTCTTTCAAATCTGATTGGTACATGCTAATTTCTGTAGCATTCATTTCATGCACTCTTTTGCTGAGTGCATTATCCACTTTGTTCTCTTTTCCCTTGATATGCTTTATATCAAAGTCATATTCACTTAGAAATTCTAACCATCTAGTTTGCCTAGCATTTAGAGTTGGTTGATCAAATTAATATTTCATACCATTATGGTCTGTTCTTAGCTCAAACCTTTTCCCCATGAGGTAGTGTCTCCATTTACTCAAGGAATGCATTATGGCTTCCAACTTCAAATAATGAGTGGCGTAGTGTCTTTCATGCTCTTCCTTTGACTTAGAATATATAAGAATGTCATTCAAAAATACAATGACAAACTTGTCTAAATATTCTCGGAAAACACCATTCATTAAGCACATGAAAATAACTGGTGCATTTGACAAACCAAATGGCACCATTGTGAACTCATAATGACCATACCTTGTCCTAGAGGTGGTCTTGTTGATATCTTCCTCTTCAATCCTTACCTGATGGTATCCTGACCTGAGATATATCTTTGAAAATATCTTTGCATCCTTCAATTGATCAAAAAGATCATAAATCCTTGGCAGATGATACTTGTTCTTAACAATCACTTTATTCAACTGTCTGAAATCAATGCAAAATATTAATGTCCCATCTTTATTATTCACGAACAAGACTGAGGCACCCCAAGGTGACACACTTGGGCGTATATACCCCTTCTTCAAAAGTTATTCAAGCTACATTTGCAACTCCTTCAACTCTGGTGTGCTCATTATGTAAGGAGTCTTTGACACTGGAGCTGGTCCAGGCATTAAATTTATAGAGAAATCAATATCTGTCTTTGGGGGTAGTCCTGGTATCTCCTTGAATACATCTTCAAATTCTTCCAGGATTACATGATCTTCCAAATTTGGCACCTTATCTTTAGGTGTCTCTACCATATGAGCTGCAAATATTTGACACCCTTTTCTATAACATTTCTTCAGCTGCAATGCTAAAATTTCTTTGATGGTTGCTACCCTAGGAATTCTCTGCACCTTCCTTAGGGTCCCTTCCTCATCCAATAAACTAAATTCCTTGTTATGACAGTCCAACATAGCATGATGTTGATCCAACCAATTCATCCCAATTGGATAATCATAGGAACCTAAAGGCAAGATGTTCAAATCTACCTTGGTGTTTATTCCATTCATGTCCATAAGACATGACTTAACCATCTCACTAAGTTTTGTTTTGGATACAATATCCAGCTGCATGAACCAAGATTTCCCATGCTTTCTTTTTGGCAATTGCAAAATTTCCACCATCTTAGGATCTATATAACTATGACTAGCTCCTAAATCAATTAAAATAGAAATGGTTTGGTTGTTCATCATACCTTCCACTTCAATCATATGTGACTGATACTCAGCTTGCTTGTTATCCAGGGCTACATAGATCCTTGGTACATTTCTACCCATGTCCTCCACTATTTCATCTTGTTGTACATTGTGAACAATCCTCCCTTTTTCACCTCTGTGGGGACAAATTCTGAACATATTATCCCATTTACAATGACAACATTGAATAGGTAGTTGCCTTGGTATTTGACTCCTTGTTTCAACCGCTCTGGGCTCTCTAGGAGCTTTTTGTCCATGTGGATTATTTCTAAAGAATGGTGGCTTAGATCCCTTCTTCCTCTGATCCATCTAGAATTTCTTTTTGTCTTCCCAAGATTTTTCGAAAGTTGGCCTTTCATTTTTTTGATCATATAAGCACTTAGCTCACCTTATGGTCTCCTCCAATATATTGGGATCATCATACTATATTTTTTCAGATGAAGGATGGCAATACACTCAAATACCTCTGAATCTTAACTGTCTGATCCTTGATGAAAGAGACATACTTCAGAAGTTCTAAAAACCTTCTCTCATATTCATCTATTGTCATACTCCCAATTTTGACTTCAAAGAACTCTTTCATTTTCTTGTCATAATATCTCTTAGTCAAGTATTTCTTATCAAAATACTTCTTGAATTCTCTCCAAGTAACATTTTTCTCTTTAATGTGTTATACCTACACAAGATGTATTGGAAGATTGGTTGTTGTCATTGATGTCAACCCTAGTCATGGGTTTTGGACCACAAGATTGATGAAGGTATTTGGAGATGAAGGAAAATTCACATGCAGATAAAATGTCTATGGATGGATAGTATACATCATTTTGTTTTCGGTGGTATGTGGCACATCATTTGGATTCTCATGGTTGAGGAGAAATGAATTTTTGAAGATGACAAAGTGAATTGAAGAAGGAAGTACATGTAGGCCCTGAAGATAATTAAAGAAAAGAATTACAAAATAAGAAAGTGTCAAGTCGGCCCTAATGTTAAAAGGAAGTGACATAAATGGTATAAATAAAAATTCGTTATACATTCATTTGATACAATTTGAATTTCAGAGGAAATAAGAAGAAAAGAAGGTTGTATTTCAAGGGAGGATGAAGTCTTTTGGTGATGTGTTCCAAGGTGTGTTATTTTCAGGTCATCTTACCATTTTTTCTATAACGTTTTTTATAGAACGTTTCAAATGGTGAAATCACTATGGTATTTAGAAGACATATCCAGGTACCTATGGTAAAAATTTCAGCTCTTGATTCACTATAATTATGGTGATACACTCTGTGGAAGATAGGGTTTGTGACCAGTCCTGAAGCTATTCAATAAACATGTGTTCTAGGTAAAATAGTCATAAATTCTTAATAGAGAATCCAAATGAAGTGGGAAAAATATCATTTGAAAGAGTACAGACTGTAGTTTCTTGTGTGTGAGTTTTAGAATTGGATGTTAATTATTGAGCGCGGGGAATGCTGTGCAACTTCACTCTCCTGAATAGACCAGAATTGAATAAAGTCTACCATTCTTTCTATAACCTCTTTTTGGGGAGGATTCAAGGAGTGAAAATTGGAGGAGTTTTAGAGAATACATTGAGTAATATTATCTACAATATTAGATTACTCCAAGAATTGAAAAATTATAGAAATTGAAGAAGTCTTAGGAAGCATTATCAAGTTCTATGTGATGATTTGTTGATGGTGATGATTTAATGTAAAGTTTTATTATCTCTCATATATTCTTGGGTGGAAGGAAGGGGCAAGGATGGAGAGTTCAACTCTCTCTTGATATTGGAGGATTGTATCTTCATCTTGGAGGTTTATCCCTCCCTTTACA
>ML776607.1:202808-215512 GCA_009831015.1 Picea engelmannii
AAAAAGGGTGGAAATGTTGCATTTGGAGATGAATCATCTACCAAAATACTTGGAAAAGGAATTGTAAAGCTTGGAAGTGAAAATGTAAAAGCAGGAAAAGTCCTATTGGTTGAATATTTGAAGCATAATCTCCTCAGTGTCAGAAAAATATGTGATCAAGGATACACTCTTACGTTTGACTCCCGAAAAATGTAAAATCAGAGAAAATAACTCAGGAAGATTGGTTGCAACTGCAACAAGAAGACTGAACAACATATACATCCTAGACATGAAGAAGAGAGAG
This sequence comes from Picea engelmannii, assembly GCA_009831015.1. Taxonomy (NCBI): domain Eukaryota; kingdom Viridiplantae; phylum Streptophyta; class Pinopsida; order Pinales; family Pinaceae; genus Picea; species Picea engelmannii. The sequence continues at coordinate 203,092 of ML776607.1, forward strand.
AAGACAAAATCCACACAAAAGGATTCCAAGGAAGAAAAATTCCCAAAGACCAAAAATAAGGATGAAGTATTATTGAGTGCTACATGTTTAGGGGGAGCAGCCCCAAAGAAGAAGGTTACCTTTTGCCATTAAACTCAGGTGGAGAAGCCATACCCTTTTCCATTGATGTCAAAGGGGGGAGAGAAATTGGGATGATGATGATAGGGGGAGCATGAGTGTTTCCATCAATGACAAAGGGGGAGATTGTTGGAAGATTGGTTGTTTTCATTGATGTCAACCCTAGTCATGGGTTTTGGACCGCAAGATTGATGAAGGTATTTGGACATGAAGGAAAATGAACATGCATATAAAACACCCATGGATGGATAATATACATCATGTTGTTTTCAGTGGTATGTGGCACATCACGTGGATCCTCATGGTTGAGGAGAAATGAATTTTTGAAGATGACAAAGTGAATTGAAGAAGGAAGTACATGTAGGCCCTGAAGATAATTAAAGAAAAGAATTACAAAATAAGAAAGTGTCAAGTCGACCCTAATGTTAAAAGGAAATGACATAAATGGTATAAATAAAAATCATTATACATTCATTTTATACAAGTCGAATTTCATAGGAAATAAGAAGAAAAGAAGGCTGGATTTCAAGGGAGGATGAAGTCTTTTGGTGATGTGTTCTAAGGTATGTTATTTTCAGGTCATCTTACCATATTTTCTATAACGTTTTTTCTAGAATGATTCAAATGGTTAAATAGCTATGGTATTGAGAAGACATATCAAGGTACCTCTGGTAAAAAGTTCAACTCTTGATTCACTATGATTATGGAGATACACTCTGTGGAAGATAGGGTTTGTGACCAGTCCTGAAGCTAGTCAATAAATAGGTGTTCCAGGTAAAACAATCATAACTTCTTCATAGAGAATCCAAATGAAGTGGGACAACTTTCATTGGAAAGAGTATAGACTTTAGTTTCTTTTGTGTGAGGTTCAGAATCATATGTTAATTATTGAGCGTGGGGAATGATGTGCAAATTCACTCTCCTGAATAGACCAAAATTAAATAAAGTCTACCATTATTTCTATAACCTCTTTTTGGGGAGGATTCAAGGAGTGAAAATTGGTGGAGTTTCAAAGAATACATTGAGTAATATTATCTACAAGATTATATTACTCCAAGAATTGAAGAATAGCAAAAATTGAAGAAGTCTCAAGAAGCATTATCAGGTTCTATGTGATGATTGGTTGATGGTGATGATTTAATGTAACGTTTTATTATCTCTCATATATTCTTGGGTGGAAGGAAGGGGCAAGGATGGAGAGTTCAAATCTCTCTTTATATTGGAGGATTGTATCTTCCTCTTGGAGGTTTATCCCTCCCTTTACATTTGGAAGCTATAGTTTCCTTTGGAAGTCATTACTTCCCTTGAACAATAACTATTGATTATTTCTCATATATTGTGCATGGTGTATTATGGTGTATTGGTGTAACTCTTATACTATTGTTCATTTCTCATTGGATATATTTGAATGGTTTAATTATAAGTTGAAAAAGGTTTTAAATTTTACTTGATACTGATTCACCTCCCTCTCAGTATCAACAAGATGATCCCACCACATGGATTCCTTTCCCTTGAGTTGATAGATAGAAATTATACCTTATGCATGAGAAGAATAATTATGCAATTGAAAATACTTTCTCATTCCCAACAACCATGTCTCTGCATATTAATCCTTCTTGTTCTCACCATCAAATGTAGGAGGTTTGATTTTGTTCATTTCTCCTTGTAGCTCATCCACCCCAGACCTCTTATGATTTCTAACAGGGAATGTACTTGAGCTACTATTTGATCTATTATTGGAATTCCTCGGGGAGTGATGGTGATGTTTGCTAATACTTCTAGTTCTTCTTTTCTCATCAGGAGGCCTGTGGCTTCCAGATTTGCTTGAGCCACTCTCCTTATCCAACTTCTTTTCTATTCAGTTCAAGATCTGCATTAAATTAATGTTGAATTCATCCTGATGCTCCTTGGATATAATAATCCTTTCATTATCATCTTTATGTCTTTGTACATCCTTCTGTAAATTTTTAATGGTCTCTTCCATATTCATGTTTTCATTCCTTTCATCTCCATGTCCATTGGAATTTGTTCCTTCAATGCCCAAATGGACATCCATCCCTCTAATATCATCCTCCTAACTGTAAGTCCCATGTGCCTCTTCCATTCCTCTAGAATATATGCTGATATTGATATGATCTAGTTGTTTTTAACTCTACAAAATGTAAAGCCAACAAAACTTTGTCAGGCTAACTGTTTCAACAATTTCATGAAAATATGAACCATTCTGGTTCAATAATATATATCATAATTCTTTCTTCTGATTTCCCAGAAAATTGAGTTCCCAGAGAAATTTTTTGGGTAGATATTTATATTCCAATATCAAATACCTTTCCAACACCTTCTCCCATGCTCAACTCCGAGTCTTGAGCAGAAAGTTATGGCTGTTTGAAATTTTCCCATTAATTTTTCTATTCATTTTTCAACTTGGCGCAACTCTGCACTGTAATATGCATTTTTTCACCTACTCCCTTGGAATTTTAGTAGGATATCAATTGGGTTTCCTCATATACATCTTATGGAAATTATGTCCCAGTTTCATCTCATTCTGGGTTCTGGGCTGCTAATTATAGCCTCCTGAAATTCCAGACCAAAATACCATATTGTAATTGGTATGCTATAGGTACCTTCTTCGCCATATTAAACACTTTTAACATGCTCAGAAATTTAATCTAGATTTTGGAATGTCTTCTATGGTTCAATATCTTTCCATTGAATTCTTTTGCACCTCAATCTGATTCCGGACAAAAAATTTATGGCTCTTTGAAGTTACACAGGTCTTAAAATTTACCCTCCACTGTTTGTGTTGTAACTTTCTCATAAAATCTCTGTTTGAAAAATGGTTTACAAGATTAGAAATATATCTCCGAGCTATTTTATTTGAGATACAGAGACAAAGTGTGCCTTGGCACACTCTTTTCTCATGGTTTTTGAGTTCCTTGGCACACTCTGTTCTATATCGTGCCAATAACTTGCGCGCACTACTTTTATGCCGCGTGCCAATATCCACTGCGCACAGTTTTGGTTCCTGCACTATTACCTGTTGCGCACAGTTTTTGTATCGCATGCATTATACTCTACACACTACACCATGCCAGAGTTTAGTATGTCTCCATCATGCACCACTAATTAAACTGTTGTGTGACAACATATATCGACATTATGCGTGCACCAATAAAAATCCTATGTGCTCTGCCAACACTGAGCACACCACACACATCATTATTATGTGCATGCACACCGTGCAATCCTAAATTTAGCACACACTCCTATACACCAACATTTTTTCGCATGACACAGATATTTAGTGTGCACACCCGCACACTAATTTTTTTTTCGCGCGACACTGAAATTTAGTATGCACACCTGCACACTAGCATTTTTCCATGCGGCACCTAAATTTAGTACACGCACCAGCACACCACTATGTTTCCATGCGGTACCAAATTTTAGCACACACACCCTCACGCTAACATTTTTTCCGCGCAGTGCCCAATTATTTTATATCACAATCTTTTTACTGTGCAACATGCATTTTTAGTGTGCCCACCTATGCATTTTATGCGAATCAATTCCTCGTGAATTTTGTTGTAGAAATTAGGGATTTTGCTTAACTTTTTTTTTTTTTCAATTTCTACCATAGACATTCTGCAACTATGAAATTTATTCAATTTCACCCCGATAACACTAGTTCAACCTATGCAACAACAAATCATTGCAAGTTGACATTTCTGGAATGAATTTATCCTAAATCAATTCGGGAATTGAGAATTTTAACCACAAAACTCGCTCCATTTGTCATGGCTTCACTGTAACTTCAAATTCGACCCATTCTAGATCCAATTTTGCTAGAACATATATTAAATCAGGAATATCTCATCACTTGGCCGAATTTCTCCATTTTCTCATAAATTTAACAATAGAAATTGGGGCTTTCCCCAATTCTGCCCAGTTGTTGTTACTTTTTACCATGGATGTTCTACAACTCGAAATTTGGCCACTTCGAAATAAATTCTCTATGAAACTTCTCTTCAAATCAACTTGCTCGGCCCATCCAGGCTCAATGTTGAAACCTAAAGCTCTAATACCATATTGTAATGTCCTCGTCCATCCATGTTGGGCCACACTACGCCAGAGAACTCTTACGTTCTCTCTGTAGAACATACTAAAACATACCCAGTATCCAAGTGAGCTATGCCACAGAATTTTTTCGAACTGCATGCAATTAAAATATATACACACAGAAATCTTGTAGAAGCATTATATATAAAATGTAAACATACAAATACATCTATAAATACACGGATTCACACTGAAATAACAATAAATATATACATGCACCATATACAGGAAATACCCATAAAAATAAACACAGTTATAACCGCACATATGATAACCCATAAAAATAAGCACATAAATAACAATGCAACATGTAAATTTATCACACAATTGGCACTTATATTTATAAAGATTTCACCAACTGTGTGTAGACCTTCCAAGAACCTCCCATCCTTAGACCACATTGTTCATCACTCTCAACAGTGAGTCACCCCCGAGCTGGGACTAAACTCCACCTAGGTAAAGGGGTTCCTAACCAGGCTAAAGGCTCATAGACAATAGGAAAGACTCCATCTTAGGTGCCAAATCAAACTAACAACCTATGGTCCCTCATTCCCCACATGCCTATCCCACCCAGGAAGTGTGCCCCTTCTCTACTGAACGGTCCTTTGGCTACCCCACTTCCTTTTCGGTCTTCAACAATAGGCCAGATAGGAAGTCTCAGAGCATTGTAGCTATAGTTTAGCACCTTCAGGAAATCAATTCCTAACAATTATTTCACCTAGATAATTTCTCACGGGCCTGACAACCCTCCTCTTCAATATCCCATGGGCCTGGCAACCCGCTTCTTCAGTCCAACTCCTAAGCTAACCAGATACACCAACACAAAATGGCTATGGATACAGGTTCAGGTACAATCATGAAGATACGGGGATAACTCAATGGTTGTTTGAATGATCATGGAATCATGGTTGAATGATGGGAAGAATGATGGAAAAAGCTGGGAAAAGGAACTAAGTCCCAACAATATGTATGCATGTCTCCAACTTGACACTTGTCATGTTGGGAGATACTTTGTCCCACTTGTCTCCAACTTTAGAACCTAGGATAAAATAATTATCCATACTTTATGATTTAAGAAATATTAATATAATATTCCTTTTTGGCTAAAGCTCCCTAGCTTAGCCCTTTTCCTTAACTTTTAGGCCCCTCCCTTTCCCTAACCAGTGGAGTTTAGTCCCTCGTTCTCTTTTATCGTGGTTGGTCTGCACGCAATGATGTATTTTATATTAATTATGAGACATATAAAAAAATAAGCACACTGGATGACGTAGACCCCCTTCTCCTAGATCTCCAGATCAGGATCCGCGCAGGATCTTTTCCTCTCTTCTGGCCCAAAGTGCTTGACTGGCCCTTCTATTTCCCTTTTAGGAAATCTGCACCCACAAATGACCTTGAGAGATTTTTCCCTTATACTTCGGAAGATCGGACTTCACATTTTCACGAGTCCTGTGGTTGAGTGTATTGTGTCTCAAACCCCCGAAACATGAAATTATGACACTTGGCCTTTCCTCTTTCTATCTCACCTTTCTCCTTATCGTGATTTCGGGAGTCTCAATGTCATGCAACTCATTCCCTCAACCTCTGAAATCTCGATTCTCACATTACCGAAACTCCGATGTTCGGTCACCAAAAGAAATCGATGGCTGTGATTCCTCGCTTGATCCAATGGTCAGTGCAATTTTTCTCTTATCGGGAGTTCAAGACTCTCGATGCCCAAAACCTCATGTCAACACAAACTCTGAATTCCTGAATCCCGATATCAATTCCGACTTTTCAATTTTTCGTGATTTCGGAACTTCCGTTCCTGAAATGCGCGGGTCTCCTATCTTCAGAATTCATGAAATGTCGAACCCCGATATGCCGATGGATTTTCCTATCAGGATTTTTCTCGAACTCTTGGATTTTCACCACGCGTCCTCCTATGATGGATGGTCATCAATCATTTCGTGTTTTTGCGAAATCAAATGCCAAAATGCTCTGCATCCTGTCCTCTTGATCCCCAAAATCCCGACATGAAAAATGCCTATGGACTCTTGATCACCGACACATGTCTCAACAGACGGACGGTCCTGATTCAGTTTAGGATTTCGCGACTTGCGATTCCCCGATGTCACAATTTCTCTGTCAACTCGAAACCCCGGTAGCCGAAATACCGACGGGTTCTTGATCTCCGCCACATGTCCTAATGAATGGACGGCTCAGATCAAATTCGGGGTTTTCACCATGAAGTGACCCGATCTCCTGTCCCCGAGACTTCTGATATCCCTAATTCCTAAGTCCCGATATCCCGACACCTTTCGGGACTTTCTCTCTGTTTGAGAGGGTTTAACCTCCCCGTGCAACTCCTGTCAGATCCCACGACTGACGAGTATCTAAGTGAGGTCCGATGGCTCACAATCTCCTGAGCTTGAAACTTTGGAAACAGTCGTAACCCCCTTGCTTCTCTATCAGATCGAATGGTTGGCGGGACTTCGCAAATTCTCTATGGAGAATTTCAACCATCCGTCTCTTCCCTTGAGAACTTCCACGAAATTTAAACAAAATATTTCTCTGCGTGGAACTTGTCCTCCTGCAGCACGATGTCACTGCACCTCCTTTCAATTCTTCAAGGTTATCCTCTTGCTTCCCTTTGACGACTTCGAAGGTTCGGACCCTTCTGAGGTTTTCCACGACTTCAAGTCTTTCAGAAAAGCTCATGCTGGCACTCCTTGCGGCATACCTTCAAACACTTTTAAGTGTTGAAATCCTTTCGACTCTACGCACTCCCTGCAGCAGCAGTCTCTCAACAAGTCATTCAGGTTACAAACCCTTGAATCTTCACTCGACCTGCACACACTTTGCACAGTTCCTGTGCCTTACTGCACTTTTGAGGAAATGAGGACAAAGCTATCCTATCTGATCTTTCAGAGACAAACCTCTGAACCCTTTGTCAATGCACTCCTTGCGGACAATTCAACTGCACTCCTTGTAGGAACTCTCGCTCAGACAGAGAAACAATTGAAACTGATTTCCTAACTCTTTCTCTCTCAGACTTCAAACATAACCCTGAAATCATTCATACACAACATAGAAAGCAAATGTATAACAGAAAGAGTAAAACCATGAACATACCATTAAGCATACACATACAAGAAACAAATACAATGCCATGAATTTGAATCAGAGGTCTTTCTATTAATTCAAATCTCTGCACATGGGTGGTTTTCAAACACAATTTCTCTACTCCAGCTTTGTATGCTCTTTTATTACTAATGTTCTTCACTATCATACAATAATACAATGAGGGTGTCTATATCTATTTTCCCTCCGCTCCTAAAACTGTCAAATCTGAGAATTCCAAGATACCTACTAATATTAACTAACATAAATGCCTTCTTAGTCCTTCAGACAAGAGCGGGTCGCTCAAGGTCTGATTACAATCTATAAGTATGCCTATCCTTAACTATTACATTTACGTTTGGCAGATCCATCTTCAAATGTTTTTGAACAATTCATCATGTGCCCAAAATGCGTTGGCACTTGCCCCACGCTCACTTGACATTGGCGATGCTCCTGCATCATACTCCCTCGCTTGAAAATTTTCATGGGCTCCTGTCCATGAGCTCTCACATGGTTTGTCCATGCTTCTGAATCTCTGCTTCATTCTCCTAGCTGGCATATTCAACTGGATGTCCTTTCCACTTGACCAAGTATTCTTCTGGTCTTCTTGCTAACTCTTTTGTCTAGTATGCTTTCCATCTGTGGCTTCTCTGCAATAGGCATCTGTTTTGTCCACTGGACCTCTAGTTGTTCATCACTTGTTCCTGTTTCCTCATCCTTGTATGGGTACAAATATGAGACATTGAATATCGGAGAAATTCTAATCCCATCGGGTAATTCAATATCATAATCATTTGCCCCAAATTTCTTCAAGACCTTACATGGTCCGATCTTCTTCATCTTCAGTTTGTTATATGTCCCCTTCGGGAACCTTTCCTTTCTTAGATGTGCCAGAATCAAATCACCAACCTCAAGATGAAGTTGTCTCATGTGTTTATCTACTCTATGCTTATACTCTTGGCTCGAGTTTTGTAAATGCTCCTTCACCTGGCTGTGAAGTTCCTTCATCGCTTCTGTGAAATCCTCTGCACTATCACTTCTAGTTGCATTATGTTCTGAATCTCTCAATTCTGAAACTCCTCTTGGCTTCATCCCATAAACAATCTAGAATGGGCTCTGCCCTGTGCTTCTGTTGATTGAATCATTATAAGAAAATTCCGCCTGTGGTAATATGTTGTCCCACTGGCTGTGGTGTTCTGTCACCAAGTTCCTCAGCAAGTCTCCTAAACTCTTGTTCACGTCTTTTGTCTATCCATCCGTCTGAGTATGATAAGCTGAACTGAATGATAAAAAATTTCCCAGCTTTTTCCATAAGATTCTTCAGAAGTTTCCTACAAACTTAGTGTCTCGATCCGAAACTATGCTCCTAGGTAAGCCGTGAAGTCGAATGACTTCTTTGAAAAACATGTTCGTAATGTGAGTTGCGTCACTGGTTTTCTGACATGGAATGAAGTGTGCCATCTTGGAAAATCTATCCACCACCACAAAGATCGAGTCAAACCCTCTTTGTGTTCTTGGCAACCCCAATATGAAGTCCATGATGAACGCATCCCATGGCCTGTCAGGTATGGGTAATGGTTGATAAAAACCTGCATTATGTCTCTTCCCTTTTGAATGTTGACAAATTCTACATCTGTCCACGAATATTTTGACGTTTTCTCGCATTCCTGGCCAAAAATGTGACTCATTCAACTTTATGAACATCTTTTCATGACCGAAATGTCCGACCAATCCTCCAATGTGTTTCTCCTTTAGCAAATTCTCCCTCATGGAGCATTTTGGAATACAAAGTTGATTACCCTTAAACAGTAATCCTTCCTGGATCATGTATTCTGCCCATTGGATTCTATCTTTGAGAATTCGATTCTCAGCTGCTTCATACGCCTCCTTCAAATTTGTATCATCTCTATACATGTCCCTGAGATCATCAAAACCCAGTGTTCTAACTCTGAACTCCTACAACAATAAACATTTCCTGCTCAAAGCATCAACAACCTTGTTAGCAGTTCCAAAAATATGCTTAATTACAAAAGTAAAGTTCTGCATGTATTCAACCCATTTAACATGTCTTTGATTCAACTTCTCCTGTTGAGTCACAAATTGCAAAGCATGATTATCACTATACAATACAAACTCCTTCGGGATTAAGTAATGTCTCCATTTTTTCAATGCATGTATAATAACATAGAATTCATTATCATATGTGGAGTATTTTATCTTGGCTTCATTCAGCTTCTTCCTGAAATATGCTATCGGCCTGTCTTCTTGAATCAAGACTTCCCCTATTGCAAAGCCACTTGCATCACATTTTACTTGAAATGTCTTTTTGAAATACGGCAACACCAAAATTGGTTGTTCCGTAATTTTCTTCTTCAACAAATTGAAGCTTTTCGCAGCCTCTTATGTCCAGTGAAAAGACGTATGTCTCTTCTTCACTGTGTCCATCATCGGTACACTAATTCTACTAAAATTTCTGATCAACTTCTGGTAGAAACTAGCCAATCCATGAAAACTTCTCACCTCAAATATGCTCTTCAGTGATGGCCAATTCTTGATCACCTCCACTTTATTTGGATCCATCCTCAATTTATCTGCATAAATAACAAAACCCAAATAAATGAGCTCTGTCTTCATGAATGAGGATTTCTTCATGCTTATCAACAACTTCTCTTGCTGTAATCTCTTCATCACTGTAGCTAAGTGTTTAAGATGCTCTGCCTCTATTTTACTGAAAATCAATATGTCGTCCAGATACACAATGACAAATTTTCCGATGAACTCCTTCAGGACTTCGTTCATCAACCTCATGAAGGTACTTGGCGCGTTCGTTAATCCAAATGTCATAACAAGCCATTCATACAACCCTTCGTTAGTATTGAAGGTTGTCTTCCATTCATCACCTTCTCTCATACGAATCTGGTGATATCCACTTTTCAAATCAATCTTCGAAAAAAAAATTGCTCCACTTAAGAAATCCATTAGATCGTCCATCCTTGGCAATGGGAATCTGTACCTGATGGTTATCTTGTTAATTGACCTTGAGTCAGTACACATCCTCTAGCCTCCGTCTTTCTTTGGACTGAGCACTGTTGGAACAACACATGGACTCAAGCTTTCTCTAACCAACCCTTTGTCTAACAAATCCTGGACTTGTCTTTTGACCTCTTCATTCTCCTGTGGCATTAATCTGTACGCTACTTTGTTTGGAAAACTAGCTCCATGTATGAGATCAATATGATGACTCACACTTCTGATCAGTGGCAATGAACGAGGTAGTTCGTCCACTACTATGTCAGCAAACTCTTCCAGCAGTTCATGAACCTCTTCTGGTAAATCATCTACCCTTGTGCTGGTTAAAACAATCTTTGGCTTCGATACCACAATGAATTGTGGTTCCTCCTTCTTCTTGACCTCTGTAAGAAGTTCCTTCCCACTCATGAGAAGTACAGTGTTGCTTACTTCATGTTTCACCTCCTTATCTTTGATTGGAAGCAACATGTGAGTTCTCCCATTCTTCTCTAGGGTGTATGTGTTCTTTCTCCCATCATGAATCACATTTTTGTCATATTGCCATGGTCTACCTAGAAATAGATGACAAACATCCATGGGAATAACATCATAGAGTATCTTATCATTATATCCTCCTATCTTAAATTCATTTAAACACTGTTTAGTGACATTTACCCGATGTCCCTTTTGTAGCCATGAAACTCTATATGGACTTGGATGTTCAATCGTCTCCAGCTCCAACTTTTCTACCATCTCTATAGAAACGAGGTTATCTATGATACCACTGTTCACAATGACCTTGCATACATTGTCCTTGGTTTTGCAAGCAGTCCAAAAAAGTCTATTCCTTTGTACTAGATTTTCCACCTCCTTCTCTGGCGTTAAGAGAACTTTTCGCATCATCAACGATCTTCTGCCTTCAGCATCTTCTGCCTCAACATTCTGCCTCTGTGCTTTGACAATGTGAGTCTCACCACCTTCTTTCTTCTTATCTGGACATTCATAAGATTTGTGTCTGACCTTTCCGCACGTGAAGCATTTTATCACTCCACCTCTTCCTCTTCCTCTACCTCTAGTATGAGGAAAAATGTTGTTATCAACATACTCTCCTTTCTGATCAACATACTACCTTCTCTGTTTAGTATGCTGCTCTATCTGTGAACTTCCACCTCTCTCAGTCTGAGTCTGAGGTTTCTTCCCATCTTCTTTGTGTTTTTGATTTCTATCCTGGGCAACTGATTTGCCTTTGGCTTGACTTCTGCCTCGACCTCTTTGACCTTCTTTTCGGCATAGCTTCTCTTTATCTTTTAGAGCCATCTGATAAGCATATTCCATCGTTTGGATGGTCATCATGCTCATCTCATCCTGAATGTCGTATCTCAGGCTATTCATGTACCTGGCAACCTTTTCATCATTGCTTTCCCGATGACCTACCCTGATGTTCAGCCTGTAGAATTCTTCAGTATATTCCTTCACTGTCATCAACTTCTGTCTCAAATTTTTCATTCTTCGAAACAGAGTAATCTGGTAGTCCCCGGGAATGATTTTCTCCTTTATCTTCACAATCATCCTATCCCAACTCTTGATTTTTTTGCTTTCCTTTGCAGCGTCTGTCAGCTTGTAGTTCATCCCACCACAATGCTGCATGTGTTACAGGTATGAAATAACTGAGGGGGGGGGGTGAATCAGTTATTGTAAATTATTAACAATCTCTCTCAATTTTAACTTCGAATCATTAATCTTAGTGGCAGTAAGTCTTTACTGTGAAAAACAGTGTTGTAAACATAAAGCATATATCATAACGAATAGCAATCACACACACAACATTCATTCACAATTATGAGACACAGATTTTTCAAGAGGAAACCCAACACGGGAAAAAACCTCGTCTTCTTAAGATGTTCAGCAAGCACCAACTTCGTTACAACTTATCCTTTATGAGCACCAACTCATAGAGGCTACAACCTCTGATTGCCAGCACCAACTGGCAGAGAGCACCAACTCTCACAGAATCCTAGCACCCACTGGGTGGAAGCCCCGACTTCCTTTTACTTCAGCACCAACTGAGTGAAGGCAC
>ML776607.1:251241-287948 GCA_009831015.1 Picea engelmannii
AATCCAGAGGGATTGGCTAGAGCTTGGGTGTCGAAATTCATCTATTTAATGTAGTCTCATAGCTCTTCTATGGGTTTCTCTCACTGCTACATTAGAGTTCATAGTGTGCAGGCAGAATATGTTATGATTATGACTTGTTCTCAAGTACTAGCTGGGCAGAATGTTGAAGGTGAATCAAAGCTTTAAGAACAAGATGAAACATAGCTTCAAGAAGAAGATATTTGTCTATTCATCAACAACGAACAACAATCTGTCAATGATGTAGATTGCTCAAAATATGTATCANAATTGTTGAGTGAATGTGTGCCTCCTGTTCTGCATCATTTGGCTGAATTCAAAGACCATCCTTATGAATAGATTGTTGTCATAAATGATGATGAAGCTTTGAAATTAAATGAAATTGAGATGCAATCTCCCACTTGGCTTGAGAGTGAAAGGTGAGATAGTATGGATGTTGAAGTGACTGAAGCTAAAGTGTGCACTGAAGGTTGCAAATAAGTTCTGTCTTTTCGTTGTCGTAAATTTAATTTTGAAGAAAATGTTAATGAAGCAGGAAGAAATTTCCATGTATGCTGTCACTAGCTGACACCTATATGACTTACTCCTCCTTTGGGCTCCCATAGAAACCACGTCGGAGCTAGTAACTCTTGGCCATTGCTGTTGCCACCTAATGGACGTCGTTCTTGCGACGTTCAAGAGTGTCGCTCCCATAGCAACCATGTCGGAGCTAATACCTCCTCCCGTCGGTCTTGCCACCTTCATAACATCTCTCTTGTCACATCTGAAACGTCTCACTTGCCACATTTGAAATGTCAGTCTTGCCACCTTTGAAGCGTCTCTCTTGCCATGTCTGAAATGTCTCACTTGCCACGTTTGCAACGTCTCACTTGCCATGTTTGCAATGTCAGTCTTGCCACGTTTGCAACGTCTCTCTTTCCACGTTTGCAACGTCTCTCTTGCCATGTTTGAAATGTCTGTCTTACCACATTTGAAACGTCTCTCTTGCGACGTTTGAAACGTCTTTCTTGCCACGTTTGCAACGTCTCTCTTGCGACGTTTGAAACGTCGGTCTTGCCATGTTTGCAACGTCTCTCTTGCCACGTTTGAAATGTCGCAATATAGATGAAAAATAGGTCGTCAGAAAACCGACGTCATGTGAAACGACGTTTGAGGGGGTCTGAGGTTTGTCGGTCTTCCGATAATAGAAAGTGGAAATTGCGTCAAACGCGCCATCATAATTTGACCCAAATGCAGTAGTGTCAAGTCTTTCAGAAAAAATCCTGCTGGCACTTCTTGCGGCAGACCTTCAAACACTTTCAAGTGTTGAACTCCTTTTGACTCTTCACACTCCTTGCAGTAGCAGTCTCTCAACAAGTCATTTAGGTTACAAACCCCTGAAGCTTCACTCGGCCTGCGCACACTTTGCATGGCTCATGTGCCTAACTACACTTTTGAGGAAATGAGGACAAAGCTATCCTATCTGAGCTTTCAAAGACAAACCTCCGAACCTTTTGTCAACGCACTCCTTGTGGACAATTCAATTGCACTCCTTGCAAGAACTCTCGCTCAAACAGAGAAACAATTGAAACTCATTTCCTAACTCTTTCTCTCTCAGACTTCAAACACACCCCTGAAATCATTCATACACAGCATAGAAAGAAAATGTATAACAGAAAGAGTAAAACCATGAACATACCATTCAGCATACACATACAAGAAACAAATACAACACCATGAATTTGAATCAGAGCTCTTTCTATTAGTTCAAATCTCTGTACATGGGTGGTTTTCAAACACAGTTTCTCTACTCCAACTCTGTATGCTCTTTTCTTGCTAATGTTCTTCACTATCATACAATAATACAATGAGGGTGTCTATATCCATTTTCCCTCCGCTCCTAAAACTATCAAATCTGAGAATTCCAAGATACCTACTAATATTAACTAACATAAATGCCTTCTTAGTCCTTCAAACGAGAGCGGGTCACTCAAGGTATGATTACAATCTATAAGTACGCCTCTCCTTAACTATTACATTTACGTTTGGTGCATCCATCTTCAAATTTTTTTGAACAATTCATCATGTGCCCAAAATGTGTTGGCGCTTGCCCCACGCTCACTTGACATTGGTGATGCTCCTGCATCACTCGACTTTAACATCTAGGCTCTCCAGACTAATCAAAACATAAGCATCCTAGCTTATAATAACTGGCTCACCAGCCTATAAAACACAACATATACACAAAGGCTCCCTGGCCTCAAAATCGCTCACACTTAAGTTGTTGCACGCGGTATCCAAGAATGTGCAAACTTCCTCATTTTACTGCAAAGTACATGTGCACACTATTCCATGAAATTTTCATACAAAAAATGATATCAAACAACTCACCATCTTAAGTACATTTTCATTTACATTACAATTGGGGTTGGCCTAGGGATATTACATTTAGAGACTTGCTTCTTGGGATTTAGAAAATCTTCATAGTCATTTTGTGTTAGGTGCATGGCATTATTCTCATATTGAAGAGAGTACACTTCTTCTGTATATCCAAAATATCCTTCATCCATGACTTCTTCAACCATGTTATTTTCATTATTGGTTTTCAAAAAGGGTTGGATGGTTTGTTTATACTTCCTTCTTTCCTTCATCATGAGTTTATGATTAAAAGGTCTTTTGAACTGATTGGGATTTCTTATACCTCCTTATTGAGAGGATTTTCTTGCATTTTTATTTTCCTTCTGAAACCTTGACATTATATTTGTTAAGCTTCTAATCAGTCTAGAAATTTCATTCATCTAAGCCTCGTGGTAATTGTTTTTGGGATTAGAGGTAACACAATCTTCACTAGCCTTTTTATTCTCTAATTGATCTTCTTTAGATTCATTTTACATGATGCAATCATGTTTACTCTAATGTTTATTGAATCATATTTCATTATAATTACGGTTGGGGATCTTCTCTCCCTTAATACCATGGAAAAATCAACATCAAATGCACCAATGTATGTGACTTTGGTTGTTGGTTGTGAAGGATTTATGTCTCTATGGATATTGTTATACAACTTGTTAAATATTATGTTAGAATCAACAACAAGATCATTATATCTCTTCTTTAGTTATCTAAACTCAGTTACATAGTATAAATTGTCTCATTTTTCACCCCACTATCTCATAAAAGCATATTCTATAGCTTGTCAGCTATCAATTTAAGTAATGGGCAGTTCTCTGAAACATTTTCTTACATCTCCCTCTAAAATTTGGACAACAATCCTCATGAATACATCATCATGCAAAAAAAATAGGATGTTTGTTAAGTATTGAAAGGCCTATATGTGTTCCTCAGCGGAATGGGTCTTTTTTCCAGCATACTTGGGTAAACGCTTCAGGTAATTATAATGGAGATCATGGACATGTTTTGGTAAGTTTAATGGACCATATCTAGTAGTGACCCAAGGGTTTAAAGGTGGTGGGGGAGGCTTATTTCCCCCTGATCTTCCTCCACATAAGCCAACCATAATGTTTTTCAATATTAGGTTATTAGCTTTGAAGGATAGAGGATGTACATGATCTTTCAAGAAGAGTTGCAAAGAAGAACTTTCTTCTTGACATAATTCTTGTGGTGAATCATGCAAATATATCAAAGGTTCTCAGGGAAACATTGAAAAAAAATGTAAATATATAAGAATATACTCAAGCGTGCATGAAAGTGAATAATATATATACGTGTTGTCTGATGTGGTACTACTTGAATGAGTTATAACATAAAAATGACCCACCTAGACCAAAATTCTAGGTGTGATGAAATACTCCAACAATAGTATGGGTTTTCATGTAGATTACATCATATCCCCTTGAGTTAGCTTTAATATCCCCTTCCTAAATCTAATTTCACTTAAAATTTCACAAAAAATCCATTTTCACGTAATATTTTCATTAATTAACTTTAAAAACCTATTTTTTAAAGTTAATTTTAATTAATTAATCCATAAACCACTTTTATGAATTTGCCTCCTAATTTTAATTTCAAAAAGAAAAATATGAAAAAATATCATATTTTTCCTATTAAATAAAGAGGGGTATCACCCCATTTGATTGATACCCTCTTTTTTACTCTATGATCTCCTATTTTTCTCATCTTCCTCATTGTAGTGTTTCCCCTAGTTTTCCCCTTTCTCTCTTGAAACCCTAGTTTCTAAAGGAGGCCATCACTAAATAAGCCATCTACAACAAGAGGAGGGGAGTAACAGCTAAGGCCACACACTCATGGAATAAAGTAACCTCCCAAGGAGAGGCCACCAAAGGTTTCAAGTCTTTAGATCTTTCTCCACAAGTTTACATGCAAAAATCCTTTTGATTGGGTAATGAAATTTAATTTATTATTTGAATCTATTATTATTCATGTTTATTTTCTATTGCATGCATTTTATTTTCAGTAAATAATAGAGAAATCAGGGTATATTTCTTTCATATAAAGATATGGTTTTAGTTTTCTAACCCTCTTTATTTGCAGCTTTGTTACAACCACAAAGTTTGTAGATCTTATCACCTTTGTTGCATATTTGCACCAACAAAATGGTGACTCCACCGGGGATCTGAGCCAATCTCACAATCCTTGGTTATGGGTGTGTGGTAAATGATTTAATTTCTCTCTTTTTTTTTATGAGTTTTTTTAGGGTTTCTAAATTTTTGTAACTTTATGTTCATGTTTGTAGGTTACAGGTGCTAGAAAATCACTCAAAAGTCCCATAGAGTTGAGGCCACATGTGAAAATCAATCCCCAAGGAACAACAACACAAAATAGGCTAATAGGAGCATTGATAAATGAACCTATTAGGTCCAATTATAGTGTTTTTCCATGAATGAAACAACCCCAACATCTACACTCGTCAACACAACATTTCATGCACCTTTCCGCACTTGCCAAATTTATGAATTTTCCCAATTTCTAGTGATTGTTTAGGTAATTTTAGCTACTGTTTGGGGAATGTAGATGCCCATTTTAATTTAAATTTACTATTTTGATTAAAATCCATCTCAACCCCAAGGGATTTAATAACAAACCAATAGGGGGTTTCAATACCTTTCCCTCAAGTGTTTTTTTGGGGGTTGGATTCTTGTTTTCCTCTTCAAATAGGATAGATATTTCCCTTTAAGTGGTTGTTCATTGCTATGGGTTCACCTTTTTTTTCATTTCCTACCATTTCATTTTAAAAGGAAAAGGAAAAGGAACATAGGCTAGGGCATTCGAGCTAGGTTTCAATGCATAGTTTTCAACTATTTATCACAACCATGGGATTTATTGTTTTTCTATTATAGAATATAAATGTAGTTCATATTTGCACATAAACCCTTAGTGAAAAGAAAAGGGCCACTTAGGACCCCAATTGATCTAGGTGGATATTGTTGGCCACCCACCTGTTCCAACTGGATCCTTTTGTTAGTTTTTAGTTTAGCATGTTCTTCTCTACTTCTTTGTAATTGTGGGTTCTACCCTTTCAGGGTTGTATGAAACCCTACACATCTTCTAGGTAGATACTGGTGGCCTCCCACCTAATACAACTAGATTTTTATGTATGTATTCATGTCATCACATCTTATTGTACTTCCAAGGTCGTCTTGGGGCCCTAAACAATGTTATTTTTGCGTTCCATGTAATAGCCAGATTTAATTTTACATCAATTTATTTTGATAAACTAAGACAGTAATTTCATAACACTGTAATTTTATAAAAGTAACTTCCATAACTTAAATTTTACTATGAATAATAAATTTTTCTAACATAATACAGCAATGCATAAATTTTAGATAAATACCTAAGTCTGATGCTAATAATCCTCCCTTTGTCCGCTGCTTGTCTCCTTGACTGCTACTGCAAAACACTGCAAAACACTACCCAAAACCGTCCTCCCTGCCAACTAGGTAGCTCCCTAGCCCCAGGATATCAACGGATATCTTGGCCCTCCGTGCCCAAAACCCCCAGCAACCCCGGTGCACTGTGTCAATTCCACTCAAAATTTCACTCTCTGCCAATCCCCCAGCTCTCCAAAATTCATCCCCAACTCCCGTAGAATGATCCCCCTTCAAACTCCTTCCCTTCCTTATCCCTCCTTCACTGACTCCCCCCGCATCTACCTCCTCACCTAACTCCTTTATTACCCCTTATCCTTCCGCCATTAATACCCTTATCCCTCCTTTATTATTTTATCCTCATGTATTTAATATGTTATCCCTTGTGGGATATGTAAGTTAATTTATCAATAAAGTTTATTATCCTCCTTTTTATTTCTTTACCTTATTTATTAATGAATTAATTAATACTTAATTTAATCATTGACACTCATCAATAACTAATTAATAATAATTAATTAGTTAATTCTATTTTAAGAAATAAATACACTTTAGCTAATCTTTTAGGATTATATTATTAAATTAATTATAATTAATAATCAAGGGTCGTTACATTCCACAAAAAAATTGTAGACAAAGTCATAGTTTGAGGATATAATGTGTAGTTCTATAAAAGACCTTTCCAATGGGCTATCACACACCTAAAACAAATATCGTATGCAAAATTTACGACCCCAGGAAGTTAATGTACTAAATTACCCAAACGTGGCCCACATGCCTTTTGGCATTTCATATCCTATGGTTAGGTTTTTGGATGTATAGGGTTTTGTCATTCCCTTTTAACATAAAAATACCTTCAGAGCCTCATTGTAACCATCTCTTGTGAATAAGTGTAGCCGTCACATCTCTTCTCAAAGATAAAGTTGCCACCATTCTAGTGAGTCCTGCACTCTGTATTTTTATAGTCTCTTTACAATTATTTCATTAATAGAAATCAATTATTGTTGTATTTCTTTGTTTCTGGAAATTTTCATGAGTGTTTCATTGTAATATCTTTGCTTTCATTTCGTTCTAAAAATAATCCAGATCAGTGGTATTAGAAAAGGTTTCTCTTTATACTTTTCAGCGCATGTCCCCGACGAGGTTTGATTATAGCCAATTGCTTCTCGATCTTTTATATATTGAGGAGAATAACTCTTGCATGCCCAAGAAACCATCGATGGTGGAAAAAAATAAAAATAGTGGAGCAAAAGATTATATTAACCTATTGCTTGAGAAATCTCTTGCGTGACTGAGGGACGAAATGATGGAGAATTTTTCACACATCCTTCAACGCTTTTCAATAGCACCAAGTGTGTCTTCATCAAGTGACCACTTTGGAGGAACCTCTCCCTTCAAGGTACAAGTTAATTTTGATGTTCCCATATTTGAAGGTCAAATAGACGTGGATGCTCTAGAAAAATGGTTAAATCTATTAGAAGGTTATTTCTTTGTTCAAATTTTTTTAGAGAGGGAAAATATCACCTTCACACTCCTCAAGACTCTCCCCCATGTCAAACATTGGTGGGAAACTTACTGGGAGAAAATTTCCATAGAGGAATATGGAATATATGGTGTTGAGCTCACTTGGATTTATTTTGTGGATGCAATCAAAGAAAAATACTATCTTGTTGATAACTATGAAGACTAGTACATGATATGGACCACACTATGGCAAGAGAATATGCAAATAGTGTCGGAGTTCACAAATAATTTTCATACCTTGCGCACCAATATGGGTATCAAAGACTTCGAGTGACATTTGGTTCTGAAATACCATGGGGCTCTGCATAGGTATATCCAAACCGAAATGGATTTCCTAAACATATCATCATTAAGACTTGCCTATCGATATGTTGTCAAAATCGAGCAAAAATTTAGGAACCGGAACAAATGGGAATTCTGGTCTGCAAATACAAAATAACCAAAGCATGGTAAGGACGACCCCAACCAACAACCTTCATACAACTAGTCCAAGACATGAGACAACAAGGGTAAAGGAAAGATGAAGAATGCCACCGGGAAGTGGTGTGACTTCCACAAAATCCCCTGGCACAACACCAATGAATTTTTCTCGAAACAATCATTAGTGGCCGAGGTCAAAGACACAAAGCCGAACCTTGATTCAAAATCTGATCCAGAAAATATTGAAAATAGACATATCATCAGCATAGACCCCACTGCTATTATCGCGACCACAACAATTCAACCAGAATAATCAGTATATCTTGAAGAGGGGGAGAATCTCTTCCATTCACATATGTGAGTGAAGGGGATGTCTTTTCATTTCATTTTTTATAATGACATCCAGAAGAACCTCATCTCAGGTAAGTCCATAAAAAATTTGGGGTTGTCAACAACACCACACCCGCAACCATACAACATTGGGTGGCTTCACTAGGGACGAGATCTCCATGTCATCCAAAAGTGTCACATGTCCTATGGCATCCATCCCTTCAAGGACGAGGTAGTGTGTGATGTTTCCCCCTTGATTTATGTGATGTTGTTTTGGGCCAACCATATATGTGGAGATGTCATGCTGTCTATGAGTCTAGACCCAATAGTGTCATTATTACTCTGGGAGGTTAACTCTATAGGATACCAAAGGTAATTCCGACTACTGCTCCACCAAAACAATACCGCACGGTAATCTCTCATACTACAAAATTCATTCGCTTCATAGTATGTTCAAAGGATGCACAAAATAATGCTACAACCACGAAAACCTCAACACCTTCTATCCAACAAAAATGGATTGTCAAAGATAAATAATATATTGTTTATTCACCTACAATGGTTCCTACACAATGCCTCATCAAACCCAAAGACAACAAGTTGGTGGAGCATATTCAAGCCCGCCAGCAACCGGTTTGTGATAGTCTTCCACAATCCAAGCAACACAACTTCTCCAAAAAAAACACGCAGATCACAAAGATTCAGATTCATAAAATGATTTCTCTCTTCCCTGGGCACTCAACACAATGGATACCATTTATTCTTAAGGGTGGAGGATTGATCCAGGTGGATATTGGTGGCCACCCACCTGTTCCAACTGGCTCTTTTTTTTGGTTTTTAGTTCAGCACATTCTTCTGTACTTATTTGTATTGTGGTTTCTACTCTTCTAGGGTTGTCTGAATCCCTACACATCTTCCATGTGGATATTGGTGGCCTCCCACCTAATCCAAATAGATTATTTTGTATGTATTCATGTCATCACATCTTGTTGTACTTCCAGGGCCGTTTTGGGGCCCTAAACAATGTTATTTTTGCATGCCACATTCAAACTATAGATGAAGTCAGAGTTTGATAGAATAATGTGTATTTCTCTAAAATACCTTTCCAATGGGCTATCACACGCCTAAAATAGATATCGTATGCAAAAGTTATGACACCAGGAAGTTAATGTACTAACTTACCCAAATGGGACCCACATGACTTTTGGTGTTTCATCTCCTAGGGTTGGGTTTTTGGATGTCTAGGGTTTTGCATTCTTGTTTAACATAAAAAGGCCTTCAGAGCCTCATTGTAATCGCTTTCTTGCGAATGAGCATAGTCATCCCATCTCTTTTCAGAGATAAATATTTCACCATTCTAACGAGTCTTGCACTATGTATTTTTACAGTCTCTTTACAATTTTTCATTAATATAAATCAAGTAGTTTTGTATTTTTCTGTTTCTAGCAATTTTCATGAGGGTTTCATTGTAATATATCTTCTTTCATTTCATTCCGAAAATAATCCAGATCACCAATGTTTTCTTGACAATAGGGATTTTATTTGTGAATTTGATTGCATAATTTGGAAAACATTTTTTTTTTATATTTTTGAATTCATATGCAAGTTATTTTTGTTTGATTGAAAGAAAATTCAACATGTAGTATTTTGATTAGTTCCCTTGCTTTTTTATAATTTAAATTTCATTCTTTTATTTTCCAAAATACTTCTTTTCATCATTTTAATTTCAATATTTATTTTTTCATACACACAAAGCACAATTCTTGGTTCATGACACTAAGCTTATCCATAAAATTAACCCTTAACTGAAGAAACATTTAGTCCCCCTTGGGCACTAAAAATATTATTTTTAATTAGGGTAGGACCCTGGAGATAGGATTCCAAACAATTCCCCTTGGTCACTTACATATGATACATAAAGGTTTTCCTCTTAAGGAAATAAAATCCTTTCTAATGGACATCATCCAAATCCATTTGGTACTAGGTATGCTCTCAAAGTGGATACTATTGAGGTCTCTATCGAAGTTGTGATTGAGACTCATTTCTCTTTCGCTATTAAAGATCCCCATACCATGTGATATTATCACAAAGACAAGGTAAATTTTTATACAAGTCTATGAAGATGTAGTTTAGTGGCCAATCCTAGGTGTCTTTTACCTAGGTATCCCTCATAGGAGGGAGGGAACTTGAGACAAATTTCGACAGGACATGGGACCTCTCACTTCCCAGGACCCTATAGTTATAATTGTATCTCAAATATTCACCCAGATACATAGGGGACCTCATCTCCCCCTATGGTTAGTTTTTTGGAAGGCCCCCATCCATAGTCTAGGTTTTGTTTGAGTGTTGTGTTCTAGGATAGAGTCTTTTTATTTTGATAGGAAGAAACTAGTTGAGTTAGACCTACTTCACTTACACTTCAAACCACTTATGCATAACCTGAGTATGTAGTGCATGTGTTTTTCTAAGTAGTTTCTTAATTCAAATTTTATTTTTTTTATCCTCTTTTATTAAATTATTTCTTAGAGAGATACTCACCATAGGAAACCATAGATCCCCATAAGATATAGTCTTATAGGATGCAATAAATTTGACCTCAGTTCCCTATTAGGTATACTATACTCTATGTTTAATGAAATAGGGTACCCCACCCTAACCTATTATTAGGTTCTATCTCATCTAATTCAGAACCCCCCTCCCCATTAAGGGGCAGTGGTACACCCAGTTCTAGGCCCTCATACCCCCTATCAAGTCCTTAATCCCCTTATAACCCAAGTTCCACCATGGATAAATCTAACCCATGAGATAATTATAATAACCCACTAATCAACCCTTAATTTTGTTCATGGATGGTTTAAACCTACATGATATGAACAAGTTGATTAACAACCCCATTCGTGATGATTGTAATTGGCCCCATATGCCAAACAAATTTCCATCAGGCATCCCTAAGTTTGAAGGTAAGTGAGGAGAATACCCCTCTAACCACATCATGTCCTTCTACCTTAGGTGTTCCTCTAACTACATCAGAGGATTCGATTAGGTTCAGAATTTTCTAATCAACCTTGATGGGTGTTGCTACTAAGTGGTACATTGAAAAACCTGGTAACAACCACTGAAACTTTGAGTCCATTACTAACGTGTTACTTACCTTCTTTCAAATCCCATTTCTCCATGATATAGGCATAGAGACCCTAACTAACTTTCATCAAACCACTACTACCCACATTTCATACCACATTCATGAGTGGAATAGGAAATGTGGTTTTTGTAAATCCCATATTAGTGATGTCTTCCTTATGGACTAGTTCTTGAAATCCATTCTTCCCCCCATCTCCCAATATGTGACGATGAAACTACCTAATAATGAGGAATAAGCCATTCAAAAGGTACAACAATACGATCTAATATATTCCTAATCAAGGTACCTCTATACCATTCTCCTCGATTCTCCTCACTCTCTCTTAGGTGACTTGTCGACACTATGGGCATGTCATGTAATTGATGGTCTGGTCAAATGTATCTCCCATATTTATCCACAACCTACCCCTCCCGGTCCTAGTTGATACAGTAACCCTTATGGTGGGGTCAAAACTTCCTATGTACAGAAAAACCAAAACCATGGGAACAAAGGGAATCAAAAGCCTCCACCTAATATTGAGGGAAATTATCCTACCACAAACCAATCCCAAGATAATGATTCCTAGCCCAAGTAGGGGAAGAACCAAAATATTTGTACCAAGAAACCTTGGGCTAGTTGTGGTGTCTATGGGAATTGCACTCATAAATTCCCCCTCTTACCTGAAATGTTTCAAATGTGGGAAGCAATTGAGTCTCTCAAGAAATCCAATAGCCAACCTACCTGCCCTCTATATCACAACCAACTATGTTGAGGAATCCTTTCCCAACACAAGGATTTGTGTCCTCTTTTGAAACCACTCGATATCGACCACCTCCCACTTCCACCCCTCTTGGGAATGGTAATTACCAAATCCTCTTCTTGGATTTAGTTGATGTTAACCTTACCATTCGATCCTTAAAATACGATATGTCCCTTGATTCATAACTGAATGAGTCCTATGATCCTCCTCCATCGACCAATGGTTGTTTATAGTTTCCTCACCCTAAAGTGGACATCCCTCAAATGGATCCTAAGGTTCCATTAATGTGGAATTCCCCTAACCTCCATGGAATGGAAACCCATCACTATAACATAGTGGATGACTTAGATTATTCCCCTACAACCATGTCATCCTTATAATTACTACAAACATGTCTTGCATCAAGGAATATTTTAATTGATTCTTTAGGAACTGTTGATCCATTGGTCAATAAAATCATTACCTTCGATAGTGACAAAGTTGAACCATGTTGGACAGTTGGTTTGGACAACTGTTTTTCATTGATGTCAACCATTGGAGAAGTTTGGAATCCCTAGAGATGTGCTTGAGATTGATGTTGAGTTATATGTCACTGATGGAGTGATTGATGTCAATAGATGTGATGGTTTCATTTGATGAAGTCTACATGAACCCTCAAAGGTCTGGTTATGGTACCCTAAGTTGGATTAGGAATATGGACATGAAGGACTCTGAAAATATAGGTAAGACACTCATATATGGATATTCCTTGTCGTTCCTTTTCCAATGATAGGTGGTAAACCATGTGGTTCCTTTCAGTTAGGGAGATATGCCCTTATGAAGTTAGAAACCCCGAAGAATGGTCAAGAATCCCATAGTGTTTTACAAGTCAATTACTGAAAGGGTAAATTTGTTGTAACAAGAAAGTTAAGAAGCCTTAAGAATAAGGAAATAGGTTACCTAGAAAAAGTATAAATAGGCCTCATGGAGTCTCTCATAAGTACACACACATACATTGAATATCTATTTTGTGAATTCTATGGTCTAATATTTTGGTCTATTGGTGAATCCAATGGAAATTTTGAGGTAGCGAAGAAAGTGAGAGGAAATAGTGAAAGTTTCGAAGCTATAGAGTGAAAGGATTTTTTGTAACCCTAATTTGGCAGGTCCTCATAGGTCATCTTGAGGGTGTCACATGAGGAACCCTTGTGGGTTTCCTAAGGGACATCACATAATGCCCCGCATGACAGGTAGTAGGTTACCTATAAAAAGTATCAATACACCTCATGGATTCTCTCATAAGTACACACACATAAATTCAATATCTATCTTGTGAATGTTATGGCCTATTGGTGAATCTGATGGTAAGTCTGAGGAAACGAAGAAAGTGCGAGGAAAGAGTGAAAGTTTCAGAGCTGCAAGTTTTTCTCTAACCCTAATTTTGCATATGTCATCTTGAGGATGCCACATGAAGCATCCCCATGGGTTTCCTAAGGGATGTCATGCAAGGCCTCGTGTGACAGGTAGTCTTTGTCCCGCGAGGACAAGAAAAACATGGTTCAAATGTTGGTATCAAGATTCTAAGGCATGTGATAGTGTTACAAGTCAGTAATATAGTAGAACATGTCAACTATAGGTTACATGCATGATTATGTGATTTTATCTTATGCTTGGTGATGGTATGGTACATTCTTGAGAGGCATGTCTTGTTGATGCATGGTGCATCTTGGTGATATTGGTATGGTGCATTGATTAGTAGTACATCTTGGTTATATTGGTATCTTGGTATCTATTTTGGTTACATGGTGATGATGATATATTCTTGAGGCTTACTCTTGGTATACTCTTGAAGCATTGACACATGGTGTGTGGTTGTCATTGATATTGACACATTGTTAAGGAATACACTTAGTATATGGAAACACATGTATGATATACATTGCTTGGTGATGTTGGTACTTGGTTGAGGTACACCATTGATAATACTTTCTTGGTGTATCCTATGGTATATGGTGTATGGAATGATTGAGTGATATGGTATACAGTTGAGATACATTGTTGGTATATGTGTTGATGTACATGGATGATACATGGTATGGTACAAGATTGGTACTTGGTATGGTATTGATGTACATGGTTTATGGTTGAGGAATATGGTACAAGTTATGATTCATGGTTGATGCACAGTTTGACATAATTGTAGTGCATGGTTGATGCATAATTGGTACAGGTGTTGGTGCATGGTTTATGTACTTTGTTTGGTACAGGTTGTGGTACATGATTGCTAGTACATTCTTTGGTACATGGTTGAGACACATATATTGTGATTGTATGTTGGTGATATTGATACATGTTTGGAAGAGGAATGTATTGGTGATGTTGTACATATATTTGAGAGGTTTCCTTGGTATATGATCCATGTGAGATAATCTGGTTGAGTATCGGTGACAGTGAAAGGTTGATGTGACAATGATAGTGACAGTGGCAATCATTGTGGTAGTGATAGTTGGTCTACACTTATACTTCAGGTAAGTAGGAAAGGGTAAGGAAATGGGGTTGTCTCCTCCTTTTGTTTGGTGTTGGAGAACTCAGGGAGTTGGAGCTTCATTTAGGTTAGAGACTAAAAATCAGGGGGTTGTAGCCTCCTTCTGGTTGGAGCTAGAGAATTCAAGGAGTTGTAGCTTCCTTCAAGTTGGTTCATGTAAATTAGGGGGTTTGTGCCTCCTTCCAGTTGGTGCCGGAGAATTGGGAATTTGGTGCTTCCTATAAATGTATTCTTGATATATATAAGAAACCATTCCTTGGTTTTCTCCCATTTGGGTTTCCACATAAATTATGGTGTACTATGTACTTGATGTGATGTTTCTTATGTTTATATGATCATGATATAATGATCATATATTGTTGATTAAGTCAACATCTATATATTGTGGTTAAAAGTGGTAAAATTTCTAATACTGATTCGCCCCCCCTCCCCTCTCATTATTCCAACAATTGGTATCAGAGAAGGTCCTTCAAGTAAATATTTTAACCACTAGAAGTAATATCATGGAGAGAAATAGTTTTTATAGAAATGGGATACCACAGTTCGATGGTTATACTCATCTGAAGTATGATATGTGAAGCAAAAGAATGAAAACATTTGTATAGGCACATGGATTTGATGTTTGGTACTCAGTTGTTACATTATACACCGCTACAAATAATCCAAAGACTACAACTAAGAAGGAATTGAAAATAAACAATGAAATTGAAATGGATTTCATCATGGAAGGATTACCTGATTCAATAAAAGTCAAAGTTAGAAAATGTTCATCAGATAAAGAGCTTTGGGATAAGATACATAATATCTAATCTGAGGAATCTCCCATGACAAAGCTAGATAATTCTAAATAAATTATAGGTACATAACAAGAAGAAATATGCTCATCATGTCAGAAATATTCAAAAGAGGAATATTGTGAAGAAGGTATAGTAGACCTTGAAGAACAATTAATCAATGATTTAGACGAATTGGAAAAAGAAAGGAAGAAGAACTAGTTACTTGAGGAACACTTAGTCAAGAAGAATTCTCAATAAATTTCCAAAGAAACCCAACAGGTCATCGTGAAACTGAAATCTCAGCTAGAAGAAGCCAACAAGATTGAAGAAACACACAAAAGTTAGATGGAAGAAAAACAGTGTTTGGAAGTCAAAATAGTAGCAGTAAGAAAGGAAGTAATGGAAGAGAAGGAGTGTTTGGAAGATGAAATAAAGGAAGCAAAGAAAAGAGAAAACATTTTGATCTATCATCTTAAGGAAATAAATCATGACTTAAATCAAATTGAAGTAGAATTTTGTCAAGAAGAAAAAAGACTTGAAAAGGAAATCATCTCCTTGAATATCCAACTTGAAGAAGAAAAGAAAATAGAAGAAGTCATGAATATTCAAATGATGAAGAAAGAAGAATAGGTTGAGAATATTGAATAATAAGTTGTCACATTGAGAGTGAAAATCATCAAGCTCAACAATAACATTGAAGAGACAAAAATATCCACACAATCAAAAGAGAATGTTGAAGATAAGTACTCCAAGTTGGCACAAAAGAGGAATGAAGAAAAGAGTAAGAGTTATGCAGAAGTACTCAAAGGAAGAAATCATGGTTAGCCATAATCAAAGAAAAATGATAGAGACACATCTTCAAGAATACCCTCCACATTCAAGACACAATGAAGCTACAATCATGATCATGATCAACCAAGGCCAAAATTCAGAAGGACCACACCACAAAGAAGATATTTCACTCCCAGGTATGCAAATTTATTTTATGGTCATTGTTTTATTTGTACTAACCTTGGACGTAAATTTGTAGATTGCAGATCACATGGAAGAAATGTTCAGACAAGAAATACCTATGTGGCTCCCCAGAACATTGAGTGTTACAAATGCAACAATTATGGACATATATCTCGTGATTGTAGAAGAATGATGGAAACTTATTTGAAAAAGAACATTGATATTAGATATAAGAAGTTTTGGAAAAGAAAATAAGAACATGTAAAGGAAGATCAGATGAATGAAGGACACCTGTAATTCATACTCTTGGGATTGGAAATAGTATGAGATGAAGATAAATCTATAGGGAAAAAGGAATATGTCATATACATGAAATTTTGGAGAAGAAATGAAAGAAAATAATAGAAGGTAAATAAAGAACAGGTCCTAGAGATCGCAATATTTGTAGTAGTGCGAGAAAAAAAAGAAGAGAAGGTGAATAAAGAACAAGCCCGAGAGATTGTACTTTCAGGAATTGTAGTGAAATATCATAATGAATCCATAGGAAGAAAGGAATAATTCAGAGCTTAGAGAGATGATGAGTCTACAAACAAAGAGGAAGATTACTCTACATCAGAGTGGGTATTTTTCATAGCCATTCATATTGGAGACTCCCAGTGAATATGAATATTTAATAGGGGAAGTTAGTGCAGTAGATACTACAGATCAAAGAACCATCATTCGAATAGATTGAAGTATTTGGAGAGACATATTCATAGTAGTTAGATAGTAGAAGTACATAATGTCATATTGGTCAATTGAGAAGTAGTGTTCCCACACAAGTATCTGTTGATAGTTACACAGGCATAAGTTTATGATTGTATTCCACGTATGTATTCAGGAAGGGATATCTCCATTATAGGTTGTTCCATACACGTGGGGTTTTATTTGCAAATAGAGAATATCAGTGGAAAGATTTGATTCGGTTTGAAGAAACAAGAATATGTGATGACCAGTTCCAACCGTGAATCCTTCATGATAGTACAGCGACATATGGGTCAACATTGTGGGAAGTTGAGTAGCATAGTTATGGAAAACTTATGACATATGGAAAAATATGGATTTAAGAGATCATTATAACATAAAAAAAACATGTGTCAAAGAAGATGCATAGAAGTGTATTTACAATTGAAATCAGTGGAATCAGTTGGATTCAGTGAAAGGCACAATAGAACAGGGAAAAATAAATTTTCACTCATCAGAATAAAATCATTGAACAATATGGTGAAGTGAACATGACAAGTGGACTAATAAATAAAGTAATGAATGATTTTTATATATGTTAGAGAGTTACAAGAGGAATCACCAATGGAAAATTAGAAAGCACTGGAAGAGAGGAAATGAAACATTTACATGTATCCCTACATTGATATACATGACATATTTCATATAAGTCAAGGGAAGAGAAATCATCAAGATATTCAGAAAGGAAGATGAGTAACATGCAAACAGGGGAGAGATGCAAAAGACTTGAAGAATACAAGTAAAGAATATTTTTGAATGCTTCTCATATACATTATATTTTTACATGAGGAAGCACCATGAATACAAAATTAGAGGCTTGCATATAGGGGGAGAGAGAGAACAAAGGAGAGTTACCCTTTTACCCATAATGTCAAAGGAAGAAAAAGATACAGATCATAAGAGTAAGATTCAAGGGCATGAAGTCAGATAATTATTCTTCAGAGAAGGCATACTTTAAGAGAAGAGTAATATGAGGAAATAAACATGTGAAGAGAAATAACAAAGGCATGGAAACATAGATAAATAATAGATGCATGAAGACATGGGGAGAAGCCCCAAGGAGAGACACCCTTTGACATTGATGTCAAAGGGGGAGAGTGAGAAACATTGATGAGGAACAATGGTCATAGGGGAAGCATCAGTGTTGGAGAATCAATGTTTCCATTAGTTTTTCCATCAATGTTGGTGTTTCCATCAATGCCAAAGGGGGAGATTGTTGGGCAATTGGCTTGGACAGTTTCTTGTCATTGATGTGAACCCTTCGAGATTGATGTTAACCCTTGGAGAAGTCCATAATCCCTATAGATGTGGTTGAGATTGATGGTGAGTTTGTTTTCATTGATGGATAGATTGATGATAGTATATTTGATGGGTGCATTTGATGAAATATACATGAAGCCCCAGAGGTGTGGTTATGGAACCCGAAGTTGGTTGCATAATATGGACATAAAGGACAGTGAAAATGTAGGTAATTCACTCATATATGGATATTCCATGTTGTTTCATTTCCGGTGATAAGTTGTACGCCACATGGTTCCTTATGGTTAGGGAGATATTCCCTTGAGAAGTTGGAAGCCCCTAAGAATGGTCAAGAATCCCCTAGTTGGTTACAAGTCAATTAATGAATGGGTAAAGTGGTTGTAACAAGAAAATCAAGAAGCCCTAATAATAAGGAAAGAGCTTACCTAGAAAATGTATAAATACACCTCATGGAGTCTCTCATAAGTACACACATACATTTAATATCTATCTTATGAATGTTATGGTCTAATATTTTGATCTATTGGTGAATCTAACGACAAGTCTAAGGAAGTGAATAAGTGTGAGGAAAGAGTGAATGTTTCAGAGATACAAAGTGCAAGGGTTTTTCTGTAACCCTAATTTGGCAGGCCCTTTTGGGTCATCTTGAGGGTGTTATGTGAGGAACCCCCGCGAGTTTCCTAAGTGATGTCACATGAGGCCCCACGTGATAGGTAGTCTTTGTCCCACAAGGACAAGAAAAATCTAGTAAAGAGGTTGGTACCAGGCTAAGAAAGGTTGTGACAGTGTTAAAGGTCAGTACTACAGTACATCAGGTTAGCTACAAGTTATAGGTATGATTATGTGATTGTATCTTATGCTTGGTGATGGTATGGTACATCTTGGTGATATTTCTATGGTTCATTTATGTAGAAATTTCAATACAATTAATGTATTTCCTGCGATTATCCTGATCTAACAATTATATGCCATTGTTAAATACATAATCACTTCTACTAATATTCTTGTGGAAATTAAACCACGATCACAAAGTGAAATATCAAGAACACATAACACAAAACGTTTACAGGGAAAGCATAAAGCTAAAAACCCCACTATCATATATTATGTATATCATGGATCATGAAACAATATCATACAAAACTCTAATCCAAGAGCTCTCAGTACAATACAATCATCTCACACTGTCATACAAAACTCAACAAATACATGTGCCAATATTTTGTCTCTAGTCAGCCTGCCTCCTCTGCACAATCCCTGCAATTAGAATTCTCACAATGAATTCAAATTTCCTAGTTTGCACATGCTCATAAGCATATCCACTGCATGTGTGATTGCATGAGTGCACTTCACTCAAATCACAACTGATAGCCAAACTGTCCCTTTCACCTATTATCTCAACTGGGTCTCCATTGGATCTGACATGCATGTAGTTAACAGTGGTAAATCTTCAGTTGCATGTGAGTTCATTGATTGTGAATTAATTAATAATTAATTCACTGAACTCTCACTAGTGCAAGTTTAGTTACAGCTAGTAAAACTGAGTTTAACTCACTTAACTGAGTTAAACTACTTTACAACTCTCATAAATACACTTATAACTCTGTTACAACTTCAAGTCACCTCCATGTATTACCAGCCAACCTTTGAAATCAAATTTCCCATAGTTAACTGATTTTCCATTTTAGTTAATTATTTCAAGTAATTATGAGATAATAGATTAATATTTATTTTCCAATTTATTTAAGGGAAAAGTAAATTAGACACATGTTTCTTGTTGACTTTTCAACAATTTATTAGTAGTACATATTGGATGTATTGGTATGTTGGTATCTGGTCTGGTTACATGGTGATGATGTTATATGCTTGAGGCTTATTCTTGGTATACTCTTGAAGCATTGGCACATGCTGTATGGTTTTCATTGATATTGATACATTGTAAAGTACTACACTTAGTATATGGCAACACATGTATGATATACACCGCTTGGTGATGTTGGTACTTGGTTGAGGTACACCATTGATAGTACTTCCTTGGTATATCCTATGGTATAATGGTGTATGGCATGATTGAGTGATATGGTATATGGTTGAGATAGATTGTTGTTATAGGTGTTGATGTACATGGTTGATACATGGTATGGTACATGATTGGTACTTGGTATGGTATTGATGTACACGGTTGATGGTTGAGGCATATGGTACATGTTATGGTGTGTTTGATGCACGGTTTGGCATAGTTGTGGTACATGGTTGATGCATGGTTTGGTACAGGTGTTGGTGCATGGTTGATGCACTTGTTGTGGTACATGGTTGATGGTACATGTTGATGGTTTGGTACATTCTTTGGTACATGGTTGAGACACATATCTTATGATGGTATTTTGGTGATATTGGTACATACTTGGAAGAGGAATGTGTTTGTGATGTTGGACATTTAGTTGAGAGGTGTCTTTGGTATATGATCCATGTGAGAGGATCTGGTTTAGTATCAATGATAGTGACAGGTTGGATACAGTGACATGTTGATGTGACAGTGGTAGTGACACAGGAAGTGACAATGACAGTTACAATGACAGTGACAATGGAAGTGATTGTGGTAGTGTCAATTGGTCTAAAATTATACTCCAGGGTGATAATATAGGGAAAGGAAATGAGTTTGTATCCTCCTTCCGGTTGGTGTCAGATAACTCACAGAGTTGGATCTTCCTTCAAGTTGGAGCTTGAGAATCAAGGAGTTGTATCCTCCTTCTAGTTGGAGCCTAAGAATTCATGGAGTTGTAGCTTCCTTCAGGTTGGTGCCTCCTTCCATTTGGTGCAGGAGAGTTGGGAAGTTTGTGCTTCGTATGAATGTATTCTTGATATATATAAGAAAACATTCTTTGGTTTTCTCTCGTTTGGGTTTCCACGTAAATTATGGTGTATTGTGTACTTGATGTGATATTGTTTAGGTTTATATGCTCATGATATATTGATGATATAGTGTTGATAAAGTTAACATTTATTTATTGTGGTTAAATAAGTAAAAATGATAATACTGATTCACCCCCCCCCCTCTTAGTATTCCAACAAACCATTTAGATTACCACCCTCAATATCCTTCCAAATTATAGTGTCCATAAATAATTTCATCATTCATTGATGTATTATTGATGAAGGTGCATCCACATCCATCATGTCAGCCAAAGTATGGAAAATTTTAGGCTCCCCCAATATTGTTATATATATGATCTCACTTTGTGCATATGATAGTTGGACCTCTCAACCTAAAGGGATTTACTAAAATTGTCTCATCCAATTAGGAGGAAAATACATTTTCATATATATTAAATTATTAATGTCCCATTGGATTACAATATCCTTCTAGTTTGAAGCTTCATGTATGCCATGAAGGTAGTGGCTTCCTCAGTATTTTGAAATATTATATTCCCTCATAATGAGAAACTTTTCACCATCGATCATTTAGGCCACCATAATCCTCAAGTGCAATTTCATCATGACCTCGTGGTATCCTCTTTCGGAAATAGTCAAATATTCCATTCACTTTCCAACATAATCCCTGGAGTTCATAAATACTTGACATTGCTCAGTGTGTATTATGATCCCTCTCTTTCCATTTCCCAACAAATTTATTCAAATGTATTTATGGTGTAATATGGTCGTAGACAAGCGGGCTCACATTCCCAGTCTTTCAGGGGACCCTCAAATTTGGAATTCCCCATGCCACCACTAGGAGCACATCCACAACCAAATTCACAAGCGCATCCCCACAATCCCTTTAGTCAATTACCTTTCTTATTTCCTCCTCTAATAATAGTCAGTATCCCCATATGGTAACATTGAACTTTCCTAACCTTACCTTAGGGATTCCAGTTTGGTATTTGGACCCCCCTCCAACTCCCCTCCCACCTTATTCACCAAAATAATATTTGAATTGGACCCCTATGCATCCAATACCCATGACTTATGTATTCCCTAAGGTTCCTTCCCAAGCCACACCTCAACCAATGAAAAAATAAAAAGGAGTTGAAAAGGGGGGAATGGCCAAAACCAAATGGGTCATGAAAACTCCTAATCAATCCATGGCCATATATAATATTTCATCTAGGCCCATACCCCCATTCACCATATGCAATGTCTATGGACATGCTTCCTTCAACTGCCTAAGGCTCCCCAAATTGAAATAAATTTACAAGACTGATGAATTAGAAAATGACTCCTCCATACCTATTGTGGAAGTCCCTCCCCCCAAGTCATTGAACAAGAATGTTAAATCCTTGCACACAAATCACCTATGTGCTTTCTGCAACACCTAAGTCCATTATTCTCATCACTACCCTAAACTACCCCAGTTATATGATGTCCTTGACATCCTTTGTCTATTGGATTCCACTTCTTCAATGCAAATTCTCTACCTTTCACCTTCAACATAGTTACCAACTTAACAAAAACACTACAAACTTCTTGTTTTTTGGGGGGTACAATATTTTACCCCATTTTTAAAAATGGTGCTACCGGTAGCACCCCCCCTCTGTTTTTAGGTGGTTTTTCGATATTTAAATTTTTTTGATCCACAATGTTTCCACATTATTTTTTAAATGCTTATTTTTCATCTAGTTTCAAATTTTTCTAATTTGTTTTTATTCAACAGTGCTTTTAGTCATTTTTTCATGCTTCTTTCAATCTTAAAAAAAAATTTTACCATTTAATTTTTTGAAGTTATGATTTTTCATACAATTTTGTCTCTTTAATTAATTTATTGTTCCATAATTTTTAAATATAATTAAAAACATCATTTTTAACACATTGTTTACCTTTACTTCAATGCATCGAAAACATTGTAGTTAAATAACACTATTTTTTAATATTTAGCAAAAAAATACACATTTTATAGCCATATATAATAAAAAACCTATACGTTTTGGTACATATTCCTTAAAATAAAATGTCAAATCAAACATTTTTGTGGACATAATTAAACCAAAAAAGTCAATTTTTTATAAAAAGTTATCATTTTCTTTCATATTTTTATACATTTGAAGTAAAAAATGACAACATTTAATAACATTTTCCAATGTATAGTGTTTCAGATACAAGTAAAATGAAAAACAAAACAATAAAAAGATTCATCACAACAACAATAGATACATCTTCATTTTTATTTTAAAATCTGAAAGTCAAAACATTACAGTTATAGCTCATCAAAAATTTGCAAAATTGAGAATCATCTTCAAGGGGATATTAAAACTAATCAACAATATCATATATCACAAATTCGTCATTCTCAATATACACATTATCATCTTATTCGACTTCATTTTGTGCTTCCATTGTATAATTTTGTTCTTCCATTAGCTCTTTGATATCGACAATTTCTCCAAAGTGATCATTTCGAATCATTCCTCCTAATGATACTTGAGGTTGCTTTGACAATTTTTCCACCTTTGATTCACTAAAATCTCCTTTCCTCAAGCCAACTTCTTGCATTTCATCTGGAAGAGCTGGAATAACATTAATTCTTTGTTGAATAAAACTGCACTGCATTGGGTCACTTTCAATGGCTATGCAATTCCTTGCTTTCTATAGGCAACATGCTAATGTTGTACCTAATCACCAAATAAAGAATAAATAATGAAGTTAGATACTGTAAAAATACATTAATTAAAAATAATATAAGATTGAAGTATGATTTCATAAATATTAGATCATAATTCTTACCTAAACCCAAGAACAAATCCAAAATCCAATCTCCTTCATTTTAAAATGTATCTATAAGATAATTAATTAATGCTTGTGGTTTTTGATAAATGTTAACCATTTCTCCTTTCAAATATTTTTCCTCATATGTTAGCTTTCTAACCACAACATTGTATACCAATATACTACAATGAGTCTCTCCATCCTTTGCATTGACAAGAATAGAATTATAAGAATCATCGTTTTTCCAGGTTGCAAGATGTATACTCTCAAAATCACATTTAAATTATTCTCTATTGGAGCTCTACATATTAGTATTGTTCATGTAACATAAATAAGTGCAAATTCAATTAACTTGTGAATTAATAAAATTGTTTTCTAATCTTAATTGCTAAACATACACTTTCAATATCTTACCAAATAAATTGCATCCTTGTCTTTTCTTTCCCCTTGAATCTTGATAATACTAATCCTTGTTGTGTGTCTAAATGAAATACTACAAATATCCAAAATGGTGATGTTGTAACTTCTGTAAATCCCATAACCACTTTATTGAAATCTTGGTAAGTATAACGCTCAATATCATATCCAATGTTTTGGATATTATAACCATGAGGGATATCAACAATAACTAGGGAGTATTATTTTTTAGGAACAAAATTTGCAAGTTGTTCACAATCACCTAATATCACTTTATATTGAACAATGTCGAGCCCATTCCAAATGTAGTGATCAAGGGTGTCATCAATTTGAACATTTTGAACACGTCTTCTTCTTTCTCTTTCAAACTTGGTTTTTTGAATAAAATTTTTGAAAGTTTTAGGAACTCCATCTGCATTCTTCTTTGGCATATTTAATGAAACAAACAAACATATATTTATATATCTATAACTATTAAAATTGAAATAAATTGACTTACAAATGAATAATATGAATGTAATAAATCAACATACCTTTTTGAATGCACAAAAAAATGTTTCAATACTGCTGAAGAGCTTGAATCTGGATAGTTGATTTTAACATCATCCGAACTTTCTTCATTCAACATCTTGACCATTTCCTCTTGTATTATCATATACACCTATTGACTAAATAAAAAAATTAATGTTATAATGATATATATAACAAAATACTTAGGATATGTTAAAGTGAAAAAATTAATTTTCTTGTGCTAACATAAATAAAAATAACTCAACAAACTTACTTTTTAAATTCATCACACATTTCTTCCATTGACAATTCTCCCAACCTAACACGTGATAATATAGTTATGGTAAGTTTATCATCCTTCACTCCTTGTATTGATCTCCAAGGTGTTATAGTCATATCATTTGGAAAATTATTTATGTCAGGACTTGTCTTACTTGTGCCACATATCAATGGTTTAGCCTTCTTAACTCTCTAATTTTTTATGCTAATAATTTCCCATAGGGTGAATATCTCATTTATCAAATCCCATACATGTTCAGTTCTAAATCCCAATTGAAAATAGTTATCCACAACTCTAAATATAATATCACTTCCTTTGCGATCTTTTTCTTTTGTATTTTCATCATTAAGTGGGAATCCTATTTCCATACAACATTGCTTCTGAAACTTGACATCAACATTTGATCTCTCCCAATGACATATTTTAGAAAATTTATTATGGATAAGTCTCACCCTTTGAATGAAATTCATAGACATTATGCACTCATTATTTTTGTTATGATCCCATGTCAATAACTTTGCTTCTAAATCTGTTAAACCGACATAAATTATGCATTTGACTGTCTCAAGAAGAGGATTATTGGGATATTCTTGCATCAATTATCTTCTAGCCTCTGCAGAATTATTTCCTTCAATCACATAATATTTATAGTCAAAAAAATTTGATCTATCAAATTCTTCCCTCGTAGGGACTTACATTGGTTCAACAAGAACTAGGTATTCAACCACACGTGAATATGGATTTTACCTAATCAATGCTTTCAAATTGTGAATATGCAAGTGATGCAATTTTCTAATTTGATATTTTTATTTCCCTTTTGTGGGTTTATAAAGTTGTTTCACATTCAACTGAAATGTGTGGCCATCATCAACTAAGTTCGTCTTCCTCATTCTATTTTGAATGACATTTTGTGTTATTTTCATAATACCGTCCTCTAGATCAGCATTTGGTGTTATTATTTCTCTTCTACCTTTAGGAATTTCACTATAATACTCTGAGCTAATGATGGATTCTTGAATATTATCAACATTTGTTTTCTTCCTCTTATGATTTAAATGTGTTTCATCTAAATCAATGATTTCTTCATAATCAATAGGAATAGACGCATCCTCATGCATCGCTCTGTTGTGTTTATCTTGTTTATTATTTTTGTGAGAAGGAGTGATAACCTCATTTGGACCAATCTCAAAAAAATCTTCATTTGGAGTTTCCTCATTTTCAAATGTAACCCTTTTAGGATTTCTAGAATGAGGATTTTTCTTTCTTCTTTCATGTTCTTCTTTGTCTACCAGGGATGATTTTAAGGATAGAAATTTATTTTAAAATGTAGAAACCTTCGCGAATCTTACTAATCCTTCATATGCCAACTATAAATGTTTGGTGATATTTTTGTAAAAATATTCAAATTTCTAAGGATTTTATATAGTTTTTATAAAATTTTGGCAATTTTTAAGGTAAACTAATTTTATCCTATAGAATTTGGGCAAATAATTTTTAAAATAGAAAATCTCGTTTTTTGAAAAACCATGGAAAAATAGCCCATGAGCGAAATTTATCCCCTAAAATCATCCATGTTGTCTACTCTTGCAATTTCAACCTACATTACTTTCTATTTCTTTTTCCTTCCTTCTTGTGTCTTTTCAATATGAAAAGTGTTGATGACATCCATGATAGTATTGTCTGTAGAGTAAATCCCCACTAACATATGCGAAAGTCGTTCAGGAAAATCTTGTAAAAAAAAAAATATAACATTTTCATGTAAAATAAAATTAAAACATTACCATGATACTAAAAATAATAAACGACACAAAAATAAAAATAAAAAACTTACATTGCCTTTCTCAATGTCATCAACGATGGATGCACATAATTATGAAAAAACATGTATTCTTGTTATAACTGCTCAATTTAAAATAATATATAAACTTGGTATAAGTTCTGCCTTGTTTGACAAGTGCATAAATAATATATGTGGTTGGCACCAAACGTATATCTCGTAATAATCCAAGATCCTGATAATTTCCTTGCACATGTTCTAATTAGGCACAATACAAATATATATGGTCTCCATTGTTTTATTGCTTCTCTTTAACAAAACAAGAATATTCCAGTTTGTTTTCACCTTCCACATATTTCCACTCTCTAACATTCTTCATTGTCATTGATAAATTAGGTGTTATGCTATCATTTTGTGCCTAACATTCATGGAGGTTCCAGTTGCAATTTTGGATGCCATTATTGTAGGTTGTGATCCAGATATATTCATAGATAATCTCTTTATTTCCATTTCCTATAAGATAATAATAAAAAAAATTAGGCCATTTACATTATAATAAACAAAAACAAAAGCATTGAATATAAGAACTAATTTAAAAAAAAAATGACACATGGAGTTATTAGGCTTATGTCAAGACCGTGCCTTGGTCATGGAGGGCTATGGAGATGACAAACATCTCCCTATCCCAGCCATCCCCATGGTCAAGGCGTGGGAGTTCCCACGGCTTGGCCACGAGGCTATTCGAGCATCGCCCCAACCCCCACGACCAATCCCTCGGTGTGCACCCGGGGCTTGGCTGTGGGGGCTGGGGAAATTCCTGACATCTCCCCAGCCCCACTTCCAAGCCTCGGGCATTACCTAATAACCACCATGGTCCAAAACTAAAAACATTTAAGTAAACAAAAAAATAAAAATAAAAAATTACAAAACTATACCTAAATTTGACATTTTTTTTTTTTTTCAAAAAATCTTAAGGATTTTGTTAAACAATTTTGAAAAAAGACTCAATTTTTTTTTAAAAGTTGGGATTTTCTACAAAAAATTAGAGAATATCTAAAAAAATTTAAGGTTTCTTA
The DNA here is from genome assembly GCA_009831015.1 of Picea engelmannii. Classification (NCBI taxonomy): domain Eukaryota; kingdom Viridiplantae; phylum Streptophyta; class Pinopsida; order Pinales; family Pinaceae; genus Picea; species Picea engelmannii. The sequence goes on from ML776607.1 coordinate 279,300, forward strand.
ATTTTTGCATGAAAAATTATTATGTGATTCAAAGATGATCTTATAATTGTTGTTGTGGTAAATGGTAAGAATTTAAAAAATAACTAACCTATGAAATGCTAGATTCTCCTCGATGTTTCTCCCTTGTATCTTGCTCCAAATCCTTTAACGAATACTGCCCAAGATATCACACAATGTAAAAGATAAAACAATACTATGTATATATAACATAGTTGATATAAATTACTGTTATTGTAATGAATGTGGGATAAATAAAAATTAGGTATATTGTCTACATATATACCTAAAATTATATGGATCATTGTTATGTTTAATGAATGTGGAATAAATAAATAAACATGAGAAATGTTGTATTTAACATGTAAATAATGAAATAAAAGAGTAAAATGTGTTTTTAATTTTTAAGGGAAAATAATAAAGGAAAAAAATTGGGGGGAAATTTTGGAGGGAAAATTTTGAGGGGGAAATTTTGGAGGGAATATTTTGGGGAATTTTTTTTTGGGGGGGGGGAATTTTGGGGAAAATTTTGGAGGGAATTTTTTTTGGGGGGGTGGGAGTGGGGTTTAGAGGGAAAAGATCATTATGCAAGTTATAAGAATTTCAATGGGAGGGTGAGAATTTATATCATTTTATGTTCTTAGAGAGAAGGGATGGCTTTGTCAAATAAAGAAGATTTTATTTCTGTGACATCAACAAATTGTTCACATACCTCCTCTGTTTGGACAATAAATGCGATAGGAATGCTTGTAATGTAGATGAGGCGTCGTATTTTTCAACTAGTCATAAGTTTGATCATAGTGCAAGAAATTGTATTCAACATGTTCCTCAAGAAATTCCTAAATCAGAGGAATTTGAAGGCACTGATGATGAAGAGGAGGAATAAGATGGTGATAAATATATTCATTTGTTTAATAGTAATGAAAATAATCAAAATGTAGATCAAGGTGGAGACTATGATCAATGTTTAAATGATTGGGATGAAAATTTTCCTCCAAGTGAGGAGTTTCAAGGTACCAATGAAGATTTCCAAGGCACCAATGAATATGATGGAAAATTTCCCTCAAGTGGAAATTTTAAAAGAAGTGAATATGATTATGACAATGGTGGACACTCTTTCCCGAGTGGGGAATTTAAAGACAACAATGTTGGTGATGATGAATTTCCTCCAAGTGAGAATTTTGAAGGTACTGATGAAGATTTTCGTCCAAGTGAGGATTTCCAAGGAACAAATGAGGTTGATGAAGAATCCCCCCCAAGTGGGTATTTTAAAAGTAATGATGACGATTATGGAAATGGTGGACAATCTTTCCTGAATGAGGAATTTAAAGGAAGCAATGTTGGTGATAGTGATTTTCCTCCAAGTGAGGATTTTCAAGGTATGAATGAGGATAATGAATATTATCCTCCATGTGAGGATTTTCAAGCCAGTAATGAGTATGATGAAGAATATCTCTCAAGTGGGGATTTTCAAAGTCATGAGTATGATTACGTCATTGGTGGAAACTCTTTCTTGAGTGATAAATTAAAAGGAAACAATGTTGATGATGTTGATTTTCCTCCAAGGAGGATTTTCAAGATACTAATGAATATTTTCAAGGCACTAAGTAGGAAGGTGAAAATTTTCACTCAAGTCGGGATTTTGAAACAAATGAAGATTATTATGTCAATGGTGGACACAATTTTGATGATGATTTTCCTCCAAATGAGGATTTTCAAGGTACCCATGACGATGATGGAAAATTTTCTCCAAGTTATAATCTTAATGGCATTGATAGTATTATGGGTCATGATGATTTTCCTTCAAGTGAATACTTTCATGGAAGATCTAATGAAATTGGTGAGGATGGTAATTATGTTTCTAGTGATTTTGATATTCCTCTCATGAATGATATTATGAATGAAGATGATGGACCTAGGAATCAAGATCATGTTCTCAGTCATTCAGGTGCAACAAGTCAAGCTGATCAAAATTCTCTAGTTCAGTCTCCTAACAATGTTTTGCTTGATATTCCTTCTGGTGATAAGGAAAATGCTTCTACTGAGGATGATGAAATAGTGGAGAAATTGCTAAGAAACATTGTTTTTAGGACCAGGAATAGACTGTTTTATATCAATCCAAATCATTCTAGTTATACAAGGTATAGGAAATAATTTCTCACTAAATCAATTTCCATAAGTGAATTGATTTCAGGTGAATTTTGGCAAAATAATTGTTTGAAAAGAATGGACTACATGTATTCCTTGAATAAAAGGAAAACATATTTGTCAATTAATAAGAGCATGGAAAATTCATATTTGATGGGGTGCATGATATCCACCAATACAGGATATGATTATCACATTGAGAATATTTTACTTTGCAAAAAGGCTTTCAAAACAATTCACTCAATTGGTAATCTTCATCTATCAAGAATCCAGACAAGGTTGGAAAACGATCCTTCATTTTATTAAAAGGTACATCATGGACGAGAGATTGGGCCATTGATATACACTACATTGTCATGGATGCGTGATTTCTTTTCCAAACATGGAGAGTGTATGCCAAATAGAGACACAATACATATTCCAGATAATTTCTCAAGGAGGGAAATATACAACTTGTACAAAGGATATGATGAAGGTGTTGAAGGAAATGGTAATTTTATTACATATGAATATTTTACACGAATATGGAAGAAACAATTCAACAATGTATGTATTCCTAAGAAGTCAAGGATGGGGATTTGTAGTATATGTGCTACTCTTAAATCAAGAAGAGATAAATCTGAAGGGGTAGAAAGAGGCATCTATTTACTATTTTGTTTTTTTTAATTAAATAGTTATCAATTATGAAAACATATTATCAATATTTTCATTTTATGTCATGTGTAGAATCCATAGTCAAAGCACTTCAAGAACATCAGAATCAATAATCAAGTGAAAGGAAAAAGTTGTACAAACATTAGAAGAAGTGTTATGATGCTCCAAAAAAATGTTTAGGTATGATAATTGATGGCATGGACTAGAAGAAAACATTTCTACCACATTTTTTCCGTACACCCAAAAATTTACAGGAAGAGAATTTCATTCAGTTTCACTTGGTTGGTTGCATGGTTTTCAATGGAAAAATGTGTCCAAGGGTTTACTTCACAACTCCAAATATTCACATTGATGCAAATATGACCATCACCATAATTGATCATGTGCTCACTCACTGGTCTAGAAATCTTCTTCAAGTTCTCTATCTACAGTTGGACAACACTAGTCGTGAAAATAAAAATCAAATTGTGTTTGGATATCTAAGAATGCTTGTTGAAATGGGAATCTTTCAAAAGGTGAAAGTTGGTTTCCTTCTTGTTGGAAACACTCATGATCATATTTATCAAATGTTTAGTCGTTTTTCAGTAACATTGAAGAGGGAAAATGTTGGAATCTTATCATCATTGATTGAATGTACTAAGAAAGAATACATTCCAAAGCTTGTTTTTCATATATTAGAAGAAACTATTGACATGTGAATATTTATTCAGGGATCGCATCATGAAGAAAATTGTATTGAGCAACTTAATAACATTAGCTTCCAACATCAATTTTGTTTCAAAATAATTGACGGGAAAACAATTATATGGGGAAAGCAGTATTCAACTACTACAGAATGGGGGCCTTCATCAGGTTTAGCACTTTTGAAGGTCATTCGATATCTTCCAATATTTGCATCAAAGTTATTATTTTTACAACCAGTTGATGAAATCCATAATGCATGGAGGCATAATAGAGACGTAGATTATTCTGAATTCTTGGAAGAAATAAAAAAAAATTCCAATAAGGGTACATATGAGTACATTGATGTTGTTGATACTGTTTGGTGGGAGTCTTTTTTCAATAGTAAAAGTGACATAATTTCAATCTCAAAAAATGAAGATACAATGTTGAAGACTCCATTTCATTGGCCAAAAAATATGCCAAATGAATATAAAGAAACAAACATTGTTGAATTTCAACAAGAATCTCAAAGTGTTATTGAGTTTACACAAGCAGAGGAAAGAGAAATGTATATTGGTTCGCGAGGGTCACGTGCACAACATGAATCCATGGAATACCTTTACAGGGGTTCAATATAATATATTAAGGAGGGTAGCATGATTCATTTTTAACGACTGAAGATCCACATGGTTATCCATTCTGGATTGGAAAAGTTATAAATATTGAGAAAGAAAATGATGATGTTATTGCAATTGAAGTGCATTGGTATGAAACAAGTACACACCCATTCAATGGTGTGTACAAGACAAATATGGTGGTTAATAAACATGTCAATAGAAAGAGAAAAAGAAAGGGTCAAAATAAAACTCATTGTCGCACTGACCTCTTAAAATTAGATGATGTTGACATACTTCTTTATGACTTCAATTTGAAAAAGAGAGAAACTATTCATGTTAAGCCCTAATATTGGCTCATTACCCCTTAATTGGGGCATATTACATTATTAATGTTATTTTATTTATGTTGGCTTTATTCCATTAGTTGTAATTATACCTCCTAGTCTCCTATATATACCAAGGAGACATTTTCATTTTCAATCATCTTGTACTTGAACATTCATGTGGGGTAAAAGGAGGTTCCCCCCTCTAAGAGGCTTATTATCTGAAATTATCTCTTTTTCAAGGCATTTACTACTTATTATGTGGTTTTTCTATGCTATATTGATATTTGGTTCTTAACATATGGTATCAGAGCTCAAGGTCTTGGGGTTTCGCTACTACATCTGAGACACCTTGGAATTTTCGCTATAACTTTGTTTCTACAATGTTTTAGAAGGAATGGATTGGAGGATATTTAGTAGACAGACTAAGGTACGTTGGGTTAAAATTTCATCTCCCGAGGCCTTATACTTTCGGAGATACAACTTGTGCAAGTTAGGGTTTTGGAATCATCTTGAACTAAGTCATTGCGGAATTTTTGCTATAAACATTTTTATGTAATTTTTCAAAACCTAAAATATAGAGGGTATTTACAGAAATTAGTAAGGTATCTGTGGTAAAAATTTGAGCTTCTGGGTCAGCATACATTTTTAGATACACCCTATGGAAGATAGAGTATTTGACTAGTCTCAAGAAGGTGTTCCAGGTAAAACAATCATAACTTCTTCCTAGAGTATCCAAATTGAGTGAGACTGATCGCGTTGGATAATTTACAGTCTGTAGTATTTCTGGTACAAGTTTCATAATTTTGTATCAATTATTTTGTGTGAGGCATGCTATACAATTTAGATCTCTTAGAAAGGCCAAAAATCAACAAGTTGTGGGGAAGTTACTATAAATTCCTTTTAGCACATCCAATTTTGATTAGACCTGTAGCATTGCAGAGAAGAAATATTAGAGAACTACAAAAAAATAAAGTTTCATACCCAGAAGGGCCGAAAAATTGGATATACAGTAGAAGAAATATTGTCTAGCAAAACCACCTCAAAATCAAGGTTCAAAAGTGATACCTGGCCAACATGCCACCCAAAAAGGGAACTTCTACACCAAATAAGCCTCTAGAAAATCCTACATGGACTCTTGATGAAGGTGAAGAAATGTGTAGGGACATAAATGATTTACAAAAGAAGTTAGTAACAAAAGATGAACTACAAGAGATGATGGATTCAACAGAAGCTAAGTTTGAGGCAATAAATACTAAAATGGATGGTTTAAAAGGGGAAATCATGGAAGGATTGAAAAAATTCCTTATAGAGAGGACACCTTAAAGTGAAAATGTATCCCATGAAAGTCATGATGAGGACACAAGGAAGGTGAATCCAGAGTGGAGAAACTCCAACTTTGGGTTGAAGACCAACCACGCCCCTAATATCGATATGAGGAAGTTTGATGGCAAGGATCCAATCACATGGATACTTCAGATGGAGCAATTCTTTGATCTACATAATGTTCCACAAACACAAAAGGTACGAATTGCTTCTTTATATTTAGAACCCAATCAATTTGTATGCTATCAATGGCTTTGTTCTCGCAAATCACTTGTCACTTGGACAATTTTCACGGAAGAAATGACAGCACACTATGAGGATACACGGAGCAATACCTTCTTTAGCCAATTGATAAATCTCAAGCAAAAGGGTTCAGTTACAGAGCACATTGAAAACTTCCAAAGATTGAATATAAAGGTAACCGATATTCCATATGAGCACTTGATTGATGTATTCATAGGAACTTTAAAGGAAAACATTCAACATGAGGTTCGCCTTTGGGAACCCAAATCATTGGAGAATGCATTTAGGGTGGCAAGAAATGTTGAAAGTAAAAATATTGATATGGATACTAGAAGGACCAATGCTAACATCTATAGAGAGAATAATGCTTCTTCTTCTAAAACACCTCAACCTACAAGGTTGACACCTCAACAATTGGAGGAAAGAAAAGTGATCCAGGGGATCAAATTTTTCTCAAATTTCAAATTGCTCGGAATTGCTTCAAATCGAATAGGTGTGTAGGCCTCGTCGTCATGAACCCAACACAACTCGAACGGGTTCAAACAAACATCAGAAGAGTGAGATATCACGTTCTGCTCAAATTGTCAAACAAGCAAAAAACATTTGCTGACTGTAAATTCCATATAGTCCATACTATTGCTGATGTGGCAGGGCCATACACTGATGTGGCAAGGCCATACACTGATGTGGCAGGTGTTGAGTTGGTGGACAGTTGACAGTTGTGAAGTCCAATCAGATATCGACATGTGGCACATTTTTGACAAGTGGGATGGTGCCACGTGGCCCAGACATGGGCTGCCACGTGGCACAGTATTTAATTTGGTTGGTTGTTTAAAATTATATGGAGTCCATGGGGATCGAACCCCGGACCTCCCGCCATGGTGGAGCACCTTCACATGGCATGGGTTACCAATAACCTATGCATTAGTTCTTATTATATATATGTGTTTAAATTTATTTAAGTTTGAACTATAGTATATTTCAGCGCGGGGCCGGGCTGGGGCTTAGCCCTAGCCCACGGTTTTGTTATCAATACATATGACCATGCGTTGACAATGCGAGGGAGTTTTTTTGTCAATGGTTAAACCATGCACCGACACTTGTTGCTTGACCATTTGTTGGAGTTTAGCCCTTTTATGCGCGGTCACATGGTCCATATGCCCAACGACTTAGCGGTTAGGGGGCTAGGTTCCCTAACCGTTCTACAGTTGTGCATGTGTTGCGGTTATGTGCCTGGTGCTAGGTTTAAGCACGGAAAAATGTGCAGAGGCTAGGTTTGACACATAGAGGTGCAATTTGGCGATCCAAAGACAACAAGTTTGAAGGGGAACTTCTAGGAAGCCTATCTTCTTCATTTTTTGGCCAAATCAAGTGTTGAAAAAGCCTAGCTAGGGGTTTGTGGACGTTCTGAAGCCATTGGAACCATCTATTTGGCATTTTGAGTAGTGTAAAGGACATATTTTATCACTTTGAGAAAATAATATAAAATATCCAATGGAAGCTGGACCAGGAGATGTAGTCCAAGTGAGGGGTGAACTCCTTTATCATTCGTTGTGTTATGTGTTTACTGTTCACTGTATCTGCTGGTTATTATTTGCATCTTGAATGTGTAATTTTCTATGAAATTTGTGTTTTCAAATTGATCCTTTTGCATAAGCACACTAAAATAAAACTTTGCAAATATTTTCAAGAATACAAGCCTTTATCATTTTCAGATCAAGTTGGTATCAAAGCATAGGTTTTTGAAGGCTTGATTATTTGCAAGTGTTTGTTTTCTGATGATCACAAGGTTGAAACTCACAAGAGGAGAAGGACAACTTGTAGATCCAAGTTCTCATCCTTCAAGAAGAAAGATTATATTATCACCTCAAGCTTCAAGGAGGCATCACCAAGTATGGCTCATTGAGAGAGTCATGAAAATTTTCCTACAGAAGATGAAGATCTCAGAAAGGATTTCATGGATATGAGAGAAATGATGAAAGTCTTGATGGAAGAAAGGAATGCAAGATTTCAAGGTGAAGTCTCCAACCCTTCAAAGAACAAGGGAGACAGTGGTGATAAAACTCCAAAAGGAAATGGAGGGAATGGTGCTACTCCACCTCCCTCACCTCCATCTTCCTCTTCTTCTACCAGTTCACAACCTCTTCCAAATTCTCCAAGGGAACATGGTAAAATTCCTCCACAAATTCCTTTGTTAAAGATTTATATTAAATTTGAATTGCCAATGTACAATGGAGAGGTAAATGCCAAGAAATTAGATAACTGGATTCGTCAGATTGAGGTGTATTGTAGGATACAAAAAATTCAAGATGATGAAACTAAGATTCAACTTGCTTCTTTAAGATTGGATAGTGCAGCACTCATTTGGTGGGAGGCCAAGACTCAAGAGGACATGAAGAAACATGGTAAAATTTTAACCTCTTGGAATGATTTTATTTTTGCAATTAAAAAACAATTTTACCCATTGGCATATATGCAAAAAGCTATTATGGATTGGCAAAATTTTAGACAAGCTAAAGGGAAAAATGTGCAAAGCTTTACTCAAGAATTTAGGAGAAGAGATTTTGTTTTGGGAGTAGATTTGTCTTCTCAAGAAACTTTACTCAAATACATTGGAGCTTTACATAGTTACTTGAGACATACAATACTCATGTTTAACCCTTCAAATCTAGATGAAG
>ML776607.1:306533-328496 GCA_009831015.1 Picea engelmannii
ACCAAAGTACTATGGCCCTTATAAGGTGTTGCAAAATATTGGTACTATGGCATACAAATTGGATTTGCCTGCATCTTCACGAGTACACCCAGTTTTCCATGTTTCATGCTTAAAGAAGGTTATAGGCGACAAGATCCCAGTTCGAACTGTATTGCCAGAACTTGATGAGGAACGAAAAATCATATTGGAGCCTGAAGCCATCACTGGCACAAGAATTTGGCAACTGAGGAATAGATCCATTTCAGAGTATCTCATTAAATGGAGGAAACTACCGGCTAAAGATTCCACTTGGGAAGATGAGTCTTTTATACAGAAGCATCCAAAGTTACTCAAGCGTTGCGGACAACACTTGTCTCAAGGGGAGGGGCATGTTAAGCCCTAATATTGGCTCATTACCCCTTAATTGGGGCATATCAGATTAGTAATGCTATTTATTACCCCTTAATTGGGGCATATTATATTAGTAATGTTATTTTATTTATGTCGGCTTTAGGCCATTAGTTGTAATTATACCTCCTAGTCTCCTATATATACCAATGAGACATTTTCATTTTGAATCATCTTGTACTTGAACATTTAAGTGGGGTAAAAGGAGGTTGCCCCCTTGAAGAGGCTTATTATCTGAAATTATCTCTTTTTCCAAGCGTTGAGTAATTTTCCTGAGGTTTTTCTATGCTATATTGATGTTTGGTTCTTAATAGGCACAGTCCACAATTCAGAATGCTGGAGACCTTGTTGGGGATCTAGCAGATCCGCTGAGGAACATATCTCATTTTGAGTATCCTCCTCATTAATTCACTACCATTTAACCCATGATTCCTTTTCACTATTATATGGTTCATTCTTTAGACCCATAGACCTACAGAGAGTCTGCAAGGGACCCCTTCTAGTAAAGAAACCATGCAAGAGGATTACAACTCTCTCATAGAGAAACATACTTGGGATCTAGTTACTATTCCTTCATAAAAGAAGATTTTCGTATGAAGATGGGTCTATATTACCAAAAAGGTAGTGGACAGACAAGTGAGCAGACACAAGGAAATATTGGTTACCAAGGGATTTCAACATATCCATGGGATTGACTATGATGAGACATTGCTCTAGTAGCAAAGTTGGATTCTATCAGGATTTTCCTTGCCATTGGAGAAACCAAGGGATGGGAAGTACATCAGATGGATGCGAACAATGATTTTCTTCATGGTTATCTCTCATAGGATATTTATATGGAGAAATGACATGGATTCATACAAAATTCATCTGTAGTGTGTCAACTAAAAAGTCTTTATATGGCCTCAATCAGGATCCTAGATCATGGTATTAAAATATGGAATCCTGCTGGCTCTCCAATACTTTTTTCATAACAATATCTGATCCCAATGTCTACATGATGAGGACCACTAACTCACTTCTGATCCTAGTCCTGTATGTGGATGATCTTTTGATCACTGACAACTCCTTTTTAGTGATTGTCACGGTCAAGGGAATTCTTCATGACAGGTTTTCGGTGATATACATGGGTCCAATCCATTTATTTCTTGGTATTGATATCAACCAATATGCTTCAAGCATTGAGCCATATCAAGCTAATTATGATTAGGATCTCATGGAGAGATTCCACATGATAGATTTCACCTACACCCTTCTTATTCAACGTTAGTCTTAAGGATGGTCGAGATACACCAAGGATGGAAAACACCTTGTATTGATAGCTTATGGGAAGCCTTCTTTTTCTCACCCACACCTGACCATATCTATCATATGCAGTATGGGTAGTCTCTAGGTACATGCAAGAGAAACATGAGTTACACTGGAAGGTTGTCGAGTGCATCCTCATATAATTTCATGGCACCATCAGTTATGAGATCCACTATGTAGCAGGTTACATGTTAGATCTCATAGGATTCACTGATTATGAATAGGATAGCGATGGCATAGTTTGCAAGTCCACCTCTAGGTACATGTTGAGTTTGGTACCTGGCCCAATATGTTGGTTAACAAAAAAATATTCATATTTTTCTCTATCTTCAACAGAGATCGAGTACATGGGAGGATTAAAAATAACCATCTAGGCACTATGGCTATAGAAATTCCTCACTGAGCTCACCATTTAGTTCCACCATCTGACTGTAATCTGGTGTGACAACTAGAGTACACTCATATTCTGTTGAGATCTAGTACAAATACAACAGAAAAAAAATATCAATATCCATACGAATTTTATCAGGGAAATGTTTCATGATAGGGTCATTGATTTGTAGTATTTCCCTTCTACCAAGAAGACAACGAACATATTCACCAAGAATTTCACTAAGAAAAAATTCCATAGTTTGCACGATCATGTTGGAGTGAAGGACATAGTTTCCTAACAATTGTCTTTCTATTTTTTTGATACATTGTATTTTGAGGTGGGCTATTTCCCTCTTTCCTCACTTTATTTTAGTGTTCATCAGTTGCATTGTTCATGGGTACCTAACATGGCCTATGTTTCTAGGACCCATCCATTATGTATACTCCCTAGTAGTGTTCATAGAGGGTGTTGGAGATATTACACACACCCGGGGTTTTCTTTTCCTTCTCTTTTCATAATATTTTTTGGATATTTTGAGGGCCCTTAGTATGATATATTCTCCCCTATACAAGGGTTCTACATACCCTCCATTAAATACTCAGTTACCTTTTAGTTATACTAGTTGCGTGAAGTGTTACATGTCAACCTTGGCTTTATCCCCAAGTGTTGCATGCTAACCTTGGGATCATCACCATGAATGCACACTTGCATTGGGATCATCACTAGTAAAGTGAATTCCACATATGTGAGTGATATCCTCCTCATTTCACTTAAGTTTATCTATTTAATTGATGATCACATGGCCATTTAACTAGGACTAGGTGGCAGTTGACGCCAATGACTATCAGTGTGTGTCACATATATCTATAACACTCCTAATGCACATTATCTTGGATACTATGGTGAGATATTTGTGTCATAGAGAGTATATAACTTGTATTGCAACATTATCTTACTTAGATAACATATATTCTTTCATTCGTTTCTCTTTTTTTCTCTTCTCTCTTCATCCACCATTGCAAGATATGTATGCTTCAATGTTAGCAAGATATTTTGTGCAGGTATCTCAGAAAATCTACAATTTTTGTGTGCATGATGGTCCCTCTGGCCAATTTTTTATTTGATCACTACCCACTCTATTCCTAGGATGCAATGGTTTAGGTTGGGTAGACTCTCCTCCCATTCACTGGTCAGACTATTCTACCAGCCTCACTAGTGTGATATCTACACATTGCATATAGTTAATGGTCAGTACCATATATTGAAACAATATACTATAACAAATTCAAGAATACATTAGTGATCCCACACTTATCACCAGGTCCCCATTCCAAGCCTAGTGGGAGGGATATCTCTAGGACCTCCTCCTAGTACATCTCATCCCCTCATATAGATTCTAATTATTTCACCATCTGTGTCATTGGAAATTTGATATTTGATACTTCATCAGGAAGCCATTTTTCCTAAAAGTATTAAAGCATGGTTGTTTCCTTATGAATTCCCACAAATTTGTCTCAATTACTTGAACTCCATCCTACTTGTGTCTTTCTTGACTTATGAGTTGGAATTCCCCATGGATAACCTATTCATGGTTATGGGTCTCCTTCATGCCTCAATTACCCTGTGATTTAACATAGTTTGACTCCCCTCCGTTTCTTGCATTTTCTTGTCACTCCCAAAAATTACATGTACGACCCCCCTCACTTGAGTAGATGGCCCACCCCCCCATATTGTGCATTTACAATTTACTTAGTGATATATCATTCCTCACATGAGTTCCCTAGTATAATAATCCATATAACATTTTGGTTACCATGCTGGTCAATCCCCCTAAGGATTGGGAGGCCCATTATACTCCATTATATAGTTGATTTACATGCATTTCTTATCATCATGTTGACATCCATACCCTTTTGAATCCCTCATTTATGGTTGGTATTTGTTGGATTTTTACTTATCAAAATATCTCCTCTTCATACAGTACATAGTGACAATCCTTTATTTTTATGCCACCATTCACCCACCCTTTTGGAAATTTCCATTAATGTCCCTACCATTATTACCTCCATTTGTAGTTTTCACATTTTCATTACCACTATTTGGTTGTTTTCTGGGAGATTACATATATCTATTTGGATTCCTCCCATGTTATAATTGAATTGAATTGGAAAACACCAGTCTGATCTGTTATATCCTCCATATGGGTATTACATATATTTCCTCCTCCTCCTGACAACCCCTTTGGAAATACTAGGAAGGCCTTGTACTTTTTCTGTACTTGGTTCAGTATTTTAGCAACTTCATTATGTTTCCCTTATTTAAATCATCTGATATGAGTCACATATTTGTCTCATGGTCCATTCAATTATATATTGTGTCTTGTTACAGTTTTTTCAGAACCTCCATGAGTCCTACCCATCACATGTTTCCCATACTTTGATCTCCAGTTGTCCTTTTGGTCTGACTGATATGTCCTTCAAAACACTCAGGACTAGTAATTGACCATTCCATGTGGAATGTTTTCATTGACTACTAGGTCATCCCTAGTGAATTTATGCTTTTAATAAGGAAAGTCTTGAGTCCACCTCTCTTTACCTTCCCATACATATTTGGTCTTAGTATTTATCAGTCATATCATACTTTATATCTTGTGCTAGTTCCAATTATTCATCATTTCCTTGGTTCCAGCGGGCCTTCCCTTATCAACTTCAACACTTTTATTTTAAGATTTTGGTTTATATAATTATGTATCTTGGACTCATATTCACCATTTGTGAGTATCTCAAGCCAAGAATAGGGAGTCATCAGTTCTCCCTGACTTGATTTTTCCCCACGTGCTTGACTTTATCTCATCATCACATGGCCAATAATTGTACACTTGAAATTTCTTTGATCCGATTGATTGTAACAGTTCCATGGACATGTGTGAGATGAATTATACCTTAGGAGGGGTTTTCCCTTTAGGTATCCCCTCACATGTTCTAGCATAAGAAATTTCCTCTAGAGGTATGAATCCACCTATTGTACTTTGGATATCATGCCTAAGGACACCTTTTCCTTCTTGGGAACTGGTGGACTTCCCTCTATTGAAATCAACACCTTCAATATAGAGGTTATTCCTATGTACCCTAGTACCTATCCACCTCCTTGATGGGTCGCCATGGACCAATATGAGAGATTCATCATTTATATTAAACTTGGTAGGATCTCACTTGCTCGAATCCAACTCATCATCACATCGTTCAAATTTATGCATACATACATCATCCCACCTTATATATAGCTCCTCAAATTTGATTGGCTTGGTTTCATTATTATAAGAGCCCGCAGGTTGAAATTCCCTTCAATCATCTCATGGTATAGCTTTAGAGCCTCACTACACCTGTTTATGAGGTATTGTTTGGCTTCTCCCATCCCCATCCCACAACATGGGGGCATCATTTCTTATGTAATCATATTAGTATCACTTGTGATGTAAACTCGGTTCTATCACCTAGGAATATGTATATGAGACTAATTATATCATTATATTTTATTTTTTCTTACATTTTCTATCACGATATCATACTTTAGACCTCATATTGTCTCACCACTTTATCCCTTTCATTACAATCACACCATTGTCACCATTAACATAAGTTATCTCAACAAATATGGGCATGCCTACCTTGTCCTTATTGAGATCATGTAACTTAACACATTGTGACCCTCTTGTTGACATGTGATCTTCCTTGTCCTTTCCTATGGTTGGTTCAACTTCCATGTCATCTCTCTCTCCTCATCTATAACATTCATCAATCAAATAGAAATGTAACATATTGTGATCATATAATGTTCTCCTAACCTCATACATTAGGGGTCATCTATTATCTCATAAAAATGCCCCACCTAGACCAAAATGTTAGGTGTAATGAAATATTCCAACTATAGTATGGGTTTTCATGTAGATTACAAAATATCCTCTTGAATTAACGTTAGGAACCCCTTCCTAAATATAATTTCACTTAAAAGGTCACAAAAAAAAACCCATTTTCATGTAATATTTCTATTAATTAACTTTAAAATATTATTTTTTAAAGTTAATTTTAATTAATTAAGTCATAAACCACTCTTATAACTTTCCCTCCTAATTTAAGTTTCAAAAAGGAAAAATATGAGAAAATATAATATTTTCTTATAAAATAAGTAAGTGTCTCACCTAATTTCATTCACACCCTTATGTTTACTCTCTTAACTCCCATTTTTCTCTCATCCCCCTCATTGTATCATTTTCCCTAGTTTTTCCCTTTCTCACTTGAAACCCTAGTTATTTACAGAGATCATCACTACAACAACCATTTACAACTATAGGAAAAGAGTGGAAGCCAAGGTCACACACTCAGGGAAGCAAAGGACCCTCCCAAGGAGAGGCCACCAAAGGATTCAAGTCTTCAAATATTTCTCCATAGGTGTACATGTAAGAATCCTTTTCATTGGGTAATGAAATATAATTTATTCTTTGAATATATTGTTCTTCGTGTATATTTTTTGTTGCATGTCTTTTGTTTTCACTGAATAGTAGAGATATTAGGGTAGATTTATTTCATAGAAATCTAGGGTTTTAGTTTTATAAAACCATTTGTCTGTAGATTTGTTAGAACCACAAAGTTTTCAAATATGCTCACCTTCACTATATATTTTCATCAACAGAAGGAGTACCAACAAGAATTACAAGTGTTTCAAACCAAGTGAAACATCTCATAGTTACTATGTTTAGACAACATCGGAACACATCTTTAGCTTGGAAAAAAACATTCTCTAAAATTTGTGCTAGGAAAGAGCTTTGATACAACTTACGACGTACCAAATAGAAATATTCATAACATAAACCATAAATATCTCTTAGTTGTATTTATGAAAGAAATAGAATTACATGCACAATGGACAATATTAACCAAAATATTATACCTTCATTGATATGGAAGCAATGTTTGTTTGCCTCTTCAAGTGTGTGACCTCCAATAGAGAAGAGATCAAATTAAAAATGATTTCCAAGACACCTTTTACAATGCTTCTACATCTTTATATAGTACTTTCTATCCCTTAAGAACATTCTACAAAGGAACTTTCTAGTATGTGGAACCTTCTAGTAAGTCGTCTTACACTAATTTTGTTTACACTATTACATAGAACGTATTTACTAATGATGACCTCCATACATAGAAATACATAGTAGTCTATATACTTAGGGGTTTAGGGAGGTTAAGACACTAACAATTTCTCAACCCCTGATCAAAAGTTTAGAACAAGCATAGAGGTCAATTTGATTGCAAAAATACATTTCTTGTGGATAAATTAATTTTTCAGACAAGGATAATGAGCATTGGCCCTTTATCATAGTTTTGTAATTAGAGTGATGAGAAAAATGAGGAGGGGTACTATTTGTTTCTCACACTTTTGTAATTTGAGGGAAGAGGAGAGGGAGCACTATCCCTTTCTCAAACTTTATTAATATTTTGGAGGAAGAGAAGAAGAAAAGGATCTTTCTCATAATTTCTCATACTTGTTAATTTTTCATATTATGGATGGAAAACTTGTTATAAACTCTGATTTAATGTTACAAAAAAAGTATTAGAAAATATTATATCAATTATTTTAAATCGACATCTTGGGTATTAGAAATCAACATCTCAACTATGGGAAACCGACATCTCAACTATTGGAAACCGATATCTTAAGTATTTGAAAATAATATTCTTATTAAATTTATGATGTCTTGGACTAAAATTATTCTAAATATAATGAAATGGGGGTTAGAATTAAAATCAATGAAAAATGCTAAAGAGTATAATGTTGTAGAATATATGTATGGATATACCTTTACAATATTTATAGTACCTAGAGATATTGCAACAAATTAAGGACCTCAATTTACCTCCAATATCATTTAAAATCTTGTGGACCTATACAATATTCATCATAGTAACTCAAGTACTTATCACCCTAGGAAAATGGGAAAGTATAGGTAACAAAAAAATAATTAGAGAATATGCTCACAAAGATTGAAAATAAACAGAGAAAAGATTGGGGAAAATAGGTTAACACAAGATGTTTGGGATTATAACAATATATGGAATACAAATACAAGGTTTCCATTCTATGAGTTGGTTTATTTTTAAATCCGAACACTTAGGATAGTTATAGACCTAGGAATAGACATCTTTAAATCATAGAAAGAGAGGCTACAAACAATCAATGCATTGGATGAGTATAGAAAATAATATTTTCTTCACATTGAAATAACTTAGAAACTAAGAGTAAGGTGGCATGATAGGTATGTCAAAACAAAAGTATTCAAAACAAGAGATTGGGAATTACTCTGTTATTAGAATTTAATGATTTCAAGGGAAGGTTAAGAACAATATGGACGGGGATTTGTCAATTTGGCATTTTCTATGACAACGGATCAATAAATATAAGAACAATAGATTTATAAAATTATCTATTTTGGCAAACTTACATAGGATTAATATATTTCAAAAGCCATCATCAAAGGAGGAATTTACTTTCCATATTCAGGGAAGTCATCTGGATCTAATTGAATGTAGTAGTAATTTCAAATCAAACAGATAATCTCACAATAAAAATAATATAATAAAGATTCCTATGACAAAAAACATCTTCTAAGGAATCTAGAAGAGGTCTTAATTTGAAAACCTCCATGAGGGGAGTTTTCTTCTAGAAAAAAAGATAAGAATATCCTCCTAGTTAAAACCTTGCCAAGACACCATGAGGGATAGCACAAGTGAAAACCAACAGTGGAATTTATGCTCTAATAAAAAATAAAAGAGAAATAAGTTTGTTTTGTATTCATACCATGAATTACTAACTCATTTTCAAAGCTCTTATGTATAGGTTGCAAACATTCAGTATGGGTAACATTTATCTAATATTCATGGAAAAATATTCCTTAACAACCTGAATGTTTGGAAACCTATATTATGAGAAACCTATATTAGCATCACAAATCATTGGAAAATAAACTCAAATGAACACAACACAACACTGGAGTTGGTTGGTATGATGAAAATCTATTTTCTTTCAAAATTCATACCAAAATTTTCAATTCTCATGATAAAAATGTTTCGTTGTAAGTCAAGAAACTCAAGGATAGTTGCAAATTCTCAAGGTACTATTATTACCTTATGACCTAAAGACAAGAAAAATACAAAAGAAAGTTTTACTATCAAAGAACTTCAATACACATGAATACGAGTACATTTCAAATAGAATCCAAAATTTCATACCTCTTACATATCATTACATTAGTCATATATTTCCTTTTTTATATTTCATCCATTCATACAATTTATTTCACCATATCATATCCATTTACACTCTTACCATACCCATCTACACTCTTGTCTACCCCATTCATCCATAACTCCCATCATATATACTTTCCTACATCCATTTACACATATTTTGGCCCATACACTTCTACATAGGCCTATTAAAGTCTACAACTATCCAATAAAAGAAATTCTATAGAAGTCTACAGAAGTCTTAACTTACATCCATACAATATCAAAATATATATAGATATATACAAACATTTCCACCTATATTAAAAAATCTCAGTACATGATTCTACAAATATCTCCACCTAAAAGAAAAGTTCACGATGTAGCAAGGGTCACCTACAGGTGTCAATAGATGTCTCGTGCAATAGTAAAAAGAGACATAAAAACATGCATGTAAAAGTCAATAATAAATATTGAATCCATCCAACAAGTATGCAATCACATATTACATTCAAACTACATGGTTTAAGGTATTTTATATCCATCTTGAATCAAGTTATATTATATGCATGTTATTTTCATGTCAAAACCTATGATTAGTTTTCCCATTAAATTCTATGATCCAACTATTAGAATTTTTGGAAGTTACAATTATCTTATTTAACATTAATTAACAATTGCATGTAATAGGATCATTGAAAGCTAAACAATTAGAGAACACAAGATATATCCTGGGAAACCCTTATGGGAGAGAAAACCCAACAACCAATTCTTCAGTATAGATTCCTTCAACCAGTACAATGTCATGTTATAACTATCCATAAATAGACCAAGACCAAGATAAAAAAGACCCAGAAACCAAGACCTCTTGTGCTACACCTTCCTTGTTATGCTCCAAATACACAAGAGAAGGAGAGTTGTGTGTGTGTACAAATGAGACGAATGCGACCTCTATTTACACACATAATTGACTCCCAAAAAGATGTAACCCTAAGAGGGGTTGTTTTGACTTTTACAATAAGGATAGCAATAAAATATTTATTTTTTTTATTCGATTTATATAATAATATTACAATAACCTTCTCCAGGTTTGACCAATACAAATAAAAAAGAATATCTTCCATAGTTACATCAAAATATTGAAATTTCCTCTTAACTAGGAAGGTATTCTTTGTTTCAACACGATCTCATGACCATTGACTGTTGTAATACCACAAGGTTCAGCCCCTGTGAAATGTAATGATGTTATAGGCAAGGATGATTTTAAGGATGGAAATTTATTTTAAATTGTAGAAACCTTGGTGAATACTACTAATCCTTCATATGTCAACTATAAATGTTTGGCGATAATTTTTAAAAAATATTGAAATTTCTAAGTATTTTATATAGTTTTTATAAAATTTTGGCGATTTTTAAGGTAAAATAATTTTATCCTATAGAATTTGGGCGAATCATTTTTAAAATAGCGAATCTCGTTTTTGGAAAAACCATGGAAAATTAGCCCATCAGCGAAATTTAGCCCCTAAAATCATCTATGGTTATAGGCAAGTGATCCAAGTAATTATAAGTTGGTAGGCTTGTTTGTTTATTAGGCCAGAGAGCCTAGATGCTAAGGCCAATGGGTTTGATTTTGTATATGTAATTATGTAGATTATTAATAAGATGCATCGTTGTGTGTAGAACGACCATGAAGAAAGAGTTACGGGGGACTAAGCTCCACTAGGAAGGGAAAGGGAATGGGGTTGAGAGACTAGAAAAGAGGGGCTAAGCTTGAGGGATTAACCCAGGGAAATATTATAATGTATTTCCTGAAAATACTAAAGTTGGGAAATAAACCCAGTTATCCTAAGTTCCTTTGGGGAGAAGAACAAACTCCAAGTGGAGAGGAATGAGCTCCTAGAGAGCCAAGTGTCACCCAGGATGCATGCAGATTTATGTGGGAATTTCCACCATTGTGTGGGTTCTCTCTCACCATTATGACCATTGCTTGCCATCTTTCCTCACGAGTTCACTCATGATTCTTTCCATCCCTTGTGAAGTTCACACATGCACTGAACGAGCACACAACAAGATTCATTTCTGCCATTGTTGAACCTAAGCCATTGCAAACCTCTATAATTTGTTGAGTCATCCCTTTCCTTACCCGATTTTCCAGTTGTCATTGAAAAGGCGGGTTGTCAGGCCCATGGTTGAAGAATAAGGTTTTCAGGCCTATGAGTAACTCTCTCTAGGTGAGAGAGTTTTTTGGGGAAGTGATTTATGTAGGAGGGAGTCTAGCAACGGCTATAGAGATTTGAGAATTCTTGATTTGTCTTGTTGTTGAAGCCCTGAAAGGAAAGTAGAGCAGTCAATGGACTGTAGAATAGTGAAGGTGGATATTCCTAGGGTGTGACAGGGATGTGAGGAATGAGATTCTATGAGCAGTGGGCGTAAGTAGGATCCTTGGAGAGAATCCTTCATGTTGCATCGTACATCTTCTCGTAACCTCATCCTAGCCAAGGATTCCTTTTCCCTGGGGGGAATTTAGTCCTAGCTCAGGGGTGACCCACTGTTGATAGCTTGGATCAACATGGTCTAAGGCTGGGAGGTCCATGGAAGGTCTGCATGAAGTCGGTGTTATTCTCATAATAACATAAGTATGGAATCTTTGTTAATTGTATTCCTTGTATATTGTACATGTGTTATAATGTTATCATAATTTCATGTGTTTATTGCATTTATTTTTTATTGTCGCTTCCTCATGAATATGTGTATGAAAAAAATGTTTATTTATGTTTAAAAATTACATTAGATATGTATATATGTATATTATATCATGATAGTTTCAAGTAGCATGATCGGCCTAGGTGGTTGGGTGTGTTACAACCGTTTTCAGAACAATTTGGTTTTGAGTTAGTGGTGCTTACACCGGCAAGGGTGGTTGGGGGACGTTACAAATTGGTATCAGAGCCTAGTTTTCGACACTGAGCCTGAATTGGGCTGTATAAGTGGAGATAGAAGAAAAGGTTTAGAAGGAACTGTTGTCGAGAGAGAAAAAATTCGAAGTTAAGAGTGTACCTGAGTACCAAGAGAATACCTTGGTTGTGTTTTGAAGCTCAAGAGGTATAGCGGTTTAAGAAATGACAATAGAGAAAGAGGTCATAGTAACTTTTGGTTCTGAAACATGAAATTTAAACTTGATTCGTTGGAATAGTTCAGGAAGGGACAGACCCCTCACATCTGTTATATCCAGAGAATATGAAAGGAGGATAAGGACCAAAGTCCTTCGGACTTCGCCCCTCCAATCATTTTAAAACTATAAGAAAAGAAGACAACCGAAGTCTCGAAGTCTGGAATCAATCTAGACCATCTAGTCCAAGGGATACATGTCCAAAGATTAACAAGGTTCATATTTTTAGCACTCCAGAAGAATGGGTTATGGTTGTGTAGGAGGAAAGTATCTCTGAAGTCCTGGAGTCCCGAAGTCCCGAAGTTCTAAAGTGACGTGGCTTTGTGGGCCTGAAAGGGTAAGAAGTATAGGAGTTCGGTGTTTGAGGAAAATTGTTGGAATAACTTCTGGACCTCCAAAGTCCTAGAGTCTTGAAGTATCGAAGTCCCTAAGTTTCGAAGTGACATGGCTTCGTGGGACCGGAAGGGTAAGTAGTTCGGGAGTTTGAAATTTGGGGAAAATTGTTGGAAGAACTTTTGAACCTCTGAAGTCTTAGAGTCTTGAAGTCCCGAAGTCCCTAAGTTCCGAAGTGGTGTGGCTTTGTGGACATATAAGGGTAAGAAGTTTGGGAGTTCAACGTTCAGGGAAAATGTTTGAAAGAAATTCTGGACCTTCGAAGTCCCGGACTCCCGAAGTCCTGAAGTTCTAAAGTGATGTGGCTTCGTGGGCCTGGAAGGGTAAGTAGTTTGGGAGTTTGACATTCGGGGAAAAATGTTGGAAGAACTTCTGGACCTCCGAAGTCTCGGAGTCCCAAATTCCAAAAGTTTCAAAGTGACGTGTCTTCGTGGGCTCATAAGGTTAATTTGTTTGGGAGTTCGATGTTCAGGAAAAATTGTTGGAAAAAATTATGGACCTTCGAAGTCCCGAAGTCCTGAAGTTACGAAGTGATGACACCTCGGTGTAACGTGGACACACATAAGGCATGCTACGTGTCAATGTGTTTTGATCTTTTGAAAGACTGATTTGGTAGGTAGATCTTGACACGTGTCACCCCTTATATTGGGCCACGTGTCTGCTTCTAGTATTCTGCCACATGGTGCTAGATTCTCTAGTCCAAAGACTTGGAAATACGAAGGAACTTGGTAAAAAATTGTTAAGTATGAAAATTATTGAAGCTCTGAAGAGTGGAGTAAATCCTCATCATCCATCACGAGGGGACACATGACAGAAGATCCCATGGTCTAGAGGATTCAAGGCTTAAATAGTGGGGTCGAGGACTTCCGGAGGCCCGAAGGATGGAGTTCATTGTGACCGCTGATCATAGAAGACACGTGGTAGTATATCCTATGGTATAAAGGAATGGTACTCCGTAGGATATGAGTTGTGTTTGTTGTGATTCAAGAACTCCTTAAGGGTTAGAGTTAATATCGACTGTCAGATCACACACGACACGTGGAGGCAGGAGAGGGGATCTCTTGTGGATCAACACTTCGGTAAATTGGTAGTTATTTTCTTTGGAAACTGTTGAATCCCAGAGTCCCAGATGTAACACCCTGTTTCCCCCAGTCTGTAAAAATAACTATACTGGCCAAGTATTGTGGGAAACTCAGAAATGTGAATGTATGATGTGAATGGACCTTGTGAAAAAGGTCGATGAATGTAAATAATATTATGAATATATATATTGCAGGACTGCTAAGAGAGGGATGTGCTGAAAAAGAGACCACGGTGGCTGAAAAAAGGTGGTAAAAGGCACCTGGAATGGTGGTGTTAACTTCCACTGAAACCAATACCATATTTGGACTTCACTGGACCGGAGAAGCAAGAGCGGATCGCTGGCCCCAAATGAAATCACAAGCCAGGTTGGTAGGTAAATGGCTCCTCATGAGTAATGAGGGATGGGGGTGAACCTCCCATCCGTAGAGTCCTCAAACCTAACCACTGTGAGGAAAATCGTGCCACACACAACCTCGCCAAAAAGAGAAAAGGAAGGAAGAGTGTACGATCAAGGGAAAATGCGAGGGAAAGAGGAAAAGAACTATGGAAAATACAAAGTGAGTGATAGCAGAGAAGAAGGAGAGTAACCTTCGTTCTCGGTCACTAGCGAACAGAGACTCAGTCTCGTAGCATTGTGGTCTCAGCTCGGGGGTGGCTAGTGGTAAATCCGTTGGGAGTCGTTGAGCCTACGGTTGAGTGGAAATGAGCACCCCTCTCAGCAGTTGCATCACCTGGTGTTTTTATGATAAGTATTATAACTTGTATCTTGAAATTTATATGTTGACATGTATGTTCATAGTCTGTGAAATTATGAATGGTTTTAGTATAAGACTGTCTGGATGGTGTTTTGATCATAAATGATGGCTGCATGTTTTTATTGGAAAGACCATGTATGGCTTATGTATATATATATATATATATATATGATAAACTAATACAGATTCTCAAGTCTTCTCTTGGGAGATTTGTTCCTGTGTTGTCCTACCTGATGCCTTGAATAGAATTCCTCACAAAGGCACCCTTTCGAGACCTCTTCCTTACCTTCAAGAAGACCTTCCAGTCTGGTCTTCAAAACCTGGTGTAAATTACCTAAGGATCTGAAGGAGGATGTTATAGTTTAAGTCTTAAACTCTTGCATGAGGGAGAATGGTCCTCATAGATCCCAAGATTTCATCATTTTAGTACTCGAAATACCCAAAGGCGAGTACCCTTGCACTCGCAAGTCCTGAAACCCCGACTTGCAAAATCTCGAATTATTAGTGTGGGGGTAAATTAAGAGTTTTCAGAGTTTCGGCACCCGGAGTATCTAGGTGCAAGTTTTCTTGCACTCGCGAGTCCCGAAACCCCGACCCTCGAAATCACAAAATGGCAGTGTGTGGATAAGTATCGACTGACGGACGAGATTTTATTAGAATATCTACGGTCAGTCACGACGGTTAGATTGGAGGAAGAAATCAGGGTGTTAAATGCCTCAACCTCTTCCTTTTATCGTCATGAGTAGAGAAGAAATCAGAGCATAGATCCAAAGGTCTGTGAGAGTACCTGAACCTTTCATTCATAAGGACACGTGGCGGTCGGTAAGTGTTTCTCCATTTTGACACCCAGGGAATCAAAGGGCAAGAACCCTGATCATCGTGAGTCACAAAATCCTGACATCCGAAACCCCGAAATCATTTAAAGTGTGGATAAGTATCGATTGGCGGACGATATTTTGTTGGAAGATCTGTGGTCAGTCACAACCGTTAGATTGGAGGAAGAAACAAGGGCGTTAAATGCCTCAACCTCTTTCTTTTATCTTCGTGAGTAGTGAAGAAATCGGGACCGTAGATCCCCAAGGTCCGTGGGAGTATCTGGACTATCCTTTTATAGGGACACATGGTTTTCGGTCGACGTTTCGGCACCCGGGAAACCAAAGGGCAAGAACCCTTGTCTTCACAAGTCGCGAAATCCTGGTAAATGAAACCCCGAATCGATTTAAGTGTGAATAAGTTTGAGAAAGACAGGATTTGATCGTGACCGTTGATCATCTTGAAAAGATCATAACGGTTGATCATGGTTAAAGGTCGCAGCCATACATCAGAGGGACACGTGGTTGTCGGTCGACATTTCGGTGTTTCAGCACCTAGGAAACCAAAGGGCAAGAACCCTTGTCTTCTCAAGTCACGAAATCCCGGTACCCGAAATCTCGATGCGCTCTATGGAAGAAAGGAGGAATCTCGAAAGGATTTAGATCGTCCATCGGAGGAGACTCATGGTGAGCGGTCAGAGTTCGGGGAAAGCTCCGAAATCCTATGGACCATTGGATCCAAATCCTCAAGGATCATTGATCTCCTACACGAATCCCCATATCGGGATTTGGGGATTGGAGTGACAAGATTTTTGGAGTCGTTGCATCGTGAACTCCCTGTTCATAAAACTCTGAAAAGATACAAACCATTGGATCCAAAATGTCAAGAGCCATTGGATCTCATACAAGAACTCGAGTATTGGGTTTCAGGGTTTGAAGCATCGAAAGACTTGACTCTCTTGCATTTTGAACTCCTGATTTCTGAAGTCTCGATATGACTAGGACTGTTAGATCAAGGGGGGAGACTCACAGCTATCGATCTCCTCGAAGGTAAGATTTTCGGGTTTCAGGGTTTGCAGAGTCGAAAGACTCGACTCTCTTGTATCGCTGAGTCATGAAATGTGAGAAGGCGCCTAGTTGTTTGGCCTGTGGTCATAACCAACGATCACATGGAGGTTGAAAAGGGAAGAGCTAGCCTGCGCTAAGCCCCTGTAGGATTTCGAGGATTCTGTCCCTCGAGAAGGGGTGGAAAATTTATTATGTTGTAGTGGGTGTGTTACAAATTGGTATCAGAGCATGGTTACAACACTTGGCATGCTTAGGCTCATAATGATTTGCACAGGAGCTCCGTTCGAAACACTCCTAAAAGGAGTAACCCCCTGTCTTAACCTTCCTAATCAAAAGATGAAGTTAAGAATGAAAACTCCTATTGTGTGTGTGTACATGAGAAAGAAAAAAAAAATGAATTTATGTGTGGGTTATGAATGTATCTAAAATATTGACTAACAACCATCATTTGTCTTTTTCACCCAAGTGGACGATCAACCACGAGAAACTACAGATGCATAGAATGGTGACTCACCAACAGGTGGGAGAGGGCTCCCACAACCGAGACAAAGAGTCTGATGAAAGGAGGGCAATAGGGACCCCTCTAGATCTAGCTGAAACTGTGAGGAGCCTCATGGTCGAATTACAAAGCTGTAAGGCTGACAATGAGAGAATGATGAAAGAACAAGAAAAGAAAACATAAATTAATGCAGTTTTACTACAGAGCTTATCCGACCTACAAAGAAAAATGTACTATGAACATGAGGTATATAAACATGGTCATATCAGTGGCCACACTGAGAGGAGCACCTCAAAAAAGGTCCACCCCAGAGGTAAAGAACAAGCGGCGGATGATTCCTCTGAGAAGGAAGTGGGCGATTCAAAGGGATCTTCTAGAAACAGAACCAGTTCCTATTCCTGAAGGAAACAGAAGAAGCAAAATATTTCCAAAGGTCGTAAATTCAAAGAATTTAGAAAATCCAAACCACCCTCCTTTGACGATGAAATAAAGAAGGGAGAGGAAGCAGAGGCCTGGCTGCTTGGACTAAAGAAATATTTCAGAGTCCATGACTTTTCAGAAAATTTGAAGGCCCGAGTGACCACCTCCAACTTGAATGGAAAGGCTTCCATTTGGTGGAAGACCTTGCGAATGTGAAAGGGGTTCGCGAAGAGGACCTGTCCTGGAATAAATTTGAGAAATACTTCCAGAAGACGTATTTGTCGGAAAAATATTTCGACGAGAAGACCAAAGAGTTTTATGAACTCAAATTGGGACAACTCACTATAGAAGAATATGTCAACAAATTCCTCGATTTGTTGAGGTATGTAACTTATATAAAAGGGGAAAAGGAAAAGGTGCAACACTTCATCAGTGTACTACCTAAGGACCATCAGAATAGAATTGAGTTTGATGAGCCAAAGACTCTAGAAGGAACTATTCAAAAGGAAACCTATTATCATGAATAGTGGGCATCGAGCAGAACCTCGTGAAGGATGGAAACAGAAGAATAGTTCAAGATTTCAGAAAAAGGGGATTAAATTCCCAGGATTTAAGAACTATAAGAAGAATCCAAGAATGACCTTCCCAGCCCGAAGTGTGCACCAACAAAATTTTCCCTCCTTGAGAGGAAATAAAACTTCTGGACCCATATCAGTGAAGACTGATAACCCAAAGAGAGAACCTTTGAAATGCTGGGGTTGCGGGGAAGAATATCTATCAAGAGACTATCCACACCAACAACAGAATAGTTGGAGGATTTATAACATCCAGGAAGTTACCACCGTCAATGATGTGGCCATGAGTGTGCCGCAAATTTATGCAGCCTTGGATAATAACCAGGCTAACCACCAAGCTTCAGTGGTCGAAATAGAAGGTATGATTTCCAACCATATAGTATCTGTTTTGATTAACCCTGGTTCAAATTTGAGTTATATAGCCCCTAAAGCTGTCGATAAGTGTAAACTACAGCCACAAAAACATACCAAGCCATGGTTGGTACAGTTAGCCACTAGCACCAAAAGAAGGGTAGCAGAGGTTATACCAGCTTGCAAATTGATGTTGGGTAAAATCCCCACCCAAGAAACCCTTAACTTAATACCCCTAGGATCGTATGATCTGTTGATTAGTATGGACTGGCTAGCTTCCCATAAAGCCAGATTGGATTGTTACCATAAAAACCTTAGAATGTGTAAGTAATGAAGGAAAAAAGATAACCCTTCAAGGGATCTAAAAACCTGTCTCAGTAAGACAAATATTAGCTCTACAAATGAGAAAGTATTGCTGAAAGGGATGTCCCCTATATGAAATACAGATGTTGAAAACAATTGAAGGTGACAAACCAAGCCCTGACGATCACCCTATCCTGAGATAATACAGAGATGTGTTTCCGGAAGAGGTATCGGGTCTACCTTCGAGAAGAGACATAGACTTCTTGATAGAACTTACACCAGGAGCGGTGTCGGTGTCTAGGACACCCTACTGGATGAGCACACTCGAGTTAGTTGAACTCAAGTTGCAATTAAAAGAAATGATGGATACGGGCTATATCCGACCCAATGTGTCTCCATGGGGAGCACCAGTCCTGTTTGTGAAAAAGAAGGACGGTACCCTTAGACTGTGTATAGATTATAGGAAACTCAATAAGGTAACCATAAATAACAAGTACCCCTTGCCCAGGATCGATGACCTGTTTGATCAATTGGGGGGTGCGTCTATTTTCTCAAAGATTGACTTGAGGTTGGGATAACATCAAGTCTGAATTAAGGGTGAAGAAATCCATAAAACTGCCTTCCGAACACGGTATGGTCACTATGAGTTTGTGGTAGTGCCATTTGGGTTAATTAATTCCCCTGCCACTTTTATGTGCTTGATGAACAATGTACTCAACAAATTCCTAGACAAATGTGTGTTGGTTTTATTGACGATATATTAATTTAATCCAAGAATAGAGAAGAGAATGAAGAGCATTTTAGGCTTGTGTTGCAAGTACTAAGAGAACATCATCTCTATGCCAAATTTAGAAAATATGAATTCTTCCAGAAGCAAATACATTACTTAGGCCATGTCCTATCTGAAGAAGGAGTAGCAGTAGACCCTGACAAAATCAAGTCTATCATGGAATGGCCTACCCCAAAGATCATTCCGGATATCAGATCCTTTATGGGATTAGCAGGTTAATATAGAATATTTATAAAAGGATTCTCCAAGATTGGTTGTCCAGTCATTGCCCTCCAGAAGAAGGGGACAAAATTCATGTGGACACAGATATGTGAAGAAAGATTTCAAACCCTGAAACATCTACTAACCCATGCACCCATGTTGAAGATCGCCAATCATGAAGTTGACATCCTCATGTGCATAAATGCCTGTAAGGAAGGGCTCGAAGGAGTCCTTATGCAGGGAGGAAGTGTGGTCTTCTATGAATCTCAAAAATTGAATGAGCACAAAGTCAACTATGTGACCCATGATCTAGAACTGGCTGCCATAATGCATGCCTTGAAAATGTGGAGGCATTACTTCCTAGGAAGAAAATTTGTACTTATGACAGATCACTATGGATTGCGATATCTGTTTGACCAACCGAAGCTCAATGCCAGACAAGCTAGGTGGATGGCCCTCCTTAGCGAGTTTGATTTCAAAATCAAACACATTAAAGGAAAGGAAAATGGGGTGGTTGATGCCCTTAGCAGAAGTATGAAAACAATTCACCTGGTCTCAGTGAGCACCTGTGAAATGGATGTCAAAGAAATAATCCAGAATGCACAAGAGACAGACACATACTTCTAGACCATGACCTCATACCTACAGCAAGAACCCACAGGGATAAAGTATGGAGACTACCAGATGATGGAAGAAGGTCTGCTCACTTACCGAAGAAGATTGTACATTCCAGATTGTGATGACTTGAAGAGGTTCATATTGGATGAACTACATAAAAGACCCTATTCTGGTCATCCAGGATACCAGAAAATGATCACGGCCACTAGGAGACAATTTTGTTGGCCTGGATTGAAGAAATACATAGCCGAGTACCTAGCCAAATGCATAGAATGCCAACAGGTAAAAGCAGAACATCGACACCTGGCAGGATTATTACAACCCCTACCAATCCCAGAATGGAAATGGGAAACCATCTCCATGGATTTCATCACCGGATTACCAACCTCGATCAAACAGAATGACTCCATCATGGTAGTGGTGGATAATTTGAGAAAGTCTTCTCATTTCATCCCCATCAAATTGACTTGTAAGGCAATAGATATCGCCTAGGTATTCATGAAGGAGATATTCAGACTGCATGGCATGCCAAAAGAGATCGTGTCTGACAGAGAAACGAAGTTCACTTCCAACTTTTGGAAATCACTGATGGCTGTTTTAGAGACCAAGTTGTTGTTTAGCACCACCTATCACCCTCAAACCAATGGAAAGATAGAAAGAGTGAACCAAATACTTGAATACATGTTAAGAATGCATGTAATGCATCAACCCAAGAAGTGGGAAGACTACCTGCCACTGGTGGAATTTGCCTACAACAATGGCTACCAATAATCCTTAAAGATGAGTCCCTTCAAAGTCCTCTATGGTAGGTCGTGTAACACTCCAGTCAGCTAGAGTAATCCCATAAATAGGATTTCTTTTGGACCCGACATGTTGAAAGAAATGGAACAACAAGTGATTCAGATAAAACAAAACTTGAAGGTTGCTCATAACCAACAAAAAAGTTATGCCGACCAAAAGAGAACTCCGAGAGAGTTCAAAGCGGGAGATCATGTATATCTCAGAGTTAGGCCCAAGAAGAGTTCTCTGAAAATGGGCACCTGTGCCAAGTTGGCACCTCGGTATTGTGGACCCTTTGAGGTTCTAGATAGAGTGGGACCTATAGCCTATAGTCTAGCACTTCCTCCCATAGTAAAAGCACATAATGTTTTCCATGTTTCATTATTGAAGAAATATGTACATGATGCTAACCATATAATTGACTGGTCTAGGATCCAGGTGGAACCAGAGGGATAATTTCTACTAGAACCTTAATGCATACTGGATAGAAAGGAAACCCCACTCTGGAACTGAACCATTGCATAGGTCAAGGTGCAATGGAAACATTTTGGCCCAGATGAGGCTACATGGGAAATGGAGGATGCCATGAAACGGTAAGATACGATTTTGTTTATATCTGTGCATGCATGTCAAGTTGATAGATAAAACATCAAGGACAATGTTCCTTTAAGGGGGAGGGAATTGTAACACCCTATTTCCCCCAGTCTGTAAAAATAACTATACTGGCCAAGTATTGTGGCAAACTCAGAAATGTGAATGTGTGATGTGAATGGACCTTGTGAAAAAGGTCGATGA
>ML776607.1:328547-359970 GCA_009831015.1 Picea engelmannii
GCTCGCTGACCGCAAATTAAATCACTTGCCAGGTTGGTAGGTAAATGGCTCCTCATGAGTAATGAGGGATGGGGGTGAACCACCCATCCGTAGAGTCCTCAAACCTAACCACCGCGAGGAAGATCGTGCCACACGCAACCTCACCGAAAAGAGAAAAGGCAGGAAGAGTGTGCGATCAAGGGAAAATGCAAGGGAAAGAGGAAAATAACTTTGGAAAATATAGAGTGAGTGATAGTGGAGAAGAAGGAGAGTAACCTTCGTTCTCGGTCACTGGCGAACAGATACTCAGTCTCGTAGCATCGTGGTCTCAACTCATGGGTGGCTAGTGGTAAATCTGTTGGGATTCGCTGAGCCTATGGGTGGGTGGAAACGAGCACCCCTCTCAGCAATTGCATCACCTGGTGTTTTTCTGATAAGTATTATAACTTGTATCTTGAAATTTGTATGTTGACATGTATGTTCATAGTCTATGCAATTATGAATGGTTTCAGTATAAGACTGTCTGCGTGGTGTTTTGATCAGAAATGATGGTTGCATGTTTTTATTCGAAAGACCATGTATGGATTATGTATATATATATATATATATATGATGAACTAATACAGATTCTCAAGTCTGCTCTCAGGAGATTTGTTCCTGTGTTGTCCTACCTGATGCCTTGAATAGACTTCCTCATGAAGGCACCCTTTTGAGACCATTTCCTTACCTTCGAGAAGACCTTCCAGTCTGGTCTTCAAAACTTGGTGTAAATTACCTGAGGACCCGAAGGAGGATGTTATAGTTTAAGTCTTAAACACTTGCACAAGAGAGAATGGTCCTCGTAGATCCCAACATTTCGTCATTTCGGTACTCGAAATACCGAAGGCTGAGTTCCCTTGCACTCGCAAGTCCCAAAACCTCGACTTGAGAAATCCCAAATTATTAGCGTGGGGGTAAATTAAGAGTTTTTGGAGTTTCGACACTCGAAGTATCTAGGTGCGAGTTTTCTTACACTTGCAAGTCCTGAAACCCTGACCCACGAAATCCCAAAATGGCAGCGTGTGGATAAGTATCAACTGACGGACGAGATTCTGTCGAAATATCTGAGGTCAGTCACGACCGTTAGATTGGAGGAAGAAACAAGGGCGTTAAATGCCTCAACCTCTTCCTTTTATCTTCATGAGTAGTGAAGAAATCATACCATAGATCCAAAGGTCCGTGAGAGTACCTGAACTGTTAATTCATAAGGACACGTGGCAGCCGGTAAGCGTTTTAGTGTTTTGGCACCCGGGGAATCAAAGGGAAAGAACCCTGGTCATTATGAGTCACGAAATCCCGACATCTGAAACCTTGAAATCGTTTAAAGTGTGGATAAGTATCGATTGGTGGACGATATTCTGTCAGAATATCTGCGGTCAGTCACGACCATTAGATTGGAGGAAGAAATGAGGGCATTAAATGCCTCAACCTCTTTCTTTTCTCTTCGTGAGTAGTGAAGAAATCGGGACCATAGATCCCCAAGGTCCGTGGGAGTATCTGGACCATCCTTTTATAGGGACACGTGGCTGTCGTTCGACGTTTCGGCACCTAGGAAACCAAAGGGAAAGAACCCTTGTCTTCACAAGTCACGAAATCTCGGTAAACGAAACCCCAAATCGGTTTAAGTGTGAATAAGTTTGAGAAAGCCGATATTTGATCGTAACCGTTGATCATCCTAAAAATATCATAACAGTTGATCGTGGTTAAAGGTCACAACCATCCATCGAAGGGACACGTGGCTGTCGGTCATCATTTCGGTGTTTTGGTACCTGGGAAACCAAAGGGTGAGAACCCTTGTCTTCACAAGTTGCGAAATCCCAGTACCTAAAATCTTGATGCACTCTGTGGCAGAAAGGAGGATTCCCGAAAGGATCTAGATCGTCCATCGGAGGAGATTTGTGGTGAGCCGTCAGAGTTCGAGGAAAGATCCAAAATCCCATGGACCGTTGGATCCAAATCCTTGAGGATCGTTGATCTCCTACACAAATCCCCATATCATGATTCGGGGATTGGAGTGACAAGATTTTTGGAGTCGTTGCATCGTGAACTCCTAGTTCACAAAACTTTGAAAATATCCAAACCGTTGGATCCAAAATGTCGAGAGCCGTTGGATCTCATACAAGAACTCGAGTATTGAGTTTCGGGGTTTGAAGCGTCGAAAGACTTGACTCTTGCATTTCAAACTCCCGATTTATGAAGTCCCGATATAGCCAGGACCATCAGATCAAGGGGGGAGAATCACAACTGTCGATCTCCTTAAAGGTAATATTTTTGGGTTTCGGGGTTTGTAGAGTCGAAAGACTCGACTCGCTTGTATCGCTGAGTCATGAAATGTGAAAAGGCGCCTAGTTGTTTGGCCTGTGGTCATAACCAATGATCACATGGAGGTGGAAAAGGGAAGAGATAGCATGTGCTAAGCCCCCGTAGGACTTCGGGGATTCTGTCCCTCGAGAAGGAGCGAAAAATTTATTATGTCGTAGTGGGTGTGTTACACCAGAGCTCCTATCCACTGTAGATCTAAACGAGGAATAAGGATTCTTGATCTGTATTTCCTCCGAGTATTTGGAGAATCGACATTCAGAGATAATGTATGGTAAAGTGGGTAGATCCTTCGAAGCCCCAAAGTTCTAGAGCCCTGGAGGCCCGAAGAAAAGAATAAGATCCTAGTCTTTAGTGTTGGATCATAGCCCTGGTCACATGAATTTGGGGGCCGAAGGAAAGGGGTTAGTGCCCAATTTTTTTCCTGAAAGAATAATAAAGGGACAAATTGTTCAAGTATCCATAACTTCCTTCTCAAAACTCAGAATTGAGCATGGAAGCGGCCATTGGAAAGGTATTGAACAATAGAAAATAACTGTTCACCCTGAAATTGGATCTGAATAGTCAATTTCTCAAGAAAAAAATAGAAAATAAGTTTGATATATTAATGAATCAGAATGGTTCATGTTTCCATAAGATTATTAAGAACAGGTAGCCTAACAAAGTTTTGTTGGCTACACATTTTTTTGCAGAATTAAAAGTATCAGTTCAAAGTAAGCATAGAGTGCAGAAGTGATGAATGATACTCAGGTAGTCTTCATTCAATAAGATGAAAACATAGGTTTGAATTTCCAGTTCTCTAGGGAAGGAGCCAACTCCAATGGACATGGAGGAGAAAGGGAAGAAAACATAAATATGGCTAAGACCATCAGAAAGTTGCATAAAGTTGTCTAGAGACACAAGGATGATAATGAGAGGCTTATGAAGGCCAAGGAACAACATGAAGTTAATTTAGATCCTGGAAATAATTGAAAAGAAGTTGGATAAGGAGAGTGGCTGCAACAAATCAGGAAGCCACAGGACCCCTGAGAATAAAGGAATATCAAGGAGTGGTAGAAAACATCACCATCACTCCCAAAATCATTTCCATAGGAGAAAGCATAGAAGGTCAAGTCCATCCCCTGTCAGGAAACATAGGAGGTCTGGGGTGGATGAGTTGAAAGAACAAATGAATAAGATCAAACCTTCTAATTTTGATGGAGAGAACAAGAAGGATGAATATGTTGAGACATGGTTGCTTGGTATGAGGAAGTACTTCCAATTGCATAACTATTCTTCTCATGCATAAGGAATAATTTCTATCTATCAACTAAAAGGAAAGGCATCCATATGGTGGGATCAACTTGTGCAAGTGCAACACATCAGAGAGAATAATGTTACATGGAAGGAATTCAAGAGGCATTTTGAGAAGAAATACTTGACCAGGTATTATGATAAAAAAGATGAAAGAGTTCTTTGAACTCAAACTGGGTAGCATGACTATTGATGAATATGAAAGGATATTCTTAGAGTTGTTGAAGTATGCATCCTTCATCAAGGATGAGATAGTAAAGATTCAAAGGTACTTGAGTGGCATGGCATCTTTCATAAGTGATAAAATCAAATATGATGATCCCAAGACTCTAGAAGAAACCATAAGGAGAGAAAAATGCTTATATGATCAGCAAAAAGGAAATCCTACTTTCCAGAAGGCTCGGGAGGACAAGAAGAAGCTTAAGAAGGAACAAAGGAAGAATGGGAACAAGCCTCCATTTTTCAGAAACAATCCTCAAGGACAACCTGTTATGAGGGAAAAAATATCTATGGCTAGGTTAAACCAAAATAAACGTTAGTGACTGCAGAACTCAACTCTATCCCAAAATATGCTATATATAAACCAATATGCTAGCGAGATAATATAAAAGGCCTACCTCATCCAAATGTTCGATGGAGTCCATCATTGAGAACTTTGACCCAAAGTTATATACCTGCAACTCGTTCTCAACAACCAAGAAAAGAAAGCATATGGTGATAATATAAGAAGTTAGCAAATTATATAGAATAATCCATTAATATACAAAACAAATACACCCATGGATAATAATTCAAATATTTGTGAGATATCAATTGGACGAGAAAATAGTATTTATGTTAATATATGATCAACATAAGTGAAAATGTTATAGACTTCCATGTTGGCATGGTTCAAAACCGAGAAACTAAGTTCCTTCCAGCTAGGCCTCCACCACTTCAATCCTCCACCAAAGGCAAGCTCATAGAAGAGAGACAATGAGGTTCTCAATCAATAAGGGAAGAGCTTGGGGGTTGAACAATGTGTTCAGACTTAAAGGAAAAAGGGATGCAGACTCAATATGAAGTAAATAATTTCTCCATAGTAACTTTTCTCTCAAAGTTGAATTCTTTCTCCTCTCTTCCATAGCTCGGAATTGACCCATTTATAACCTTCAAATGGAACTGAAGAGCCGATTCAGAATGTTTCCAGTATATGGAAGGCCAAGGATCGTAGATCTCCTGTTGTGACATGGAAACCCAACTCCATTTTTCATTTTTGGGCACAAGTCCCTATGTACGCAGGATGTAGTGGAGGAGCCTGTGGATATGCATGTTGTATAGTAGGCAAGGTGCGTACATGTGGAAAAAATGTATTTTTTAGCTCTAGAAATTGCAAAAAAAGATGACAAGTCTGCATAGGGAAATGGAAAAAGACCTTCTGTGCAAGATTTCATAGGGTGAGGCAAATCTTGCTATAAAATATGCCCCCTAATGTGTGAGGTCAGAGGAGTATCTACGATGGCTGAAATACATTATAAATAACCTAGAAGTGGAGTGATGAGGAACTAGCTAGGAGAACTAATTGCTCATTACATATTGCACTGACTTTGCATACATTAATTCCAATTGACTTACACTATAGATCCATGTGAAAATATACCAAACAACTATCCATGGTCATGAATAGGCAAATACAAATGCGGTTACATGGAAAAATTTGTCATAGTCACGAACAAGGCCCAATAGAACCAGTCTCAAAACCAATCTGAAGATATATGTATACAATGGAGTAGAATTTGATCTCTCATGATCACTGAATTCATATGGGTACTGGTCCAATGAAAAGGAAACAACAGCTCAGGAAAGTTGTGGCCACATACTGATGTCTTCAAGTCTTCTACACAATCCGCCAAGGGTGCAAGTCTATATCATGTGAATAAAGGAGTTGAGGTTGAACACAATGAGACATCGTTTGATTAATGATCATTGAGGTATACCATTAACAAATGCGAGGCAACCTAACGATATTGAAAGTAGGCATCAAGGAACCAAGTACATGATTACAAGTGTGAATAAAGGAGTCAACATTGAACATCTGAATAATCCATCGATCATGAGACATTGATGTATTCCCAACTGTTGATGGTGAGAGAACCTGCCATTAATGACTACAAGCATCAAGGTACTGATAAGATTCCAGGTCTCGTTTCCATAATAGATGATTTAAAGTCGATGGAAGGAGACCCGCTGAAAGGAGAGAATTAAGGCATCTCTCATCATTCAAAATGAGGTACAAAGCAGGAGCTTCATGATTTGCAGGAAATCGGATGAAGAACATGTTCACGAACCAACGAACCTGTGCATCTTTCGTGTGTGCCAAGTGCAAGAGGTACACAAAAAATACCCTCTGAATAACAAACAATGAGGAAAACTGTCGACAAAGGTGAGGAAACCATCAATACGGCTAATGGAATCCAAGACACTACATGAATCCCAATGTGTGAATAGATTTCTTATCGTTGAACACAAGGGAAACCACCCAGTCAATGACCAATAATGAAATGTCGACTACTGGGTTCAAGTTTACCTACCAATGATGAAAGTAGGACCAGGGTGCTAGATAATACTACAATATCATGTGATTCTGAGACAAACTAAGGGTATGGTTGACATGAAAAGTCAAGAGTTTTGGGGAATGGTCGACATAGGTTGATAGACTTCCTTTGAACGAGAGCATGAGACATATGGAAGACTTCGACAGCATAGACTCAATGATGAAACCGTGGGATGCAAGAGGCATCAAATGAAATTCTCCATAGGGACTGGAAGAGTAACCAGTTGGTAGAGAAGACTCTTTGTAACGATCTTAGCTTCCTAAGGCCATGTTAAACCCAAAATTATGATGACAAATGGACTCCGTAACTTTGTTCTATGTTCAAAGGCGACACGACTTCTACCAATATAAGATAATACTCCCTTCCCGTCTGTCTTTTTTTTTTTTTCATAGGCAAATGAATGATATGATACAGAGGAGGAAACGAGTGTCACAAGTAAGAAAAATTAGTTCTAGTAGTTGAACATACCTATGCTCAATGCAAGGATATACATGTGAGAGATGGACACTTGAGGGAATGTTTCCTCCTAGGTATAGGGTGTCAAATTGTGAAGGATATAAATGAGGCTCTGATTGGTTGAGGATGAAAAATTGTTGAGGCAAACGGTTTATAACACAAAGCGAGAACTAGATATAGGCTCAATAATGCAAGAAAGGGAATGAGATGCAATCAC
Source organism: Picea engelmannii (assembly GCA_009831015.1). Lineage (NCBI taxonomy): Eukaryota > Viridiplantae > Streptophyta > Pinopsida > Pinales > Pinaceae > Picea > Picea engelmannii. The sequence continues at coordinate 335,445 of ML776607.1, forward strand.
AACTTAATGCCAAAAAATGTCCCTTTTCATGACATTTAGTCTACTTGGTGTGAAAAAGGGATAAACTTGTGCCAAATAGACATCCTTTCAAATCCAATTTACGAGTGTGAAAGAGAGAAGTTCACTCGAAAATCTTTTCTCTTTTGAAAATGATTTAGAAAAGAGATTAACTAAGACTCATGACCTTTCAAGTCCAATTAGACGAGTGTGAAAGGGAAAAATCACTCGGCAATCTTTTAAAGTTTTTAGACAAGTCGAAAAAGAGCTTAAATCAGACTCAGTTGGGAGTTTCTAGGTAGCAAGTTACGGGGGTGGCCAAGGCTCCCGTGCTGGACTTCTATGGAATCTCAGTATCTTACGAGCAACCACCATAAGCTTGGGAAAACCCAAAGGTCTCCAAGTCAAGGAGGATAAAGTACTAATGGAGGATATTGTCTCTGTGATATATCAAATAATGTCTCTTGCTGGAAAAGACATAGGAGGGGGCATTGGATACCCCACAAGGCCATCCCAATCAAAGGGAATCTCCTCAAGATTTGGAGGGAGAGAACTCAGGGAGAGTAAAACTCTCTCTTGTTCATAAGGCACAATATCAGGAATGCTAAAAACATGGTTGGAGGATGCATCACGCTCGAAAAGGAGAGTCAGATTGACCATAGATTGAACTAGTATGACCACTTCTTCAACCATTGGTTGAAGAGGATGCGTAATAACAGGGATAGGAGACATGACACCCTCGAAAATGAGGGTGTGTTCAGGAGAGGATTGTAGCAGCATGACTTCCATGTCAATCAATGGGGAGACGAGATGTGTAGAAACCACAAATGCTTCAGAATCTGAAGGGCCTTTAGGAGAGCCCCACGCTTCTGGTATCCTAGCAGTATCTAGACAAAAATGACTAAGGTGATCTCCTTCACAAGTCTTACAAAGGAATTTAGGTTTACGTATGAAACATTTAGGATTATCAATGCCCCCAACATCCTTTATAATGGCTGGTGACATGCTCTCAGCATGAATGGAAGAGGTGAGAGAGTCATCTCCTACATGATTTATAGAGGTTGGAGATGTGATATTGATATGACTTGTGGTGACTAGAGTGATGCCCCCATCATGAATAGAAGTAGTTGAGTTTGGGTTATCAAAATGACTTGCATAGGTTGTCGACCCATATACAACATGACTGGAATAGGTTGGTGATGTAGCTCCAGTATGACTGGAAGTGACTGGAATAGTGGTGGTTTTTTCCATTTGATACCAAGGTCCAGGGAAAGATTGGATTTGAAAAATTATAGGCCAGGAAGGGTCCTGGTTTACCCACTGTCCTATTCAAGAGAGGTAGTATCCTTCACCTAATTGGTCAGAAGAGGCTTGTATGGGCATCATCACTGAAGTCTGCGAAGAGACAGAGGTATGATAAGGATTATTCAAGTGAGGATATATGGTTCCCCCATGTGAAGGGGTTCCATGAAGAGGGTATACCGAACCATAAAACTGATTCTCCCTGTAGGAAAAACCCAAGGATATATGTGGACTCTCCATGGGAAAAGTATTCAAGGGAATCAACATGGAAAACGAAGGATACGGTGTAATAAGTAGAATGAGCACCCATTTGAGTATTGGCTTCTGAAAGAGCATAGCTAGGAATGGATCTGTAAGAGGGGAGGTTCCAACCTTCCATAGTGAAATTTGGTTGAGGTACATGACTCATATCAAACTAATATGTAGGAGGCGAGGCCATGGTTCCCCTAGATCCAATGCTAAGATTCATATAAGTGGGCCAGGGAGAGGATAAAAAAGTTGAAGGCACATTCTAAATATCAACAAGAAAATGAATAGAGACCTAAGGCATGGATTGAGCATCATAGTTATGCATACCATTATGAAAAGCAGAAGGATTCGTCCCCATGTAATGAGTGAACATCATGGGGGGGTAGTAGTAAATGAGGGATTCGAAGGAAATCCACTATCCATGATAATGAAAACTTAGTATAAACTCCTAAGGCCAACTAGTAATCAAAGAGCAGACCAAAAATCAAATGACCAATATGCACACAAACGGGGTAAATTGGCTGAAAGGGGCCTCCCTCCCTGAAGAAGGTATGTCTCGCCCAATAGGGGCCTGATACTCCTTGCTAAATATCAGAGGTATCAGAATCAATTATAAGGGCCCTAGTTGGCTTAACAACCAGTCGGTCAAAGCCCCACAAAGAGGTAATCCTCCATAAAGGTTATGTGTTGTCCGACCCTTATATGACCTAGGGTACCTGCAGAATAATCCCTGCAAGTAACCTATGTGTCACCTAAGTCAAGAAACTAAGAAACCAATGTATAAACGATGCATAGGAGAGAAGTTGTAAGTCAGGTCCGCCGTATGGGAAGGGTAGCAAAGCCCGAAACCTTGAAAGTACCTCCTCTCACGGAGGTAAAGGCATTAGCAATATCCCTAGATACGAATAGATCATCAAAAATATCTTTGACGCTAAGAAGGTATCGGGGGGGATATCCCTTCAACCAACCTCGCACGACCTTGTGATTAAATCCAGTGTGAGAGGAGCCTCCAGATATTACCAATTATACAACGGATTTCTCCACTCCCTTTGCTAGACACGTATGCTAATTTAATTTCCTTGGATAGGTTTACTCACAAAATCCTATTCCAAGGCACTAAATCCTAAGCTAGTTTGTCCACCCTATAAAATAAAATCATGACTAATCAATTTTAAATTATAGCATTAATTTTAGTGGTCGTGCTTACTCAAAAAGGTATGGTAGTGAAACTCATGATGTTATGACTCAACAAGTAAAGTAAATATGAATACATTGCAAAGTCCTAACTCCAATTTTCAATGAATGATATGCTTCTTAAAAAAAATGCAATTTTCAATTTCAACACTGTAATTCTGAAGTTAAAATGCAATCTTTCATTACATGCACTAAGCTAATGACAAAGACTCAAAATACCAAAATGTCATGCAATGAAAAATGCCTAATATTTTTGTATTTTCAATATAATTAAAATGAAAATGGATGGGCTGAAAAAGAAACTTGATATATAAACTCTACTGTGTATAGAAAAAGATAACTCAAGTAGAATACCAAGGAGTAGAATACCCAGCCCAATGTACAAGGACAATAAAAATGAAAAGGTGATGAGAAAGACTCCGCCCAAAAATTCAACCCCAAGCAGGTTTCTTGTCATCCCACAGATACTCAAGAGTCACTACAGATATCCAAGAAGACTCAACAAACATCAAATCGCACCCAACAACTATCAAACCCAACAAACAAGAAAATAAGGCTGATGTATGCGACTGTTCAAGGAAACAGAGTGTATGTATGCATCTTACAGAAGGACATCCTGCGTATATACGCGACTGTTAAGAAAAAATCCATGTATATGTTTCAAAAACAAAGTTGGGCAAGGGAAAAGGCTGAAAAACTCAGACCCGTAGTGAAAAGAAGTTGTCAAGCAATGATACGACAAGAAACACAAAAGGAATGAGAGCAATCTAAGGAGAAAAGTACTCTAAACCCTAAGAAAGAAGGTCAATCCCCAGTATGGTCACCAATTTTGTTACAAGGGTAAAAATATCTATGGATGGGGTAAACCATAACAGACGCAAATGACTGCAAAAATCAACTCTATCCCAAAATATGCTATATATAAACCAATATGATAGCGAGATAAGATAAAAGGCCTACCTTGTCTAGATGTTCGATAAGACGTTAGCACATTAAATAGAATAATCCATTAATATACATAACAAATATGCCCATGGATAATAATTCAAATATTTTCGAGATATCAATTGGACAGGAAAATAGTATCTCTATTAATATATGATCAGTAGAAGTGATAATGTTACATACTTCCATGTCGGCACAGTTCAGAACCGAGAAACCAAGTTCCTTCCATCTGGGCCTCCACCACTTCAATCCTCCACCTAAGGAAAGCTCATAGAATATAGACAATGAGGTTCTCAATCAATAAGGGAAGATCTTGGGGGATGAACAATGTGTTCAGACTTAAAGGAAAAAGGGATGCAGACTCAATATGAATTAAATAATTTCTCCAAAGTAACTTTGCTCTCAAAGTTGAATTCTTTCTCCTGTCTTCCATACCTCAGAATTGGCCCATTTATAACCTTCAAATGGAATTGAAGGGCTGATTTAGAACGTTTCCTGTATATGGAAGGACAAGGATCGTAGATATCCTATCGTGACATGGAAACCTGACTCAATTTTTCATTTTTTGGCACAAATCCTGATGTACGTGGGTTGTAGTGGAGTCGCCTTCTTATACACATGTTGTATAGTAGGCAAGGTTCGTACATGTGGAAAAAATGTATTTTTTAGCTATGGAACTTGCAAAAAGGGATGAAAAGTCTGCATAGGGAAATGGAAAAAGGCCTTATGTGCAAGATTTCACAGGGTGAGGTAAATATTTCTATAACACATCCATCTTTTAGAGAGCATAGAATGGTTGAGGTAGGTGGGCCAAGGCCAAGGCAAGAACCCATTCAATGTTTGGGTTGTAAAGGAGACCACAAGGATAGATATTGTCCTTACAAAAATGACAAAGTGAGATTTGTCCACAATGTATAGAAAGAAGAAATAGTGGAAGACATGGGCATAAGTGTTTCAAGGATCTATGCAACCCTGGACAACAAGCAAGCTGAGTTTTAGTCACACATGATTCAAGTTAAAGGTATGATCAATAACCATGCCTTTACTATTTTAATAGACTCAGGATATTTCATAGTTACATAGATCCTAAATTTGTGGAAATATTTATTTAAACAAGAAGCAAGCATGAAAAATATTGGTTGGTATAGTTGGCCACAGGAGCCAAGAGAAAAGTGGTTGAACTAGTTAAATCATGTTCAGTGGACATGAATAGGCTAAGTAACAAGGCAAATTTTAACATATTTCAATTAGGTTCATATGACTATCTAATTGGTATGGATTGGTTGGACCAACACCATTTTTTCCTTGACTATCATAACAATGCATTTACTTTCCTAGATGAGGAAGGGAACCGAAGAACATTCCAAGGAATTCCTAGGGAAGTTACTATCCGAGAGATCTCAGCAATGTAGTTGAAGAAGTGTTATAGGAAGGGCTGCAAAATATTTCCATCCCATATGGAAGAAACAACTAAGGATAAGGTGCCAAATCTAGAGGATCATGTAGTCCTGAAATATTTTGAATATGTGTTCAAGGAGATACCAGGACTACCCCCAAACATAGATATTGATTTCTCTATAAATTTAATGCCCGGAGCAGCTTAAGTATCAAAGAATCCTTACAGAATGAGTACAATAGAGCTGAAGGAGTTGCAAATGAAGCTTGAAGAGATTCTGAAGAAGGGATATATACACCCAAGTGTGTCACCTTGGGGTGCCCCAATATTTTTTGTGAAGAAGAAAGATGGGACATTGAGATTGTGCATCGATTTCAGACAGTTGAACAAAGTGACTATAAAGAACATGTATCCTTTTCCAAGGATCGATGATCTCTTTGATCAATTAAAGGATGCAAATATATTCTCAAAGATTGATCTCAGGTTAGGATATCATCAATCAAGGATCAAAGATGAATACATCAACAAGACCACCTTTTGGAAAAGGTACGTTCATTACAAATTCATAGTAGTGCCATTCAGATTATCAAATGTGCCAGCTTTTTTTATGTGCTTAATGAATGGTGCTTTCCAGGAATTTAGACAAGTTTTTCATTTTCTTTTTGGATGACATCCTTGTATATTCCAAGTCAGAAGAATAGCATGAGAATCATTTGAGGATGGTGTTGCAAGTGATAAGAGAGCATTAGTTGTATTCCAAATTGAGCAAGTGATCATTTTATCAAAATATAATTCACTATTTGGGGCATATCATATATGAAGAAGGGATAGCAGTGGACCCTGAAAAGTTTGAGGCCATTAAAAGGTGGACAACACCTAAGAGTGTAACATAAGTCATATCCTTCATGGGTGTAGTTGGATACTACAAAAGCTTCATTTTAGGGTTTTCGAGAATAGCTCATCCCATCACTTCCTTGCAAAGGAAGGGAATGAAGTTTCAATGGACAAAAGTATGTGAAAAGAGATTCCAACAATTGAACCAGTTGTTAACCAGTGCTCCAATTCTGAGGACTTATGATCCAAATGAAGATTTCATGGTTTTCACAGATGTGTGCAAAGAAGGACTTGGTGGGGTCCTTAGTCAGAACAGATTTGTGATATGTTTCGAGTCCAAAAAATTGAAAGAGCATGAAAGGCTCTATGCCACTTATGATTTGAAGTTGGAAACCATAGTGCATGCTTTGAATAAGTGGAGACACTACCTCATGGGAAAGAGGTTTGAACTGAGGACAAACCATAACAGTCTGAAATATTTGTTTGATCAACCAACTTTGAATGCTAGGCAGAGTAGATGGTTGAAATTCCTTTGTGAGTATGATTTTGATATTAAGAACATCAAAGGAAAGGAGAACAAAGTGGTTGATGCACTCATCAGGAGAGTGCATGAACTGCATGCTGCAACAATTAGCATGTATCAGATGGATCTTAAAGGAATAATTTCTGAGGCTGCAAAAGCTGGTTTGCAGTACATGGAATTGGCAACAAAATTGCAGCAAGGTAAAATGCAGCAGAAAGTTGAAGATTATGAATTGGGAATTGATGGAATTATCTTGTATATGAATAGATTTTATGTACCAAATTCTCCTGAATTGAGGAGTGAGATTTTAAAATAAATACACAATATACCTTATGAGGGACACCTAGGATATCATAAAATAATTTCAGCAGTCAAGAGACAATATTATTGACCAAGCATGAAGAGGGAGATTGTTGAATACATGGACAAATGCTTGGAGTGTCGAAGGGTCAACGCTGAGAATAGACACCTAGCTGGGTTGTTGTAGCAATTACCCATTCCTGAGTGGAAGTGGGAAGTGGTGACAATGGATTTCATCACAAAATTTCCCAGAACAAGCAAGCAACATGATGCAATCATGGTGGTGGTGGACAAGATTACTAAAGCTGACCATTTCATTCCTATGAAGGTAACTCACAAGGAATCCAATGTTGTTGATATTTATATGAGGGAAGTAACACACTTGCATGGCATACCCAAGACAATTGTGTCTGAAAGAGACCCAAATTTTACCTCAAACTTTTTGAAGGGGTTATTCAAAGGGTTCAAAAAAAATATGAACTTCAACATAGCCTATCATCCTGAGTCTGATGGGAAAACAAAAAAAGTTAACCAAGTGATAGAGGATACGATAAGGATGTATGTGATGGACAAACCATCTAAATGGGAATATTATCTACACTTGGTATAATTTGCATACAACAATGGGTATCAGGAATCACTGAAGATGAGCCCATTTGAATCACTTTATGGAAGAAAGTGAAATACACCAGTAAGTTGGGACAACCTAGTTGATAGAGAAATGGTTAGGCCAGAGATGCTCAGAGAAATTGAAGAGAAAATGTTGAAGATTAAACAAAACTTAAAGGCCACCCAAGACAAGAAGAAAATCTATGCATACAAAGGCAGAAATCATAGGGAATTTAAAGTGGGTGATCATGTAGTCTTGAAGGTGAAAGCCAACATAAGTTCCCTGAAGTTGGGAAACTGTTCCAAGTTGGCAGCCAGATTTTGTGGGTCATTTGAAATACTAGAAAGGATTGGACCAGTAGATTACATGCTTTCATTTCCTACCTATATGTCTATACCTAATTTATTCCATGCATCATTGCTTAAGAAATATATACTTGATGCTAATCATGTTATTGATTGGACTGTGATTTAGGTAGAGCAATAAACCACTTTTAAAGTGCATCGGATATGCATTCTGGACCAAAAAATCAAATAGCTATGGAATCGATCCATAGGGATTGTAAAGGTCCAATGGACCTAGTATGCTCCTGAGGACGCATCATGGGATCATGAAGATGTTATGCGGGCAAAATACCCACATATTTATTAAGATTTTGAAAATCTTGTTGATATTATGTAAATAAGTTTCACAGAGGACAATGAAAAAACAAGGGGAGGGGATTGTAATACCCCAAGGTCAAGCCCCTATGAAATGTAATGATGTTATAGGCTGGTGAGCCAAGTAATTATAAGTTTGTAGGATTGTGTGTTTATTATCTCAGAGAGCCTATATGATAAGGCCAGTGGGCCTGATTTTGTATATGTAATTATGCATATTATTAATAAGATACATTGTTGCGTGTAGACCGACCACAAAGAAAGAGTTATGGGGGAATAAGCTCCACTAGGAAGGGAAAGGGAATGGGGATGAGAGGATAGAAAAGACGGGCTAATCTTGATGGATTAACCCAAGGAAATATTATAATGTATTTCCTGAAAATACTAAAGTTGGGAAATAAACCCAGTTATCCTAAGTTCCTTTGTGGAGAGGAATAAACTCCAAGTGGAGAGGAACAAGCTCCTGGAGGGCCAAGTGTCACCCAAGATGCATGCATATTTATGTGGGAATTTCCACCGTTGTCAGGGTTCGCTCTCACCATTCTTACCATTGCTTTCCATCTTTCCTCACGAGTTCACTCACGATTATTTCCATCCTTGTGCAGTTCATGCATGCTCTGAACGAGCACGTAGAAAGAGCCATTTCCTCCATTGTTGAACCTTTTCCATTGTGAACCTATGTAATTTGTTGAGTCATCCCTTGCCTTACCCGATTTTGTTGTTATGGTTGAAGAGGTGGGTTTTCATGACTGTGGTTGAAGAAGCAAGTTGTCAGGCATGCGAGAAACTCTCTCCAGGTGAGAGATTTTGCTGGGGAAGTGATTTTTCCTAGAGGGAGTCCATCAAAAGCTACATAGCTATGAGAATTCCTAATTCGTCCTATTGTTGAAGCCCTAGAAGGGAAGTGGAGGAGTCGATGGACTGTGGAACAGTGAAGGTTCATATTCCTGGGGTGTGATAGGCATGTGGGGAATGACAGTTTGTGAACGGTGGGCGTAAGTAGGCTCATTGAAGAGAATCCTTCATGTTTCATTGTGCATATTCCCGTAGCCCCAACCTAGCCTATGATTCATTTTCACTAAGGGGAGTTTAGTCCCAGCTGAGGGGTGACCCACTATTAATAGCTTGGAGCAACGTGGTCTAAGGCTGCGAGGTCCATGGAATGTCTTCATGCAGTTAGTGGTATTCTCATAAAAATATAAGTACTGAATCTGTGTTAATTGTATTCCTTGTATATTTTACATGTGTTATAATGTTATCAGAATTTCCTGTGTTTATTGCATGTATGTATTATTGTTGCTTCAACATGAATATGTGTATGAACATAATGCTTATGTATGTTTAAAATTTTCATTAGATATGTATATATGTATATTAGAGCATGATAGTTTCAAGTAGCATGACTGACTTGGGTGGTTGGGTGTGTTACAACCATTTTAAGAACAATTTGGTTTTGAGTTAGTGGTGTTTCCACCAGAAAGGGTGGTCAGGGGACATTACAACTGTTGAACATATGAATCTATACATAATTGGATATCCATATTACAACATGACTTCACAACCGATGCATCCAAGGCTTGTGGGTAGCTCTAAAATAGCTTCAATATGTCACCATGGAATCCACTACCTCGCAATGCATCTGTACCTCATCATGTGCACACCTGTGACTTCATAGTCAATGAATCCAAGGCCTGTGGGTAGCTCTCAAATAGCTATAACATTTCCCTAGGACATCCACTACCCCTCAATGCATCTATACGTCATAACTTCCATTGAAGAGGGACCATGCGAAGCTTGTCCCTAAAGTGCTCAAACTATATCCTCGACAATGGCTTGGTCAACACGTCTGTAACCTGCTCGTTAGTAGTCACATACTAGAGCCTCATCGCTACCCTATGCACCATATCCCTGATACAGTGATATTTGATATCGATATGGTTTGACCTATCATGGAACATCATATTCTCTAACAAATTCATGCTACTCTGGTTGTCACACCAAATGCAGATCGCCTCCATTTTGAGACCAAATTACCCAGACAAACAACTTTCGAAGACACGCTGCTTATCTACATGTTACACATGCTACCACATATTGAGCCTCAGTCATATTGAATACTACACATGACTGCTTCATGTTGCTCAACGATACCATAATGGCGCCTAGACTGAAGAAATATGTTGAAGTACTCTTCTGATTAGGAATATTGACGGCCCAATCTGAATCTGAATATCCATATAACCTGAAATCATGGTCTGTCACATACCTGAGACCATAATCCAATGTACCCTTAAGGTACCTCATCACATGATTTGATGCGACCAAATGAACCTTCCCGGGATGCACCATATACTGACTTAGGGTGTTCACAACAAAACATATATCTGGTCTCGTGCTCATCAAGTACAATAACAAACCCACCATCTTCTTGTATAAAGTAACATCCATAGCCTCTAAAGTGGTATCCTACACTAACTTTATATTTTATACCATAGGTGTACCCATTGCCTTTCAATCCAACATCCCTAACCTCTTTAGTATTTCCACTGCATACTTCCCTTGATTTAGAAATATCTCATCCTGTCTCTGCCATACATCGAGACCCAAAAAGTAATGCATCATCCCAAGTTTTTCATCTCAAAATCAGTAGCCAGTTTTCTCTTACACTCTGAGATGAGATTTTCCACACTTGTTAGAAACATCCACATACAACAATAGTATTATCGGACCATCATCCACAACCTTAAAGTAAAGGTTAGGATCTACATTTCTCTTTGTAAATCCTAAGCTCATCATAAAATTGTCAATCCTTCCATACCATTCTCTGGGTGCCTGCTTTAATCCATATAAATCCTTCTTCAATATACACACATGCATCTCCTTGTCATGTACCTCGAACCCTTTTGGATGCTCCACATATACTTCTTTTTTTATTTCACCATTCAAGAAGGATGTCTTCACATCCATATGATGCACCTTCCATTTCATTACTACAACCAACAAAATCATAGTCCTAATCGAGGTATATCTCACCACGAGAGAAAATGTCTCCTCATAGTCAGTTCCCTCCTTCTCAGTGAATTATCAAGCCACAAATCTAGCCTTATACTTTTCAATACTTCCATCAGTTGCACGTTTCATCTTGTAGATCCATTTTGAACTTACTATTGATTTTTCCTTTGGTCAAGGGACCACATCCCAGGCATCATTCTTTACTATGGATTTATATTCCCCCCCCATGACATCCTTCCATACCCTCTTTTCTGCATCCTCTTCATAAATGGATGGTTCTGCATCCATGATATCACACAAACATGCCACATAGCTTAAATATGGTTTTGACTTCTTACTTTCCCTGAGATATTTTTCTGGGGCACTATATCTTTCTACATATTTGATGTTCAAGAATATATATCCTGTATGCCTTCAATGTGTCACTGTAACCAAAAAATATGTCATTCTTTCCATATGGATCCAATTTTTTCCTCTTTTCGTTGGGGACATTCACAAATATGGGGAAACCAAATATCCTTAGATGGTTGATTTTCAACTTCTCTCCTAAAAACATCTCCTTTGGTGTCTTATTTTAATGTACATTGTGGAGAATTATATCCTTCACATACACCACAGTATTTACAAGTTCTTCCCACATATGAATAGGTAGATCTTTATCATGGATCATAACCTTCACTGCTTCCATGATCGTTTGATTCTTCCTTTCTGCTAATCCATTATACCGAGCAACATTGTAGGGAGTAGAAATCTCCCTCTTAATCGAAGCTTACTTTCAATATTATTTGAATTCCTCTTAAGGGAATTCTCCTCCATTATCTGATCGCATGTCTTTATCTTCTACACTGTTAGATTTTCTACCAGTGCCTTGAATTCTTTGAATTTTCTAAACACTTCATTGTTTTCCTTCAAAAAATAGATCCAAGTTTTACATGATTAATCATTAATAAAAGACACATAATATACACACCTAATTAGTGAAGTTGTTGACATCAGTCCACACACTTCCGAGTGCACGATGTCCAATACTATTTTGGCTCTATTATCGCTACTGGGAAAGGAGTGATTCACGTTCTTTCCTTGTGCAAAACCTTTGCACACACCATCTGGTTTTTCCTGGATCTATGGTAGTGCCTTCACCATATTTCTCACTTTGGTAGGGCCTTGTAATGTAGGTGATAAAATATCCTATGCCATCATTCACTAGGATTCACAGTGTCATGAATTAATGTTGAATCTGATCACCCTTTCAATTTGTAGATTCCTCCCTCTTGAACTCCAATCACCAAAACATCATCAAAAGTATTCCCTCTAGAAAACATAAGAACTTGTCCACAAAAAAATGAAACTCTGTAACCCTTCTCATCCAATTCGGAGATTGAGAGAAGGTTCTTATTCAATCCAGGAACATAGAGAACTTCCTTCATCTTCATTGAATTTCCCGAGTCTAACTTGTAGGAGGATTCTCCTACTCCTTTGATTGAATAATGATATTCATCTCCCAATTTTACCTTGTGCAGTGAATCCTTATGAGTAAGGTTATACAAGGTGTATTTATAACCTATCATGTGCGTGGAAGCACCACTGTCCACAAGCCAAATGTCACTTCCATGAGTGATAGTTCATGTAAGGGCCGAGATAAGAACATACTCCTCATCACTTCATTCATCCTCCTTTGCAACCTTCATGGGTGGATCATCATCTTCAGTTGTATGAACATGATGCATTTTACCTCCTATATTTTTCCTTGGTCTCTGAATGAGGGAACAATTCCTAGCAATGTGCCCCATTTCATGACAACATAAACATATGATATTTGGGTTATTTCTTCATCCCTTCTGAAACTTCTTGGGTGAGGACGGTTATTTCTCACTCTTTCCTTTCCTAGTGTGGGAAGATAGGGCTTGATCATCATCCTTCATATTCTCTTCTCTTGTTGTTTTCCTTTCTTCTTCTTGGTTTCAATCTTCCCATAGCCTACTAAACTTGGGTAGCTTCCTTCTTGAGCAAATCCATTGAATAAATGCATGTCATGACCTTGGGAGGCCAATAAAGGTGGTCATCACCATTTCTTCTCCATTCACTGTATCACCAATGCCTTCTATATGTTCCTTGATATGGTTCACTATTGAGAAGTAAGAGTGGATGGTTTATGAGTTCTGCATCCTCACATTCTTTAACTGAGTTCTTGAGGTCATTCATCAATTGATTTTGTTTCCTTCAAACAATTGGGATAAGGAATCCATCATTTATTTTGGACTGGATAATGAAGACATGTTATGAATAATATGGTCCTTAATGGATTCTATAATAATATTATTTTCTTTGACCATATCCTTCTTATGATTTGATTTAGCCTCATCTCCCTCTGGTTCTGAAACCTCTTCTTTATTGAACTTATCTAGATCATTTTCTTCTAGGAGGAGGGATAATCTATAGCTTTGGGCTCTGAAGTTGTCATCTCCCTCCAGCTTCTCATCAATATTGGTTCCGCTAATCATTCTGGAACTAAATCACAAATTATGGATTCTAAAGATCTGATCCAGGGAAAGGATGGGCTCCACTAAGGCACACTTGCTAGTGGTCTTGTCTTGTCCAAAAACCGTGCTCCTATCAAGAAAAATGACTCCTTTTGTCTTCTATATCTTTGAACTTTCTTCTATTTAGGCATGCTCTGATACCATGTTATAATTTTTAGAAGTTACAATTATCTTCTTTAACATTCATTGAAAATTGCATGTGATAGGATCATTGAAAGATAAACAATCACATAACAAAAGATATATCTTGGGAAACCCTTGTGGGGGAGAAAAACCAACAACTAATTCTTCAGTATAGATTCCTTCAATCAGTACAATTCCATGTTATATCTCTCCACAAATAGACCAATACCAAGATACCAATACCTATTGCGCTAGAACTTTCTTTCTATGCTCCAAATACACAAGAGAAGGAGAGTTGTGTGTGTGTACAACTGAGAGGAACTCAACCTCTATTTATACACATAATTGACTCTCAAAAAGATGTAACCCTAAGCGAGGTTGTTTTGAATTTTACAATAAGGATAAAAATAAAGTGATAATTCATTTTGAGCTGATTTACACGATAAGATTACAATAACCTTCTCGAGGTTTGACCAATAAAAATACAAAAGAACATATTCTGTAGTTACATCAAAATATCAACACTAACTACCACTTCCACCTTATCTATTATCAATGAGGGTGTTGAATGTTCGAAAACACATTTATTCCAACAAAGGACGAACACCTTCAGTAACCAATCACACAACCAGATCGAAGATCAACATACCAATGTTTTGACGTGGTAAAACCCTTACGAGGAAACATTCACGTCCCCAACCAACGCGACCACTTGGAGAAGTTTATTAATGAAAAAGAAAAATATTATAGAGAGATTTTATAAGAGATTTTCTCACAATCGATCATTGACAAATGACCCTCCATTCTCTTTAAATAGAGGTCATGAACCAATCGAGTGTTAAGCCATAGATCAATGGCTGTTAATATTGAGGATAATATGAACCGTCAGATCACTCTATGTCGAGAAAATATCGTGACCGTCAGATTTCCTAACTACAAATGCATACTAATGCATACTAAAGAAACACACATTTACGTAATGACACATTAGACCAAGTATATATTAACTAACTCCTAAGTTTCTAAATATCCTAACATCCCCCCTTAAGAACAACTTGGGATAGGATTGAAGGATTTACAATAGTGACACAATAGGAGAAGGAAGGAGGCATTAGAGCCTATCCTCACTTGATGACAATTTCTTGAAATCCTAACATAGATCAAAGTTTGGAAAACTTTACTTCTGTAAGAGACTTTGTGAAACTTTTTGCAACTTGATCTTCTATAGGGAAAAAAATCACTTCAATAACTTTATCATGAATGAGATTTCTAATGAAGTGCATGTGTATCTCGATGTGTTTTTTTCACTGATGTTGAACAGGGTATTTGGCGACCTTGATGGCACTTTGATTGTCACACCAAAGGTTGGTCGGATGCTTCTGGTGGAGTCGAAACTCTGAAAGAATATGTTGAAGCCACAAGGATTACTGAATTTCATTTACCGCTACTCAGTACTCTACTTATGTTGAAGAATCTGCAATAGCCTATTGTTTCTTATAGGCCGAAGTGATAGGTCCTGAACCAAGGATGGAAACATAACCTACAGTAGACTTCTGATCATCAGGGTCATTGGACCAATCTGAATCAGTGAAACCAACCAATAAAGGAATCCCCTCTGAACTGTAATGTATCCCAAAATGAATTGTATGATGGTCATAATGAAGTATCCTTTTAGCTTCTTTCCAATGGATTTCATGGGGTTTTTGTGTATACCAGGAAACAATACCAACAAGAAAGGAAATATCGGTATGGGTATGAGTAAAGTATAAGAGACTACCAACTAACTAACGGTACAAGGTGGCATCAACTTTGGGAGAAGTACAGGTGGCAGTAATCTTGACTCCAGACTAGAAGAGAGAAGGTGTTGGTTTGCAATCGTCCATGTGAAAGCGATGAAGAAGGTCACAAGAATACTTATATTGGGAAAGAAAAATTCCTTCATTAGTTTGAAAAACTTGGAGGCCAAGGAAGTAGTGAAAAAAGCATAAGTCTGTCATTTCAAATTTCTTCTTAAGGTTGGTTTTCACATGGTTTAAAATTTTTGAGTCACTACCAATAAGGATAAGTTCATCAACATAAAGGACAAGGATTATGAAATGGTTTCCTAATTTCTTGGTATGTACATTAGGATCATAGTGGCATCTAGAGAATCTAGTCGCAATAAGAAAGTTGTCCATTTTGGCATACCAAGCTCAGGGAGCTTGCTTAATACCATAAATAGATTTCTTAAGGAAACAAACAAGTCTAGAGTCATTCTGGACATAGCCAGGAGGTTGTTCCAAGTAGATTTCTTCTTGGAAATACCCATGTAAGAAGGAGGATTTAACATCCATCTGATGGACCTCCCATTTATGTGAGGCAACAAGGGAAAGAACAAGGTGGATGGAATTCATTTTGGCTACATGGGAAAATGTTTCATTATAGTCAATTCCTTCAACTTGGGAAAATCCTTCAGCAAGTAACTGAACCTTGTGTCTTTCAACACTTCCATTTGATGCATACTTAGTTCTATAGACCCATTTACATATGACAAGTTTATTCCTTCTGGAAGAGGTACAGGTTCCCAAGTATCGTTTGACATTAAAGAACAATACTCTTCCTTCATTGATGTATCCCAATCTAGATGACCTGAAGCTTCTGCAAATGTCTCTGGATCATGAGTCTCTGAAACTTGAGCCAACAGAGAAGAGGCTTGCTGGAACTATGAACATGTCTAACACTGATATGAAGGATCATCGACAAGATCACCAACTACTTCTCATGTTGAATGGACCCATCTAGGAAGCGATGGAACTAGAGTTGGTGTTGGTTCAGGTTCAAAGGAATCATCTGGAGGAAGGTGAGAAGGTGGAGTTGGATTTTCATTCTCACTTTCATCATCTGAAGAAGAAACCATAATATAACAAGGCACAAATGTCGAAGATGTATCATAGGCCGAAGAAGCCACACACGCTGAATTAGGATCGCAGGTCAAATAAAGCACAAATGTCGAACTAGGCTCATAGACCAAGCAATTTTCATCAAATTTAACATATCTTCTAATAATAATTTCATTACAATGTGGTTGAAGAAGTATATAACCTTTGGCATATTCAAAATAACCAACAAATATACACTTCTCACTTTTAGGTTGAAATTATTTCCTTTTCTCATCAGAAATGTGAACCCATGTTATACTATCAAATATAGAGAAGTAACTTACATCTGGTTTAATTTTAGTCCAAGATTCTTCCAGTGTTATATTTTTAAGAGCCTTTGTGGGAGTATGATTTACTATGTAATTTTCATAGTTGATGGCTTCTGCCCAATACTTTAGACTTGATCCCTTAGATTGGATCATAACCATTTCTTTTAATGTGTGGTTCTTTGCCTCAACAACACCATTTTGTTGTGGTGTATATGGAACAATGTGTTGCATTTGGATTCCCCGTGTAGTGTAGTAACAATGTGTGGTTCTTAACCTTTGAATTTCATGTCCAGATTGTTTTTGTACAAGGGCCTTGTAGGACAATTTTTTTTCAAAACTTTGCTCTTAAGTTTTAAGAAGTAAACCCAAGTACATATGGAAAAGTCATCAATGAAATTTAAGAAATAATTTCACCCAGAAAAAGAAGGAGAAGAAAGTGGACCACACAAATCACTTTGAACAAGTTTAAAAGGGCACGAGGCGTGCCAAGAGTCATGTTTTTCAAAATTCTCCCAACGATGTTTGTCAAGAAATCAATCAGCACAAGCACCATCTATGCATGAAAGAGGAGGAATATTAGTCACCATATGTTGATTACATAGTTTCTGCAATGAGCGATAGTTTAGATGACCAAACCACTCATGCCAAAGTTTGTTCAAGTCATCGCTATGAGGAACAAAAAATAATGAAAAATATGATGACCCTAAGTTGTCAAACTTGTACAACTTGGTAATATCATCAACAATTTTGGTTGCAAGAACATGCTTAGGATATTTTAGATTCTTGATTACAACATGGTGAGGTGAAAAATCTACGGTTTTACCTTCACCTAAATGAGTGATTTGATATATTGATAGAAGGTTACAAGAAAGACTTGGAACACAATACATCATTGAAATGACCATTTTCTACTTGAACTGCTCCAGATCCTACAACACTAAGAGATCTATCATCACAAACAAATATCTTTTTGGTGTTACATTCATTTAGAGAAGAAAATATGTCTTTATCCTTATCCATATGATAAGATGTTCCTGAATCAATAAAACACTCATTAGAAGAAGAAGTAGAATTTGTATTAAAGGAGAAACCAGAAGCAGAATGTGCATGTCCATGAGAAGAACAAGAAGAATTAGAATCAATATTGATGTTGTGATTCTTCATCGTTTCTTCTAAATTTTCCATCTTCTTGAAACATTTGGATTCATCATGACCATCTTTATCAAAAAAGTTGCAATGTATGTTATTCTTCTTATCTTTATCTTTTTCTTATTTTCCAACTTTAGGAGCGAAATCTGTCTGAGTAGGTTTGGGACCCTTATGTTTCTTGTTATTGTTGAGAGTATGTTGCTTCTTGGTATTCTTGGATTTATCTTTCTGATGGATGAATAAGTCTTTGTTGGAGGTACCTACCATGTTGATCACTCCAAGTTGTACAAGCTTATCTTGCTCTCTAATCAAAGCATCACCAAAGGAATCAAGAGTGGGTTTTTGATAAGTTGTCCCTAGAGCCTCTTTTGTGGCATAAAATGTAGGTACAAACACAACATATGCACTAACTAGCTTAGAAATAATAAGATAGATGCAACGCTCTTCATCCATATTTATCTTACATTCTTCACATAAAATTCTTAGTGTTTTAAACTTAGATAGATAGTCTTCAATGCAAGAAAAACCACTTGGACTCAAAGTCAATACTTGATTTTCTAACTATTGTGCTTGAATAATATTGTGTTTAGCAAACATAGATTCAATGTTTTCCCAAGATTCATTGGGTTTATCAAGTTGTTGAAGGTGGAACCTTAAATCATGAGAGATAGACATTCTGATTATGCCACGTGCTTCGTCATTCCTATTATCCCATTTGAATTTCTTATCAACATGATTAGGTTATGTTTCCTTTCCCAAGGTAATCTTTTACAAGCCTTTACTTCTTAATAAATCATCCATATGGGATTTCCATTGGAAGTAGTTGGTGTTGGTAAGAAAAATATTACTTGAAGAAGCCATATTAAATATTTGAATAATATGGATTTAAAAATTGAAATTGATGATCTAGATGGAGAGATCTCAGAAAATTAGGCGGTTAAAAAAAAATGACATTGAAAATGGACTTCGGATGTGAAAGTTATGCCCTTTAAACAAAGGAATAAATGGTAACCAAAGGACCATGTGACGGTGTAAGTTGCTTTATGAAGTGACACACTTTTATAAAAAGAAGTGGGGATCACTTTTACAATGAAGTTACTTTATAAAATAAAAGTTGCATGAAAAATAAATAACTCTAAAAGCTATTTATAGTGATTCACTTTTATACTTGAAGTGAAATACACTTTACAATGAAGCATGAACATAAAAAAAACAAAGTAACAAAAAGAGAGACATTAACTCAAGACCTCTTAATAAAGAAACTTTAAACCAAGCGGGCAAGAAAAACATGTTGTATTGTTTAGAAAGAGTATTGGGGGTGTTTTTTCTGTTGTTGTGGAAGACAACCTTGGAGAGCGTGTTGAAAAAAACTATTTTCACATAATAAAACATTTTCTCTTCTCGATGGAAACAAGGGTTAGATCTCATTTAGCTTACCTGGAAACTGCACATTTTCATATATGTTTCTGATTTTTCGAGATCGCATGGGGTGTGGGGAAAAGAGAATACGCATATATAAAAGAGTAGCAACCCGGAAACAAACAATATAAAACATAAATAATACTCTGCAAAAAATTAAAAAATGGAGTATTCAGGCTTTATACCTCCGGATCTAGCTAAAATGATCATATCTTAGGTAAACAAAAACCTTTTCAAATGAAATGAAAAGCGCTCATGAATTAAACGAGTGCTTTAGACACAATGGAACAGTCCTATTCGCATATAAATGTACGAAAATGGAAGAAAACAGAGATGAGGCAACTCGACTTCACGATCTTGATCTACAAAGGAGTGGGTCTTCAAACGGGCTCTGATACCATGTTCGAAAACATAGGTATTCCAATAAAGTACGAACACCTTCAGAAACCACTCACACAACTAGATCAAATATCACACACCAATGTTTTGACATGGAAAAACCTCTACGGGGAAAAATCCGCGGCCCCAACCAACGCGACCACTTGGAGAAGTTTATTAATGCAAAATAAAAAGATTACAGAGATATTTTAGAACATATTTTCTCACAATCGATCATCAGAAAATGACCCTTCATGCTCTTTAAATAGAGATCATGGACCAATTGAGTGTTAAGCCACATATCCATGGTCGTTAAGTTCAAGGAGAATATGAACCATCGGATCACTCTATGTCACGAACATATCGTGACTATCGGGTTTCCTAACTACAAATGCATACTAATGCATACTAAAGAAACACAATAAGAAACAGACTTTTACCTAACGACACATTAGACCAAGTAGATATTAACTAACTCCTAAGTGTTTAAATATCCTAACATTGAAAACTTTAGTTTGGGGAGGGGGGGGATTTTGTGTCATGACACAAAGTAAGACTGAAATCAAAAGTGTCATGACAAAAAGTCAACTTTAAAAGAATAACATAAACCTTATTTCAAAATCATAACATAAGTCCGTGACAAAATTTTAATGAAAAGCAAGGATCAAAATGTCAAATCAAAGGAAACCAAAGAAGATTTCAATGTGTTTTCATTATGTTATGATATGCCCGTTGTTTATCATTCCAAATCAAATTTTGAACTTCTACAAACTTACCTCAAAGTCATATGCCATAGTGCATTAGTTTATTATTGAAAGATAAGAGAGAGGTAGCTAAATCATTTTCTTCTCACAAAGGGTTTGGCATCCACAATTGCTTCCATTAAACTCCCTTTTAGAGTACATAGAGCTTGAAATCCATATGTTTTTTCTCATTAACTATTTTTTTGAGCATCAAAGGTTTGGAATCCACAATTGGGCTAAGGGTTGGCCCCATGCTAGTGAATCGATCTATGGAGGATAAAGAAAAAAACACACAAAGAGGAAACCTCCAACACTAAACTAGAGGATAAAAACTAAGAAGGTTGTGATCTTTCCTTCCTTCAAGCAAATTAAGTGACTATTGGATTGACACACTACTGCTGTTATGGAGTTATTTTAAGCCTAGATTTTCTTGTGTATAGTCGAGAAAGTATTAAAGATGCTAGATAATTTCATGTTTTTAATGGACTCAATTAGCAAGAAAACATATGTACAATTTTGAATATAGGGGAATCAACATAATAAGAAACAATCATGATTGGATTTAATAAGAGAAAATGCACTAACACTTATACTATTTACAACAATACTGAAGTGGTTGAGGTATTCCAAGAGGTTAAATGGATTAAGCATTTTCATACATTGTAGGTATTTGATGATGATATCACTATGGAATTTTCCCAAAACTTCTAGAATCATGTTACAAGGGAGTGAACAAAGGGTATACATCTATAGTTAGTGGCTTCGAGATATAGGTTAATGAAACAAACTTAGTAAGAGTGAAAAAGTTTCCCATTGGCTAACCTTAGGATAAAGAGGATATAATTCTATCCCTTGAAGCCAAACAAGACTTCCTCTTAGTTTATGAATATAGGGAGGAAACTAATCAAGGTGTGAAGAGAACTAGATTTCCAACACCTTGGGATGAGTTGTCCCTCCACCTTATAAAAATACATCACTTATGAATGAAGACACAACCTGTTATATGCCTATCATTTTATGATGTTGTATCAACTAAGATATTATTCACAGCAAAATCCTAAAGAGAATTCAATTTTCTCGTAACTTTTTCTTAAATATCTTATAGAGATGAGTGCAAATGCTCAAGACGTAAAACCTACAACCCTAAACCACCATGGACTAGTAAAACTAGTATTTTATTCTTTATCCAAGTATCCATATCAAATTTAATGAGATATATTCCTAAAAATCAATGATGAGAAGTTCACATGTTTATAGTCTTTAGTTTATAAAAATGAAAAAACAGATCTCGCGTGGGAGTCTAAGAAGAATATGAAAATAATTAATAAGGTAAGTACCAACATGAAAAAAAGAGGAGGACACACAAAAATATAGAGGAAGAGGAGGTAATAAAATAAGTTACCATAGGTACACAAGATTTGTAGAAGGACATTGTTGATGCTCTACTAGAAATGGGGGTATCACCCAATCTAAGACTTCACGCCCTTAAAAAAGGAAGCTCATCAAAAGCTAACAAGAGTCAAGGAAAAGAACAATGGATTAGGATGAGATCTCAGGTGGAAAAAAAACTAACAAATCTTTTACCTAATGTTACTATGATACTATAGAAGAAATTTTCCTTTCTATCCCTACAATGAATATTGAAGAAACTCAAAAAGATTCCCATACATGAGGTGATCAAATGGGTAACACCATCTCCTAGAACAATTAGAAGAAGCAAAACAAAGGCCTTTAATGGAGAAAAAGTGTGGAATCGAGGGAAACATAGAGCACATGTACATAAATGTTTTTACTTCAACATGAAAAAAGAACTTCAGACCCATAGGAGAAATTTTAGACTCTCAAAACGCAAGAATTAAATAACATGAAAAAAAAACAAAAGATGAAAAATTTACATTAAAAATAGAGTTGGAGAAACATAGAGAAGAAATAAAGGACAAAATTAAGAGGATTGTTGTGTTGGAAGGCTCTGTCATTAGAGAAGTTGATATCATAGAATAAATTCTCTCCTATAGAACCCGACAACAACTCAAAGAATGTACATAAGAGAACAATGTCATTGGTTTTAATTAAGAAAGATTACCATGCAACTAACTTCCTAAATAGAAAATAAAAGAGATTTTATTAAGATTTATAATCAATGAAATGAAAGGGAAAGGAATTTAATGTGTGAGTTTTACCTTCAGAAATATGTTATGTCCCACCCTTTCAGGTGGTCTCTCAATCCCTACATGTGAGGTGTCCAACTTAGAGACTTCGTTCTCGTGGGTCCATCATGTAGAAACAAAGCTACATAGACCCAAAAATATAGGGAGGAAGAACTTTGTGGTAATATATTGATTACATATGAGACAAGTAATATCAAAGAAATATTTATGAATCATATATATTTAGTTTTATAAGTGGAGTTAATCCAAATCTTAAGAGAGAAGAAAAAATAGGAAGCATATTAATATCGAGCTATAATTAAGACATATTTAGTTTTATAAGTGGATTTAATTCAAATCTCAAGAGAGAAGAAAAAATAGGAAGCATACTAATATCGATCTATAATTAAGACATATTTAGTTTTTAAACTGGAGTTAATCCAAATCTTAAGAGAGAAGAGAAAATAGGAAGCATACTAATATCGAGCTATAATTAATAAATCAAGGGAAAAAATACTACTACTACGCCAAAGAAAGTGGGAAGAGATTACACCTACTCTAAAAAAGATATAATCCATAGGGTTTGAATATTGACCTTTTTATATCATAGTTCTATGTATAAACTTTGAAAAATATAAAGCTGAGATGGATTGGGTTAAGATTCAAGGATTGTCTCCTACTTCATCCCATTCCTTCATGGTAGTCCATAAAAAAAGTAGATGTGGAGGAAGAGAGAAAGAGATGGATAAAGATATAACAAGAGGTAGGATATCACAAGAAGGATTCCATCACATACATAGTGACATATGACCTCAAAAAATCATGTAGAGAGCAACCACCAAATGATGAAGAATGAGTAGGTCAAACATAAACTTTTGGGATTAGCTTTTGTTGTGCAACACTCCACTTTATGGATGATGATGGGACTTAAAATTATGATTTTATTTCCCATCACGTTTCTTTGATTTTGATACATTTTGTCTCAGAAATCAATACCTTTATAATACATTATTATTTTTGAATGACGAAATTACATGTTTTAGATTATGATTATCTAATTGAATATGATTTTATTAATTTAAAGTGGAAGCAATATATGCCTAGTATCCTAAGTGTTTTGAAGCTAATTATATGGTTTGCATTTCTTGAGCCACTATGGTTTTACAAGCACAGAATCAATGCAACATCAATAGAGGTATTTGAGAAGTGTGTTCGACCCTCTTACCATTGGGAATGTTGAATATTTCACCACATACCTGTTGGATTACTCAGAGGGGGGGTGAATCAGTAATAACGTAATTATAATCCTTTTTCTTCAAATGTTATATCAATGTAGAATTATTATCCAATAATGAGTAGTAATAAATAAACAATCACACACATGCACAGTGCACCAGTGTTTTACGTGGAAACCCAAATCGGGAGAAAACCACGGAATGCTTTTTCGTATATGTCTTGAAGAATTACATTCATTGGAAGCACCAACTTCGTAAGGCCATAACTCTCAAACCGTGAGGAGTTATATGACGTTCTACATACCACCAGAAATGGCATGACATGTTCTATCCATATAGAATAGTATTATCTGAAAATATATCATAACTCATACCATTACCCATCAAACAAACATGGGTCCATTACCCAAACTTGGGGTCTCCAACTTCTCATGGCCATAACTCTCTAACCGTGAGGAATTATGTGACGTTCCACATACCACCGGAAATGAAATGACAAGAACTATCCATATATGATATTTTCCCTGACAAATTCACTTTCCTTCATCTCATTATTCCATAATTAAGCATGGGTTCTCTTACTC
>ML776607.1:374661-384748 GCA_009831015.1 Picea engelmannii
CATGAACCAAGA
Organism: Picea engelmannii; assembly: GCA_009831015.1. NCBI lineage: Eukaryota > Viridiplantae > Streptophyta > Pinopsida > Pinales > Pinaceae > Picea > Picea engelmannii. The sequence continues at coordinate 374,674 of ML776607.1, forward strand.
AATTGACTCCATTGAGAAGAACAAGACATGGGATCTTGTTGATTTGCCAAGTCACAAGAAGAGTATTGGTGTCAAGTGGGTTTACAAAACTAAACTCAATGAAAAAGGGCAGATCGAAAAACACAAGGAAAAACTTGTTGCCAAAGGTTTCTCACAACAACCTGGTACTGATTATGGTGAAACTTTTGCTCCAGTAGAAAGATTAGACACTGTAAGGACTCTATTGGCCATAGTAGCACAACAAAAATGGAAAGTATACCAGATGGATGTCAAGTCAGCATTCCTGAATGGTTTCTTAGAAGAATAATTTTATGTCGATCAACCACCTAGATTTGAAGTCCAAGAGCACCCAGCCAAAGTATATCGGTTGAGGAACACCTTGTATGGCTTAAAGAAAGCTCCAAGAGCTTGGTACAACAGAATTGACACTTATCTGATCAAAAATGGTTTCATCAGAAGCCAAAATGATCCAACTCTTTACACCAAAACAGATCAGCACGGTAAAATTTTGATTGTATGTTTATATGTTGATGACATGATCTATATGGGAAATCTTGAGTTAACAGATTTTAAACATGCCATGCAATCTGAATTTGAGATGACAGATCTTGGCATAATGAAATATTTTTTAGGGATTGAGGTTCATCAATCAACCAAAGGCATTTTAGTCTGTCAGCAAAAGTATGCAGTAGACATCCTCAAAATATTTCGCATGGAAGAATGCAATCCAGCAGAAACCCCTATACCACTAGGCACAAAATTGAGCAAGAATGATGAAGGTCCTACAGTGGACTCTACTTTCGTTGCATTCCCATTATAAAAACGAATATGTCATAGACACAACAAAGAGAAAAAGTATCCGATCAATATCTTGTGGTGTTGAATTGAAGAGAATAGGTTCATAGGTAAAGCATGCATTTAGTCCTTGATATCTCTGCGACCACAAACAAATTATCATTTGAAATTGCAAATATGGTTTGTTGTGTGCGTTCTCCTATAAAGGAAGTTAGGCTAAGACTTAACCTATTTTGCGAATGATTTTCTCTGAAGTCTCTTATTCCTATTTTCCATTATCATGCTCTCTCTGTACAACTATACATTTAATGTTATATTTATGTAAATTATTGAACTCGACCCCTAATTTTTTTTATATCCGTAGACTTTAGAGTGAATTAACAATAACCCATTAGGGTTTCTATTTTTTGATTTCTTTTATGTTATTTCTGTAAATAAATAAATGCAAGGTTATAGTCTTTTATTAGTTTCTTGTATCCAGAATGTTGTTAAAAAATTCATATATCCATGTAGATATATAGATAATCTAAAATGAACTTTCACTCACAAATCTTTCCATAGAAAATATAGATAAGTATAATAAATGTTATTTCAAGAAAAGAATAAAATACTTGAAGGCCATTGTATATTTTATTTTCATTCTATATACAAAATGTTATATTCTAGTAACCTTCAATTCCAATTTAGTATTTTAATGAAAGAAATTCACATTGGTTTAATAAAAAATATTATTTATATTTATATATAAAAATATTAAATGAAAATTAATTTTTTATTATTTTTCTTATTTAAACAAGTACACTAGTTAACCCTTACTACACCTATTAATAATTGGTAAAAGTAAAGAATAATAGTTAAGAAAGCATATTTGAACCAAAATATTGATGGAGAAAAACTAAGGAGAGATCCCAACTCCTCCCAACCATAGACAAGAGCACACCCCCGATCTAAATTCTTTATTCCATAAAATTTCAATAACTTTTTCCAAGTAATTTCCATAACTTGATTCTTTCTTAGAACCATCAATCTAATCTTTGGGCAAGTACTCAAAAACATCCTTCCTACACCATACTTGTCTTTCTCATTGTCTACCCCCAAAAGAAGAAGAGACTTCCTAGGTCTTTTTCTTTTTCAAGTTAGCCTCCTCCCTAACTCTTGGGAGTCTTAGCCTAACTTTTGGCTAGCTTGTTCCCTAACCTCCCACACTCTTGGGAGTAGGTTTACACTTGTCCTCATGGACAACATTAACTTTTACCCTTGTTTTTTTTATCATTTTTTTACTTTTACCATGGAATAAAGAATTTCTCTTATTATAGATGGGTTCTCTCATCCATTTGTCTGAAGTGTTTTTTAATTTTTTTTAAATAAAATTGAAATGACATTTACAAAAAATGCTTCTCATCATCAAATGTTTATCAAAATTTTTAACTTCTAGATGACCATAATCATATAACTCCATTAACTCCCATTATTCAAAATTATTCAAATATTTAAATTGGAGGGATGTCACATCTTTCCCCCCTTGAACTGAACATCATCCTCGGTGTTTCGACCAAGTATCTAAACCTTGGAATATAAATGGATAAGATTTCCTCATAGCCTCTTCCATTTCGCAAGTGGCCTCCTCAGGAGTAAAGTGCTTCCATTCCATTTTAACCTAGGCGATGGCTTTGTTCCACAATAAAGGTTCCTTCTAGTCGAGTATGCATCATGGTTCAACATGGAACTCGCCTTCTAGTTCCACCTGTAGCACATTCCAATTTACAACATGATTTATGACACCCAGATACTTCTTTAACAATGAAACATGAAATACATTATGTATTTTCAGGTTGAATGGTAGTGCAATCTGGTAGGCTACCAGTCATACTTTGACCAACACTTCAAAACGTATGCAATATCGTGTTGATAGCTTAGAGCTCTTTCCAAGTTTGAATGAACTGTTTCTAGGTTTTACTTTTATGTAGACATGGTCTCCAACATTGAACTCTATGTGTGTACTTTCTAAATATGAATAGATTTTATTCTTGTCCTGTGCACTTTTCAAATTATGTTTTTCTTTCTCAACTATTGTTTCCATTTCTTTTAACATATCGGTCCTAATTTGATCCTGTCAATGGGATTATCCCAATTCACCGGTGTTCTACACCTCCTACCATATAATACTTCAAAATTACTCATCTTTAGAGATTACTAATAACCATTGTTGTATGCAGATTCAGCGAGATGAAGATAATATCCCCATTTTGTTGGACAATCCATAACATACATTCACAACATATCCTCAACAATACGGTTAGTCCTTTTGGTCTAACCATCATTTTTAGGATGGTAAGCAGTGCTAAAATTTAGTTGTGTATTCATTCCGCTAAACAAAGTCTTCCAAAAATTGGAAGTAAATTTTGGATCCCTGTGAGAAATAATTGTCTTAGGTAAACTGTGCATCCTGAAAATTTCCTTCATAAAAATCTCTACAATATTTATAGCCTTGTAAATATATTTTACCAAAATAAAGTGTGTCTCTTTTGTAATTTTTTCAAAAACAACTATGATAGAATCATTTTGCTTCTTTGTTATAGTTATTTTGGTGATGAAATCCATATCGATCACTTCCCATTTCCACTCAAGAATGGGTATAGGTTGTAAAAATCCAGTTGGGTGTTGGTGCTCAGCCTTAACCCGTTGGAAATATAGACACCTAACAAGGTATTCAACTACTTGTGTCTTCATTTTAGGCCAAAATTATTCTTTTTTTAAAGATGTTATTGTCCTTTGATAACCAGGATGGTCCAAATATGGTTTCTCGTGGACTTCTCCTAGTATTATTTTTTTTAGTTCTGCATTGTTTGGTACATAAAATATGTTCTTATACAAGATTAAGACTTCTGGGTTGCAAATAAAATTTGACTCTTTGTTAGTTAAAGGATCATTTTGAAAATTTTCATGAATTTTTCTGTATTCCTCATTTTTTCTTGCTGTTATTTCAATTTTTTGTTTTAAATCAGACTCAATAGTGTTGTTGAAAATTGTATTTAACTTCGTACTCAGTGCATATGCTACCTTGTTTTCCTTCCCTTTAATGTTTTCTATATCAAAATCTAACTTTCTTAGGAAAACCAAGCATATATCATCTCTTGGAGACTAACATTGTGTGTTTTTAATAAAAACTTCTTTCCTAACAGATAATGTCGCAAGAGTTTTAGATCATGTACAATAGCGATAAATTATAGATCATGCAGTGCATAATTTTATTCATGAGACTTTAGCCTCCTTGATTCATATGCAATCGCATATCCCTCTTGTATTAAAATTACTCCTAAACCTTCCTTTGAGGCATCCGTACATACTAAAATATCTTTGTGTGGATCTGCTACATTTAAGATACGTGCGGTGGTTAAAATTTGTTTTAATTTCTCAAAACTTTCTTGACACTTTTCAGTCCACTTACACCTAGTTCCCTTTTTCTATAAAAAAGTAATTGGGTAAGCCAATTTTGAAAACCCTTCAATAAAACTTTGGTAATAACCCATAATTCCCATAAATGATGAGATATTCGAAACATCCTTCAGAACTAGAAAATATAAAATGGATTTAACCTTTTCAGGGTTAACAAAATTCCTTCTCTAGAGATCACATGTCCTAAATATTGCACCTTACTCTGATAAAAATCACATTTACTATTATTTGCGTATAGTTGATGTTCCCTTAAGGTGTGAAAAACTAAATTTAGATGTTCTTCGTCGTCTTCCCTTGTCTTGGAATAGATTAAGATATCATATATAAACACTATCACAAACTTATCCAAGTATTTTCTAAGCACATTGTTCATAAGACACATAAATGTCGCAGGAGAATTTGTTAAGTAAAAGGGTACCTCTACATATTCATAGTGTCCATACCTGTTTCTAAAACAAGTCTTATGGATTTGTTCATCTTTAATATTAACCTTATGGTACCATGACCTTATATCTATCTTTGAAAAGATTTTTGCTTCCTCGACCTGATCAAACAAGTCATCAATACGAGGTAAATGATACTTATTCTTGATTGACATTTTGTTCAGTTGTCAATAATCAATGCACAACCTAAAATTTCCATCCTTCTTTTTCACAAATAAGACTGGTGCTCCCCATGGAGGCACACTTGGTATATGTGACATCCCCCCCCCAAAAAAAACTATTTTGAAATTTAAAATTCGTTGGAAATTTATTCCATTTTTAGTAAATTTGAATTTGGAAAATTTTTGCCATTTATGGCAATTCCGAATTTTGAATTTTATAATTGTAATTAATTATTATGACTGTTGGGCAGAGACCTAACTTGACCCAACTAACTATTTGACTATGACACATGTATGAAAACATACCAATTTATATTGATTGCAGGAGGACAAATGGAACAACCATGCTAAATTTAGTTGACCATGACTCCATGAGTGGGGAACATGTTGGAACTACCTCTAGGCTAATTGTTACAAGTGGAAAATCAGTGATTTGGCCATTGGAAGCCCCTGAAAATCAGGGATTTAGAAAGCTGCGAAAATTCCCAAGAGAGGGAAAAGACCTGGGCAAATTGATAAATGGTATATGTGAGGAGGCAGGACACTGCCAAGTATGCTGGGAAAGGAGACTATTGAATTTTCTTCCTTGATGTTATGAACACTACTGAATGAGTGTGAGGCAGCAAAGGACCTACTGAAATTGAAGGACATTGTTGAGGAGGATTTTCCAAGTTCTCCCTCATGGATTCATGGTCAGGTTAGGGGGTGAATCAGACAACTGACATTGGTTTCCCTATTCTACGGTTGGGAGGAACGTGGTTGTCCCCTTTGCCTTCCTGTGAATTTGGTTCAGATATGTTAATCTCCTCCTTTGTTTTGAATTATTTTAGATATCTAATATTATGCATCTGCTGGATTAAGTTGAATAATTTCCATGGGTGATATATATCCGTCGATATGAAGTTTACAGTCAAAAGTTAAAATCTAAGTAGAGCTACTTGCAAACACATAAACTGGAACAACAAATCTATCTATATGAATACGTTTATGTCTATAACTATATTATTAGGAAGACTTATCCATGAATAATTAGGAGTTGAGAAAATCTGTATATATGTTACATATCAACTCATATATATATATATATATATATATATATATATATATATATATATATATATATATATATATTTATATACACACACAGTTTATTATATGTTGTAGGTACGACTGTATTGGTATGGTTCTGCATGTTATATATATTGGATAGTCATCTATGCTATTAAGGGATATACTCATAATACTACTATAAAGGTGAACCATTGTCATTATAGGTCCCACGTACAAGTGTAAAGGTTTATAAATAACATTGATTGTCTGTAGCAGTAATGGAATTAATTCTGGACAGTGAACGATGTTACGATTACTGGGTCTTAGTCGAGCCTAACATAAATCTATTTCTGCCGAAAACAAATAAATTCATCTCGTATTTTCTGAAACTTCAAGTCTTGGTAACACCTCTACCGATCAAGAGATCATCATGAGTCATACGATTTAAAAAAAAAAAAAAAAGAATTTATTGTTGTAGTGGACTTTCAAATTGTGTAAACTTTTGTAGAAACTGAGAAAACTTCGGAGGTTTTATTCTCCTTGTAACAGTATAGATTTAAAGACATAAATCTAATTAGGGGTTTACTAAGTATCAAATACCCTTACGACTACGGTTAGGGATACATATGCAAATGTTCATTCAATAATTATTATAACGAATGGCATAGAATTACTAGCATACACTTATAAAGGAATATACCAGAATCAAAACACAGTATCATAGCCCACATTACACTTATAAAAATTAGGTTCTTCTTAATACATGAGTAGCTTGCGGCTACACCGTTTGACAAGAAAATGGAGAAAAACAGTTAATTCAGACTTTCTCACAATTCGTAAATAGGGTATTTAAATCTAAAAAATTGGAGTACCCTCGAATTGAACAAAAAGAAAGATTGGTCCAGACTACTATAGATCTAGGATAAAATATCACAAGAGAAACATAAGTGTTTTCTTTATTATCAACACTCTTATAGGTATGCCAACGATCTACGATGTCAAAAACAAATTGAATAAGGTTACAAGGGACAGAAATATAATACCATTCTTAAATTCTCTATATTTCAGAAGTGTCCGGAAAACAATTCGGTATATAAAAAGGAAATCAATCATATTCTTCCTTCGAATAATGCTTAATACAAATCATATTAAGAAATACATTTAATCCTTGAGTAATTATACAAAAAAAAAATTAAGTTGAGTTCTCAGAATTCGACTGTGAGAAGGAGTAGCGAAGTTATAAACTAATACAAAGTGAACCAATCACAGAGTTGATTCCATAGTTGAATTCTTTTATCACCATCTATCTAAGCCTATCCAATAGTGGCAAAGTGGAACCCGAGTACCTATTAAGGGGTGAGATCCCCATATGTGCATCCTTGCATGGTTGAAACCCCTGCATACAGTTGCAATGAAACGTCCTTAAGATTTCGTTCAACTAGAAATACAAATAAAGTAAACAAAAGAAAATGAGTAACCTTAGGAAAGAAAGAATTCCAAAGTAATACTCAACTTAAGTGGAGGGATATGACACCCTTCGCCATTGCCAGGAGTTGCGAACTTCTCGAGACTAGGAACGGGAAGAGGAGTCCTAGTCTCCCTGATGGGTACCCTCACAAAAACCAAAGGGGCCCATCATTAGCATAAGAATCAATGAATGAATGAAATCATATTTAAATAAAAGAGCCATTACACGAATACTGGAATCCGAACAATGGGCATATTAAGTTTAAAATACAAGAACCATCTTACAACAATTTAAAGAAAACAATAGAACAGAACCAATGTTCTATCTAACACTCTACAAATAAATTAAAGGAAACACAGATTCAATACGATGTCAAAACCCCAAATGCGCATGCCCTTGTAAGATGCTCGAAAAGAGCAAGGGGCCACACAAAACATAACCTGAACATATTTAACCACGGACAAGGCATAATACCGCGCAAGCGTTTGGCCAACCACTAATCTTTCGGGGAGACGATCAAATAAAGAAAAAACATATTCCTATGATTTGTCCATAAGTATTAGGAGAACATGGATAGAAGAACCCCTTTTCTCTTCACAACTCGGACAAAAATAACTTACAAGAGAGATACCAGTATTTTAAAAGAATTAGGTTTGAAACACAAACGTGTTTAAGGCCCTAACACAGTTAACCATATGATTTCTTTTGGACAAAGAATAATCTTGGACTGGTAACAAAGGAACAACGAGTGCAGGAGGGGAGAAAGAAGGGCCTACGGGCAAGAAACAAGATAGTACCGGAATAGAAGCCGAGAAAGACATAGAAAACCTACAGTGAACCAAGGAAATTATTATGTCAGGATAAACACTTACCAAACAGGGAAAAATGAGAGACGTTCCAAGCTTCCATGCCCCATGTACAATAAGGTCAAGAAACAAAATTAAGATGCAGTAGTATAACTCAGAGCATTTTTTGCACCAAGAATGAAAATGGGTCATGGCAGTTACCCTAAAACACAAACCCCACGCCTATTGAATGTGGTGGGTATGTCAAGGAGATGTACCATGTGACAATAGTGATCTGGAGTGTCTAGGTTGGGTAAGGGTACATGATGACTCTCGTTACCTCCACCTCCATTAATGGCTAAACAAAGGCTTAAATTCGGCTGTCATTATGTCTAGTCACATTTATTATTTGTTAGAGGACAAGTAAGGATCTCCTCACAACCCCTTTCAACTAGTTCAGTTAGTGCCGGTGGTTGGAGTCAGTTAAGTCAGGGAAGGGATCAAACAACTGCCACTTTAGAGTCCGCTTCCAACTAAATAGTTATTGGGTTATGAATTCTCAATCAACAGAGTTAATTAAAAAAAAAACCCTTGAGTTTGGGGTCACTTTTATCAATAGTAAAACCAATAAATTTAACACTTAAGTAATTATTTTGACCCCCTTCCTTGTTTCTCTAAATATTTTGGGGTCCTAAAGTACAAGCTTGTACACATTTATAAATGTGGATGTTAATCGATGGGATGGAAACCTAAGCACTATGCCTATGTCTATTTTCGCATTATTACAAAACTTTTAACCTATAACCACTTACAAGGACGAGTGCAACTTATTTGAGTATCGAAGAGTAAATGCTAGACTATGGAAAGAGAAATTGCTTACACAGGGTATCATGTTAAAGTTTAATCCCCTTATTATAAATCTATCTTTCAAACTTAGAGTGTAATTCTCTTAGAGGTTTTTTTTTTTCATGTTGAAATTGAGGTTTATTACATATGGTATCAGAGCAAAAGATACAACATTGGGTCTGAATAGGGCCACATTAGTTGCTTAATATATATTCCAATTTATGTAAAACTAATAAATCTTATGGTTACAAATAGAAATCCCTTTCTGTTTTGTGTTAATTATGGCAGCTCAGGATGATGCAAAAATTAGGATGGGAGAAAATCCACAGCAAAGACCTCCTGGAAACCCAAGACAAAATAGTGACGGAAGTTGTTAAGGTCCTAACCCGCACATAGGTAGATCAATGTATTCGGATGTAATAAAGGTTAATATTAATAAGACCTTTCAATAAAATAGAATAAGGCGGATGTAAGAAGACCTAATAGAATCTTCTGCTTCTAGAAGGATCTTCCTCTAGATGCTTCTCTTAATAGACACATTTAGTATAAATAAGGGTCGAGGGTATGAAAACCCTAGCTGGGAGATTATTGTAATAGAGCGTTGCTCGACTGGAGGTTGCCCCCTCGAAGAGGCCTATGAACATTTCTATCTGAATCAAAGTGTTGTTGTGTTGCTATTTCATATATCATTTCTATGTATTGTGAATATTATGCTAGATATTTTACTGTTATTCTGTCATTTCTAGCATTTCATTTTTGTTCTGCATATTTTATATATCTGGTATCTTGCAAGTGGTATGAGAGCACTTTCCTTGGCATAAATTGTGGGTATTTTTTTTTCAGGGTAGAGACGTATTCCGGCATATTTAAGCCACAAATATCTGTCGTTACGCGCATAAACCCGCGGTTGAGGGATTCATACACGCAAGAAATACAAGTGGTTCTTAAGCGCACATCTGTTGGCCACCCTTGTAACCCCTGTTGGTACCCCTTCGAGTGGTAGCGCATCAGACAACACTTGTGTACGGATCGACCTAGATTTCCTGAAGCCCTCTTTAGATAAACCTATCG
>ML776607.1:387204-426278 GCA_009831015.1 Picea engelmannii
ATGTGGATCAAGTTCTCAGCCTACTCTCTCAGCACCAACTTTTCCTGAAACAGTCCAAATGTGCTTTTGGTGCATCTGAAGTAGAATACTTGGGTCATCTGGTGGGCAAGGATGGCGTCAGGGTGGACCCGAAAAAGATTGAAGCTATGCAAGACTGGTTGCACCCAAAGACTCTCAAAAGTTTGCATGGATTTTTGGGCCTCACAGGGTATTATCGCAAGTTCGTTAAGAACTATGGAAAGATTGCAGCACCTCTCACGGCTCTCCTCAAAAAGAACTCTTTCACGTGGACCCCAGCAGCTGCTCAAGCTTTTCAAACCTTGAAGACGACCATGTGCACCACTCCGGTTCTGGCCCTTCCCGACTTCACAAAGACATTTGTGTTGGAATGCGACGCCTCAGGGAAAGGAATTGGCACTGTACTTATGCACGAGGGTCGACCTTTGGCCTTCACTAGCAAACAACTATCTGAAAATAATCTGGGCAAACCAATTTATGAAAAAGAAATGTTGGCGATTCTGCATGCCGTTGAATTATGGTGTCCTTATCTCTTGGGGCAACGATTCCAAATTAAGACCGACCATTAAAGCCTCAAGTACTTTCTGGAGCAACGCATTTCCTCCCAGGAGCAACAAAAATGGGTCACTAAGCTCTTTGGATATGATTATGAGATCATTTATAAGAAGGGCAAAGACAATGTCGTGGCGGATGCACTGTCCTGGAAGTATGAAGACGAAGGATCCCTTTTTTCTCTTTCCTTCATTGTACCCGATTGGCTGCAAGTTGTGCACCAGGAATGGATTCAAGACCCCAAAAGTTCGCTACTGATCCAGAAACTGCAGAACAAGGCTCAAGATCCCCCAGGGTACTCCTGGCTCCAGGATGAGCTTTGATACAAAGGCCGCTTGTATTTAAGTAAACAATCCAAGATCAAATCCATGGTACTTTCCGAGCTTCATGCTACACCCACAGCGGGGCACTTAGGGTTCACCAAAACATATGACCGAGTCAAACGTTCTTTTTTCTGGGAGGGTATGAAATAGGACATCCGTAAGTTTGTGGATGAATGTGAGATATGTCAATGCAACAAGGGAGAAACAGTMAAATGTCCAAGTACCCTCCAACCGCTTCTGATTCCCCCTGCTATTTGGAAGGATATCTCTATGGACTTTATTACAGGCTTACCCAAATCAGGGAATAAATTAGTCATAATGGTGGTGGTGGATCGCCTTTCCAAGTATGCTCATTTTTGTTCTCTTCACCACCCATTTACTTCATCCATGGTGGCTCAAATTTTCATGGATCAGGTCTTCAAGCTTCATGGCATGCCCAACTCTATTGTTTCTGATCGAGACCCAACTTTCACAAGCAATTTTTGGCAAGAACTGTTTAAGCTACAAGGTACCCAATTGCATCTCAACTCAGCTTATCATCCCCAGACAGATGGTCAAACGAAAGTCGTCAACAAGTGTTTGGAAACATATCTGAGGTTCTTTGCCTCTGAAAAACAACACCAGTGAGCACAATGGTTACCCCTCGCCGAATGGTGGTACAACACTACATACCATACAGCCACTCGCATGACTTCTTTTGAAGTAGTGTATGGACAGAAGCCACCATCAGTTCTCTCATACTTACCAGGTACCTCGAAGGTCCAGATGGTTGACCAAACACTTACAGTCCGAGAGGATATCCTTCGTACCCTTAAAGAGAACTTGGTCATGGCCCATATTAGAATGAAGCAACAAGCATATCAAGGTCGCTCTGAACGTCAATTTGCCGAAGGGGATCAAGTGTTTTTGAGACTGCAACCATATAAGCAAACTTCACTCAAGGCCGAGAAGTTTCAGAAGCTAGCACCCAAATTTTATGGCCCTTACACAGTTCTCAAGCGTGTGGGACAAGTCGCATATTAGTTAGCTCTACCCATTCAGTCGAAGCTACATCCTGTTTTTCATGTTTCATGCTTGAAGAAGGTGATTGGAACCAGGTGCCAAATTCAAACCAACCTTCCAGAATTAGCTGAAGAAGGATCCATTTGGCTACAACCAGAAGCTATTCTGAGCCAGCGGGAGCGTCGCCTGCGTCAGAGAACCATCAAGGAAGTGCTAGTATAGTGGAAAGATATGACTCCAGCAGATGCCACTTGGGAACCAACTACCATTCTGCAACAGTTTCCACATCTCAAGCCTTGAGAACAAGGCTGTTTTTAAGGGGGCGGACATGTTAAGGTCCTAACCCACACATAGGTAGATCAATGTATTCAGATGTAATAAAGGTCAATATTAATAAGACCTTTCAATAAAATAGAATAAGGTGGATGTAAGAAGACCTAATAGAAGCTTCCGCTTCTAGAAGGATCTTCCTCTAGATGCTTCTCTTAATAGACACATTTAGTATAAATAATGGTCGAGGGTATGAAAACCCTAGCTGGGAGATTATTGTAACAGAGCGTTGCTCGACTGGAGGTTTCCCCCTCGAAGAGGCCTGTGAACATTTCTATTTGAATCAAAGTGTTGTTTTGTTGCTATTTCGTATATCATTTCTTTGTATTGTGAAGATTATGCTGGATATTTTACTGTTATTCTATCATTTCTAGCATTTCATTTCTGTTCTGCATATTTTATATATCTGGTATCTTCACTGGGTCTGAACAGGGCCACATTAGTTGCTTAATATATATTCCGATTTATGTAAAACTAATAAATCTTATGGTTACAAACAGAAAGCCCTTTCTATTTTGTGTTAATTATGGCATCTCAGGATGATGCAAAAATTAGGATGGGAGAAAATACAAAACAAAGACCTCCTGGAAACCCAAGACAAAATAGTGACGGAAGCTCACCCACAGAGTTGTTGGAAACAATGAGGAATCTTATTGTTGAAGTATAGATTTTCAAATCCGACAATGAAAAATTGAATAAATCATAGCAGGAACAACAAGAGATAAATGAAGTCCTACTACACAGTATAGTCACCAAGAAAATCCCAAAGGACGATAACCATGATGAAGAGGTCAACAAAAGATCCTCCAAGAACTCTGGGCCGGAAACAGAAAAAAGAGACAATTCTTCCGAAGGAACACCTTCAGCTGAAGACAAAACTAAACCAGACATAAAAAGAAAACAAGTAGACCACCTTGAAGGAGAATTTAAAAAGATTAAACCAGCTACCTTTGATGGAGAATCCAGGACAGAAGAAGAAGTCGAGGCATGGTTGTTGGACATCAAAAAATACTTTCAGATCTACAATTATTCCAGCAACATGAAGGTCATAATGGCCATCTACAATTTGAAAGGGAAGGCCAACATTTGGTGGCAAGACCTAAAATTGGCCAAGGGCCTAAAGGAGAAACAATTGGAATGGTCTGACTTTAAGAAGTATTTCAAGAAACAATACCTTTTTGAAAGCTATTATGAAAGGAAGACGAAAGAATTTTATGAGTTATGACTTGGACAGATGACAATGGAGGACCTTATAAATAAATTTCTAGAACTACTAAGGTTCGTACCATACATCTGGGAGGATAAGGTAAAAATCCAACGATTCTTAAGCTACTTAACACAATCCTATAGAGACATAATTGAGTTTGACAACCTCAAATCCTTGAGTGAAGTATTCAGGAAAGCATGGATGTGCTATGACCAATATAAATAGCGGGTAGAGTTTCCCAAAGCCTGGAAGGATAAGAAGCAAGATTGAATGAACCAGTGGAAGAAGGGATACCAGCCAACTCCTTATCAGAGTGTAGAAAAAAGTTTCCCGAGTAGGGATTTTCACTCCAATCATCCGAATACGCAAAACATCGGTAAACTGGTAAACCTAGGAACGAAAAAAATTTGGGGACAGCTCCCGCGGACCATTAAAGTGTTGGGAATGCGGAGAGCCTCATCTAAGGAAGAACTGTACACGATTAATTTTAGCAAACAAAACTGTTGTTCATAATTTTCAGGAAGCCTTGACAGTGGGAGATGTGGGCATAAACCTGCATCGGATAAATGCAACCATAGACGGTCGACAAGCTGACCACCAGTCCTCGGTGGTATAAATCGAAGGTAAAATCAATGACACTCGAATTTATGTTTTAATTGACCCTGGAGCTACGTTAAGTTATATTTCTTCTTATGTAGTAGAGTCAAATAAACTTAAGAAACTGAAGCACGCAAAATCATGTCTTGTACAACTAGCAACAGGTACTAAAAGGAAAGTAGTTGACTTTATTTCTAATTTTGAGTTCAGCTTAGATGGTCAAAATATAAGGACCAATCTGAAGATCTTACCACTAGGATCTTACAATATGATTATCGGGATGGATTGGTTGGAACAACACAAAGTAGTACTAGATTGTTATACAAAGATACTTAGCTATAAATATGAGTTGGGCACTGCTAGAATAGGCCAAGGTATACCAAAACCGGTATCAGTTAGACAAGTTTTAGCGATGCAACTCAAGAAATGCATGAGGAAGGGATGTCAAGTTTATGCCATCTAAATGACGAATCTATTAGAAAAAGAAGATAAGCCAAAGTTAGAAGACTTTGTTGTCCTACGTGAATTCATAGACATGCTTGTGGATGAAATACCAGAATTACCCCCTAGAAGGGAAATAGACTTCTCCATAGACCTACTACCCAATTCAGCCCCTATCTCAAAAGCACCTTACCGAATGAGCCTACCAGAACTGACATAATTAAAAATACAATTACAGGAATTGTTGGACAAAGAGTATATCAGACCGAGTGTCTCACCATGGTGGGCACCAATCCTCTTTGTGAAAAAGAAAGACGGTACTCTAAGACTATGTATCAATTATAGACAACTGAACAAAATGACTATTAAGAACAAATACCCCTTACCAAGGATAAATGATCTGTTCGATCAAGTAGGAGGGGCCAAGATCTTTTCAAAATGGGATTTACGATCCGATTATCATCAAGTTAGGATAAAAGACAAGGACATAAGAAAAACAACTTTTCAGACAAGATATGGACACTACAAATTCGTAGTCATACCTTTTAGACTCACTAACGCACCAGCCACGTTTATGTGCCTGATGAACAACATTTTCAGTCAGTACTTAGACAAGTTCGTAATAGTATTTATCGATGATATTCTAGTCTATTCTAAAATGAAGGAAGAACATGAGGAACACTTAAGAACAATACTGCAAACATTGAGGAAACATAAGCTGTACGCCAAATTTGACAAGTGTAACTTTTATCGAAAGGAAATACAATATCTAGGACATGTAATTTCAGCAGAAGGCATTGTCGTAGACCTGGAGAAGATAAAAGCCATTATGGAATGGCCAGTACCTAAGGATGTAGTGGATATCCGGTCATTCATGGGAATCACTTGATATTACGGCAGATTCATAGAAGGTTTTTCCAAGATAGCCTACCCTATCATGTCATTACAAAAGAAAGGGACTAAGTTCAACTGGTCAGAGAAGTGTCAAGACAATTTTAACAAACTGAAGGAATTACTGACAACTGCACCCGTATTAAAAGTAGCAGACCTAGATAAAGACTTTAGCATATGTGTTGATGCAAGTAAAGAGGGACTAGGCGGTGTCCTAACTTAGGAAGGACACGTTATTTGTTATGAGTCCCAGAAATTAAAAGAACACGAGAAAAATTATGTCACTCATGAATTAGAATTGGCAGCGGTAATACACGCCTTAAAAATGTGGCGACACTACATAATGGGCAAAAAATTCCTACTATTGACAGATAATAGTGGGGTGAAATATCTATTTAGCCAACCAGATCTTAATGCAAGATAAACAAGATGGCTAGCCTTCTTGAGAAAATTCAACTTCGAGGTCAGACACATCAAGGGTAAGGAAAATAAGGTAGCAGAGGCGTTAAGCAGAAGAGCCCATGGGTTATTTGAGATAAATATCAGCAGGGCAGAAAGTGACCTAGAACAAAGGATAAGGACGACAGATATTAACGAAGGAAATTACACTAAGATGATGGAAACATTACAAAACAGTGCCATAATCTCAGATAAAATAGATCTAAGTATCGACAAGAACGGACTATTACGATTTAAAAATAGACTTTACATACCAGATTCAACAGAGTTAAAATCAACAGTTTTGGACGAAGTGCATAAGAAACCGTATTCTGGCCATCCGGGTTACCAGAAAACAATAACAACACTAAGAAAACTATTTTTCTAGCCTAGTATGAAGGGTGAAACAACAGAGTACTTGGATAGGTGCCAAGATTGTCAGCAGGTTAAGGGCGAGCACCAACATCCAACCGGCCTATTACAACCATTACCTGTGCCAGAATGGAAATGGGAGACCATATCGTTGGACTTTATAATAGGTTTGCCTAAAACTCAGAAACATAACGATTCTATCATGGTTGTAATTGATAAACTCAGTAAGTATTCACACTTTATTCCTGTAAAGTCTACTTTTAAAGATATAAATATTGCTGAAATATTCATGAAAGAAATTTTTAGACTACATGGTATTCCTAAAATGGTGATTTCAGATAGAGATGTAAAATTTACATCCTCTGTTTGGAAGGAATTGTTTGCAGGGCTAAATACTAATTTGAATTTCAGTACGAGTTACCATCGACAAACGGACGGACAGACCAAAAGGATGAACCAAATCGTAGAGGATATGCTCCGAATGTACGTAAGAACAAAACCGAACAAGTGTGAAGACTACCTGCACTAGGTAGAATTTACATAAAACAATGGGTACCAAACTTCGGCTAAGTTGAGCCCTTTCGAAGTATTGTACGACAGAAAGTGTATGACTCCAATTAGTTGGGATAACCTGGTTGACAGACTCATGGTCAGACCAGAAATGCTTCAAGAAATGGAGAACATGGTAACAAAGGTACAACAAAACTTGAAAGAAGCACAGGACAAACAAAAGAGTTATGCAGATCATAAAAGAAGGCACTTGGAATTTCAAGTGGGAGATCATGTTTATTTGAAAGTCAAAGCCCGAAAAAGCTCATTGAAGTTAGGGAACTATGCCAAGTTGGCACCCAGGTTTTGTGGGCCCTTCGAGATACTAGCTCGAATTGGACCCGTAGCATACCAACTTGCACTTCCAACTAATCTAAGAATTCATAATGTATTTCATGTTTCTTTGTTGAAAAAGTATATTCATGACCCTACTCATATGATTGATTGGAACTTGGTGTAGGTGGAACCCGAAGGCGAGTTCCAGGTGGAACCCCTGCACATTCTGGACTAGAGAGAAATAGCACTTTAGAACAGAGCCATCGCTCAGGTAAAGGTGCAATGGAAACCCTTTATCCCTGAGGAGGCCACTTGAGAGTTGGAGGGAGATTTTGCGGAAATCTCATCCAATAATATTCCAGGAAAGGAACGAACATTGAGGACAATGTTTTACTGAAGGGAGAAAGGATGTGACATCCCCCCCAAAATAAAATATTTTGAAATTTAAAATTCGCTGGAAATTTATTCTGTTTTTAGTAAATTCGAATTTGGAATTTTTTTGTCATTTATGGCAATTCTGAATTTCGAATTTTATAATTGTAATTAATTATTATGACTGTTGGATAGAGACCTGACTTGACCCAACTAACTATTTGACTATGACACGTGTATGAAAACATAATAATTTATATTGATTGCAGGTGGACAAATGGAACAACCATGTTAAATTTAGTTGACCATGACTCCATGAGTGGGGAACATGTTGGAACTACCTCTAGGCTGATTTTTACAAGTGTAAAATCAGTGATTTGGCCATTGGCAGCCCCTAAAAATCAGGGATTTAGAAAGTTGTGAAATTCCCAAGGGAGGGAAAAGACCTAGTCAAATTGATAAATGGCATATGTGACGAGGAAGGACGCTACCAAGTATGCTGGGAAAAGAGACTATTGAATTTTTTTCCTTGCTATTATGAACACTACTGAATGAGTGTGAGGCAGGAAAAGACCTACTGAAATTGAAGAACATTGCTAAGGAGGATTTTCCAAGTTTGCCCTCATGGATTCATGGTCAGGTTAGGGGGGAATTAGGCAAGTGACATTGGCTGCCCTATTCTACGGTTGGGAGGAACGTGGTTGTTCCCTTTGGCTTCCTGCGAATTTGGTTCAGATATGTTAATCTCCTCCTTTGTTTTGAATTATTTTAGGTATCTGATATTATGCATCTGCTAGATTAAGTTGAATAATTTCCATGGGTGATATCTATCCGTAGGTAATAAGTTTACAGTCAAAAGTTAAAATCTAAGTATAGCTACTTGCGCACACCTGAACTGGCAGAACAGATCTATCTACATGAATACATTTATGTCTGTAACTATATTATTAGGAAGACTTATCCATGAATAATTCGGAGTTGAGCAAATCTGTATATATGTTACATATCAACTCATATATATATACATGATTACAGTTTATTATATGTTGTAGGTACGAGTGTATTGGTATGGTTCTGGATGTTATATATATTGGATAGCCATCTATGCTATTAAGGGATATACTCATAATACTACTATAAGGGTGAACCATTGTCATTATAGGTCCCACGTACAAGTGTACAGGTTTATAAATAACATCGATTGTCTGTAGCAGTAATGGAATTAATTCTGGACAGTGAACGAAGTTACAATTACTGGGTCTTAGTCGAGCCTAAGATAAATCTATTTCTGCCGAAAACAACTAAATTCATCTCGTATTTTATCAAACTTCAAGTCCTGGTAACACCTGTACTGGTCAAGAGATCATCATGAGTCATACGATTTAAAAAAAAAAAAAAATTATTCCTGTAGTGGACTTTCAAACTGTGTAAACTTTTGTAGAAACTGAGAAAATTTCATAGGTTTTCTTTTCCTTGTAATAGTACAGATTTAAATCCAGAAAACTAATTAGGGGTTTACGAAGTATCAAATACCCTTACGACTATGGTTAGGGATACATATGCAAATGTTCATTCAATAATTATTATAACGAATGTCATAGAATTAGTAGCATACACTTATAAAGGAATATACCAGAATCAAAACATAGTATCATAGCCCATATTACATTGATAAAACTTAGGTTCTTCTTAATACATAAGGCATAGCTTCTGGCTACACCATTTTGACAAGAAAATGGAGAAAAATGATTAATTTAGACTTTCTCACAATTCGTAAATAGGGTATTTAGATCTAGAAAATTGGAGTACCCTCAGATTGATCACAAAGAAAGATCAGTCCAGACTACTATAGATCCAGGATAAAATATCACAAGAGAAACATAAGTGTTTTCTTTATTATCAACACTCTTATAGGTATGCCGAAGATCTATGATGTCAAAAACGAATTGAATAAGGTTACAAGGGACAAAAATAAAATACCATTCTTAAATTCTTTTCATTTCAGAAGTGTCGAGAAAACAGTTCGGTATATAAAAAGGAAATCAATCATATTCTTCCTTCTAATAATGCTTAATACAAATCATAGTAAGAAATCGATTTAATCCTTGAGTAATTATACAAAAAAAAATTAAAGTTGATTTCTCAGAATTTGACTGTGAGAAGGAGTAGCGAAGTTATAAGCTAATACACAACAAACCAATCACAGAGTTGATTCCATAGTTGAATTCTTTTATCACCATCTGTCTAAGCCTATCCGATAGTGGCAAAGTGGAACCCGAGTACCTATTAAGGGGTGAGATACCCGTATGTGCATCCTCGCATGGTCGAAACCCCTGCATACAGTTGCAATGGAACGTCCTTAAGATTTCGTTCAACCGGAAATACAAATAAAGTAAAGAAAATAAAACAAGTAACCTTAGGAAAGAAAGCATGCCAAAGTAATACTCAACTTAAGTGGAGGGATACAACACCCTTTTCCATTGCCAGGAGCCACAAACTTCTCCAAACCAGGAAGGGGAAGAGGAGTCCTAGTCTCCCTGATGGGTACCCTCGCAAAAACCAAAGGGGACCATCATTAGTGTAAGAATCAATGAATGACCGAAATAATATTTGAATAAAAGAGCCATTACACAAATACTGGAATCCAAACAATGGGCATATTAAGTTTAAAATACAAGAACCAACTTACAACAATTTAAAGAAAACAATAGAACATAACCAATGTTCTATCTAACACTCTACAAATAAATTAAAGGAAACACAGAGTCAATATGATGCCGAAACCCCAAATGCGCATGACCTTGTAAGACGCTCGAAAAGAGCAAGGGGCCACACAAAACATAACCTGAACATCTTTAACCACAGACAGGGCATAATACTGTGCAAGCGTTTGGCCAACCACTAATCTTTCAGGGAGCCGATCAAATAAAGAAAAACCACAGTCCTATGAGTTGTCGAGGAGTATTGGGAGAACAGGGATAGAAGAACCCCTTTTCTCTTCACAACTCAAACAAAAATAACTTACCAGAGAAATACTAGTATTTTAAAAGAATTAGGTTTGACACACATACGTGTTTAAGGCCCTAACACAGTTAAACATATGATTTCTTTCCAACGAAGAATAATCCTGGACTGGTAACAAAGGAACGACGAGTGCAGGAGGGGAGAAAGAAGGGCCTATGGGAAAGAAATGGGATAGTGCCGGAATAGAATCCGAGAAAGACATAGAAAACCTACAGTGAACCAAGGAAATTATTATGTCAAGATAAACACTTACTGAATAGGGAAAAATGAGAGATGTTCCAAGATGCCATGCCCTGTGTACAGTAAGGTCGAGAAACATAAGTAAGATGCAGTAGTATAACTTAGATAAGTTTTTGCACGAAGGATGAAAATGAGTCATGGCGGTTACCCTAAAACACAAACCCTGCTCATATTTAATGTGGTGGGTATGTCGAGGAGATGTACCATGTGACAATAGCGATGTGGATTGTCCAGGTTGGGTAAGGGTACAGGATGACTCTCATTACCTCCACCTCCATTAATGGCTGAACAAAGACTTATGTCTAGTCACATTTATTATTTCTCACAGGACAAGTAAGGATCTCCTTGCAACCCCTTTCGACTAGTTCATTTAGCGCCGGTGGTTGGAGTCAGTTAAGTCGGGGAAGGGATCAAACAATTTCCACTTCAGAGTCTACTTCCAACTAAATAGTTATTGGGTTATGAATTCTCAGTCAACGAATTTAATTCAAAAAAAACCCCTCAAGTTCGGGGTCACTTTTATCAATATTAAAACCAATAAATTTAACACTTAAGCAATTATTTCGACCCCCTTCCTTGTTTCTCTAAAGTTTTTGGGGTCCTGAAGTACACGCTTGTACACATTTATGAATGTGGATGTTAATCGATGGGATGGAAACCTAAACACTATGCCTATGTCTATTTTCACATTATTACAAAGCTTTTAACCTATAACCACTTACAAGGACGAGTGCAACTTATTTGAGTATCGAAGAGTAAATGCTAGACTATGGAAAGAGAAATTGCTTACACAAAGTATCATGTTAAAGTTTAATCCCCTTATTATAAATCTATCTTTCAAACTTAGAGTGTAATTCTCTTAGAGGAATTTTTTTTGTTTTCATGTCGAAATTGAGGTTTATTATAGTATAATGTAGTATTTATCCAATAGCTCTTGAAGCTACATTTTTAATTGAGTCAATTAAGGAACACTAATTCTATAAGGCGCTTCAGATATAGCTGAAAGAGAACGAAAGGAACTATGCAACTCATGATTTGGAGTTGGCATCCATAGTACATGCTCTAAATAAATTGAGGCATTACCTCATGGGAAGGAGGTTCGAAATGAGAACAAACCATAACTGTCTGAAGTATTTGTTTGATCAACCAACGTTGATTGCTAAGCAGAGTAGGTGGCTGGAGTTTCTGTGTGAGTACGATTTTGATACCAAGCATATCAAAGGGAAGGATAATAAAGTGGTTGATGCACTCAGCAAAAGAGTACACAAATTACATGCTACAACTATTAGCATGTATCGAACTGATATAAAGGGAAGAATTTTGGAAGCTACAAATGAAGATTTGCTATACATGGAGCTGGTAGCAAAGCTACAACAACGTGAGATGCCACAAAATGTGGAAAATTATAAATTGGAAACATATGGAACACTTCTATACAAGAAACAAATTTATATACCTAATGTCGAGGACTTGAAACATATGATTTTGCATGAAATGCATAATGTGCCTTATGCAGGGCACCCTGGATATCAGAAAACCATGGAAGCAGTCAAAAGACATTACTTTTGGCCAGGTATGAAGAAAACAATTGCTTAATACATCGCCAGATGTATGGAGTGACATAAAGTTAAAGCTGAGCACAAACACCCAATAGGGTTGCTGCAACCTTTACCCATTCCTGAGTGGAAGTGGGAAGTAGTGATAATGGATTTCATCACAGGATTTCCCAGAACATGGAAGCAACATGATTCAATCATGGTGGTGGTAGAAAAGTTTACAAAAGCTTCCCATTGGATTCCATTAAAGACTACTCAAAGAGAAGTAGCACGATTGCACAATATTCCCAAGACAATTGTGTCTGACAGAGACCCAAAATTTACCTCAAATTTCTGGAAAGGGTTATTCAAGGGGTTCAGAATGAATTTGAACTTTAGTATAGCCTATCATCCTGAGTCTCATGGGCAGATAGAGAGGGTGAATCGAGTAATATAAGACATATTAAGGATGTATGTGATGGAAAAACCATCGAAATGGGAATACTACCTACATTTGGTAGAATTCTCCTACAACAATGGGTATCAAACATCATTGAAGATGAACCCATTTGAGGCACTTTATGGAAGAAAATGAAATACTACAGTAAGCTGGGATAATCCAGCTGATAGGGCAGTAGTTGGGCCAGAGTTTCTCAAGGAAATGGAAGAATAGATGCTAAAAATTAAGCAGAATTTGAAAGATGCCCAAGACAGGCAAAAAAGTTATGCTGATAAAAAAAGAACCCACAAAGAGTTTAAAGTGGGAGAGCATGCTTTCTTGAAAATGAAATCCAATAGAAGTTCCTTGAGGCTGGGAAGTTGTGCCAAGTTGGCAGGCAGATTTTGTGGGCCATTTGAAATCCTAGAAAGGATTGAGCTAGTTGCATATATGCTTGCATTACCTGCATCCATGACTATACATAATGTGTTTCATGTTTCATTGCTTAAGAAATCTATAATTGATGCTAATCATGTAATTGATTGGAATGTGATTCAGGTGGAGCAAGAAGGTGTCCTACAAGTGCATCATGTGCGCATATTCGACCGGAGAATCAAACAACTCCAAAATAGAGCCATAAGGCTTATAAATGTCCAGTGGACCTGGTACTGTCCTGAGGACGTGACATGGGAGCATGATGATGCTATACAAGCAGAATGCCTGCATCTTTTTTAATATTTTGAAAATCTTGTTGATGTTGTGTGAAAGTTGCACTGAGGACAGTGCAAAAATAAGGGGAGGGGATTGTAATATTCCCAAGGACAAGCCCTGTTGTAATCATGTTTATGAATTGTAAATCATGTTTTGTAGGCTGGTGAACCAAGTATTGATAAGTTGGTGGGATTATGTGTTTATTAGGCCGAAGAGCCTAAGTATTAAGGCCAGAAGCCTAATTTTGTATATGTAATTACGCAGATCATTAATATAATATATGAACATCACTGCGTGCAGACCAACCACGAAGAAAGAGTGATGGGGGACTAAGATTCCACAGGGTGGGTAAGGGAAAAGGGGCAGAAAGGTTGGAAAGAGGGGCTAATCTTAGGGGCTTAAGTCCTTGAGAATAATATTTATTATTATTCTAAAGTTCTGTGACAAAACATGTTTTTATCATAAGTCCTGGGAGAGGAAACATATGCAGCTCCAAGTGTGCAAAAGGGAACACATACAGCTCCAGGAATACATGTCGACCTGGGTGCATGTGGTTAAAAGATGAAGCGTCAGCTAAGTTTGGGGTTCCTCCTCCATTTTTCTGTTGGTTATTTAAAAACCGGTAATTTTGTCTAATCTCTGCATGCATACCCTCATGTAGCTCTGAAACCTCAGGCTTGTGATGCTTTCTTGAGAAGCTGATACACCCTCTATCTGAAACATCGAGTCTGTGTCTGACCTCTACGTGGATTGCTTGTCACACATCCTGAAACCGGTGTTACCTGAACCGTGCTGTGTCTTAGTGACCTGTTGTCATTTTTCTGGATGTCCACACCTAATTTTCCTGTTGCTGCTGTCACCCATGAGTTAGCCAAAAGATGTTGTTGTTGCTATTATCCTGAACTTGTGGGAATTGAGTTGAAAACTGGTTGAAGAACCGGGTTGTCAGGCCCGTGGTAGAAGAGGTCATTTGTTAGGCCTGTGAGGAGCTCTCTCCAGGTGAGAGAGTCTGTTGGGAAGTGGTTTTCTCCCAAAGAGAGTGGTTTTCTCCCAAAGAGAGTCCAACACCAGCTACGGAGCTCTGAGAATTCCTGATCTGGCCTATTGTCGAGACCCAGAGAGGGAGGTGAAGCACCGATGGACTGTGCTTGTGAAGGTGTATACTCTCGGGTGGAAAAAACATGTGGGGAAGGATAGTCCATGAGTAGTGGGCGTAAGAAGGATCCTGGAGAGAATCCTTCAGGATGCTCTATGCAGTTTTTCTGTAACCTCAGCCTAGTCTAGGATTCTCTCGCCCTGGGTGGAGCTTGGTCCCAGCTCGGGGGTGACCCACTGTTGAGCGTGATGAGCAGCGTGGTCTAAGGCTAGGAGGTTCGTGGAAGGTCTAGACGTAGTTGGTGGAGTTACAACAGTTTCAAAGATAAGTATATGCATGTGTTTAATTTCAATTTAAATGCATATCTGTGATGCTTTAAATATTATCATGTATTCTATTGCAATCACAAGTTACTGTTAATTCTATTATTTCTGTATGTTAGTAGTAATCCTGTGATTACTCTGTATTGTTTAGTTAAGTGTGTTCATTTGATTTAATGTCTTATATATATATAAGTATGAGAATGTTTCCGCGTAGTAGTGTTGTTCGACAGTGAGAGTGATGGTCGGGGACATGACACTCTTTCCTCATCCCTAACTCTTGGGAATCTTGGAGTAACTACTTAGATTGTTCCCTAATCTCCCACACTTTTGGGAATAGTTTTACACTTGTTCTCATGGACGACATTAACTTTTACCCTAGTGGTTTTTATCCCTTTTTCACTTTTCCCATGGAATAAAGAATTTATCTTATTATTTACTTGGGTTCTCTCATCAATTTGTCTCAAGTAATTTAAAAAAAAAATAAAAAATTGAAATGACATTTACAACAAATTTTTATCATCATCAAATATTTATCGAAATATTTCTCTTCTAGCTAACCATAATAATAAAACTTCATTAACTACTAACTACCATTGTTCAAAATTATTCAAATGCTTAAATTGAAAGGATGATACAACCCATTTCTATGCAAATTGTGAGAACATACTATGATGATACCTTACCACAATAATTTATGTGATGCATAAAAAAAATATGTAGATAAATATGCCCAATATCCAACACAGCAAATCAAACTGAGAGAGCAATTGCAACGTTTTTTTTTTTTTTTTACACTGCAACATTTTATTTTATTTTTTAATTGTCTTCACTCCACTGACACTTAAATTCTCAGTGGTGACTTTCAGTTTTCTCCACCATGCTCTCCACACTTTTCGGAGCACACTTCTTTACAAGAAAACACTTATTCACAAAATAAACACACTAGAAGAAGATTCCACTCACACATTTTTAGGCACTCTTGAGGGAGTTACATCTAGAGCTATTATGTCAACTTAACAAATCAATATGCATAAAACAATTATATATATATATATATATTATTAATGGATCCAACACATGTTAGAATAAAGCTTACTTTAGGAGACTAGATTGGGTTGGTTGAAGATTTGTAGGAGGCTGTTGAGATATTTTCTCAACCACTCCCTCCAAATATGGAATCGGTTGAATCTGAATCCAGCTATATATTTACCTATGTATGTTTTTTGTGTAATCATGGATGCTCTCTCAATTTCTGAATTGGTATCAAATCTTGGCTGGGCTTAATCCCTCAGGGGAGTGCCGAGGAAGATGAAATAGTTTGGGAGACAATTCTTTGTACATAAGTAGCGTAGTAGAGTGTTGAATTTCTTATTTTTCGTGTGTTGCATAAGACTCTATAGGGATTGTGTAGTTGTTAATTGCTTAACATATCCATTGTTTGGGTTTGTGACTATTATAGCTGGTAGAGCCACCAGTTAAGGCATGAAGCTATGCAGGTGTAAGCCATCTACTGAAATTAGGTGATCACATTGAGTTGTTGAAGAGTTTGAAAAGGGCACATGAGAGAAGAAGCCACCATCGGTTGACCTATGTGTCAAAAGGAGTAGAAGCCAGTATCTGTCCATGCCAATTAGTTGTTCTGCTCACTATGCACATCTACTTCGCTAGGATCTATCATAAAAAATGATCTCTGCGCCATAGCCAGGAAGAACACTAGATCATGGTCTTATGCGCTATGTGTAAGAAAGAACTATTGATTGGATAGTGTTTTAATCATTGGAGTCAAACAAAATATGGTTGATTTCCAGCCAATATTTTGGCTCAGCAGATCTCGTGAAGGTTATTAAGCATTCACCAAATTTGGTGACGAGTTGCCTATGTGGAGAAAACCACTGTGCAGAATTTCGTGAGCCATGAAGGATCCAACTGCCATCGTTGTCAAGGATGTGATTGTTCTCTAGAGTCATTGTCAAGGACACTACGTGGTAGATAGATAGATGTGATTTGATTGTCAAGAATTTGAGCCGCCCTCACGAGGAACATATGCATTGACAGTGTGCTCATAATTCAGAACTATCGTTGGCAACCATATATCAGTTTAGTGTGGCAGAAAACATTAAGAAGAAGTTGGCTAGCTATACCAGCTATTGTGTGCAATTTTCATATTTGTTTATGTATTTATAAGAATTGTAATGCAGAACCAAATATAGAGCAGGATGATGTAATTCAACCTTGTAGTTCTTGCATGTTCTTCGGTGCCACAAGAGCAAGTTACTAGTTTGATTATGTCGAGTATGTTATAAGTTGTAGACTCTTGTTGTACTTCGGTGCTCCAAGATCGACAATTATAGGTTACATTTACTTGGTGAGTTTAAAGTTTTGTGTGTAAGTGTTTATGTAAAAATAAGAACTTGTATTTTGATGCAAGCTGACAACCCCAGTATCAAGTACATTGTTTTTATTGGAAGTCACCTTGTGTAAAGGAATGTTGAAGACATTCTGTATCCAAACTTTTCTTCTAGATACTGAAGGATAGCCGAAAGCAAAAATCCGACAGATGAAGGCAAGTTCATAGAATGCATCAATAGTTGTCAACTTTTATCACGGAAGCTCCGATGAGCCAAGTTGTCAAATTGTCAGAGGCGTTTTGACTTTAAATGTGTCGATGGAAAGCTCGAAGAAGAGGAAGAAGAAAGAGAGGAAGTCGTGTGATTGCAGAGTGAGTTTTAATGCGACGAGACAGACAGACGAAAGTTCAAGTGTTGTAATTTTTTGTAATTGTGATTAAGTATTGTAATTTGTAAAGTAAGCATTAAGGGAGGGTGTTAGAATAAAGCTTACTTTAGGAGACTAGATTGGGTTGGTTGAAGATTTGTAGGAGGCTCTTGAGATATCTTCTCAACCACTCCCTCCAAATATGGAATCGGAATCGAGCTATATATTTACCTATGTATGTGTGTAACAATGAAGTAATACAATTAAGTGTTTTGTGTAATCATGGATACTCTCTCAATTTTTATACTAGAAGTTTTTCTCAATAACATAATAAATTTGTGAGGAAATGTGTCAATTACACAGACATAAATAAGATCTCACACTAAGAAAAGATCTCTCACAACTAATTAAATCTAACAAATCCAAACCAAATTCTAATACAAACATTAATTTTAACATTTTATATCATTTAATGAAATACCATAATTTTGAATATTCATTTTATCCATATTATAGATATTGGTTGAAGATATATTATCTATTTTTAATTTAGATATTGGTTGAAGATATATTATCTATTTTTAATTTAGATATTGGTTGAAGATATATTATCTATTTTTAATTTAGATATTGGTTGAAGATATATTATCTATTTTTAATTTAGATATTGGTTGAAGATATATTATCTATTTTTAATTTAGATATTGGTTGAAGATATATTATCTATTTTTAATTTAAATTATAGATGTAAAAGTGTTATTTTTTTTTTAAACTAATTTGTGTTATTTTGTATTTGTATTTATATTAAAATTTAAATTATTTGGCCCCTCGGCAGCTCAATTGGCAAGGTACCTGTCCAACTAGAAAAATTAAATTATTTGATTAAATCATTTTGATTTTTTTTAAAAACAATTATTATTGTTTATTTAAAAATTAACAATTCATATATTTTATGTAGCCAGGTTTAATCTTGGGCATAGGCCATATTAAACCTACCATTACAATTTCCCTAAACTAATTCTCTTTTTTTTTTAAATAAATCCCCTTAACAAATTCTCTGGTTAAAAAAACCGACGTTCATCTGTTATAGATGAACGTGAGTTGAATCCTATTGTTCACCACTTTTGTCCGACATCATCATCATCTTTGAAATCTCCTCCTGATATTCGTCCTCGTTTGTCTTTATCTCACACAGCAAGGAATCGTCTTCTTCCTGCCCTAATATTCCTTGTTTGTCTTTATCTCACACAGCAGGGTATCGTCTTCTTCCTGCCCTCTTCCAGGAAGGTTACTTTTTGTACTGCTCAGAGCTGTCGGTGTATACTACTGCTGGTCATTGCTTTCAGATTTGACAGAAATAGCATACGCCATCAATGCCCGGATGCTTCGAGATATAAGAGAAGGATCTAAGAAAGTTTTCGATTGCCTTTTCGATGCCAAACCAGGTTGCGCCGTGAAACTTGGTCAGGGGTTTGTTTGCTTCTGGTTTGAGATGGAGATGGAGATGACATAGTTTTAGCAGAGAAAGAAGGGGATGCCTGACCCGCCGGCAAATAATATCGACAAAGATCGGGCTTCATTTAGTTATTCGCAGAAACTGGAATTTGGCCCATGTATATCCTCACTCGCTCAATTTGCCTCTATATCTGACAGATGAAATAATTATGGCAAAACCTAGGAATATTAAGTGTTCTGTTCATCATTCGACAAGATCTCGCGACTTGTTTTGTTTGCAGATTCATGTGAGATCTCCAGAGTCGTTCAAGCTCTTTCTCCCTTCTGTCCTGTCAGCGTTGGAGTGTATAGGCAGCGGATCCAATCGATACGAAGATGATCTGGGCAGTGGAACATGTCAAGGTGGAAGCTGCCTGTTGCCTGTTGTTTACGAGATCAGATAATGGTCGATGGCCATAATAATTTTAAATTTGGCGCTATCCCCTCTGAGCTTTTATAACCCGAAAGCTCACTACCCTATCCCAAACCCATGCCATTCACTTATGCAAACATTGCATCTGAAATCACCTTCTACATCGGTCTAACGTCCCATTTAACCATTACACTCATCGAGGTTCCTCGTGTCCGTTCAGGATCATCCTTTTTGTTCTCCGTTAACCCTAAACTGTGCCCTTCTTGACCTGGCAGACCTTTTCTTGACCTTGCAAGACCCACCCATCGAATCCCGAGAGCAGAGGAACATTTCTACTCCCCTTCATGTTCTATTCTAACATGCGAGCGAGACGAGTGTCGATGAGGTCGCTTAGCTCTCAAACAAACATCCCCGAATGAGCCTATCCCTCCTGTGCTATATATACAGCTGATTTCGACGTCTTTCTTTAAGACTGTGAAAACGTGAGCAGCACTACAAATAGCGGATTGGAGATGCATGTAGATATGAAGGTTTCTTATTAATGCTGTCTAATTCTAGTAGGTGGTTATTGAACACAACTATTTGAGTTGGAAGTTGTCAATTTTTTCTGAATTCGTTAAAATTTAATTATATAAATTTGGATGAAATGTTAATTTTTTTTTTTTGTTTATTTAAATTGTATTTATGAAAGTATAAATGAATTTATTATGTTGAAAAAATTTGGAATCTTCTGATTATATAGTTTTAGTCACTCAAATCTGTAAATCCAATAAATTTTAACTGAATTACAGATAAAATTAAACAATAAACATATCTTAAAAAACCAAAAAACATCTAAACTACGACTTTGACTTTTAACTTTTAATTGTAGCTGGGCATGAGATATGACAGAATTTCCAACCCTGAAAAATCATATCAACAATGGATCTTCTAGAGTTTATAATGCATGCAAACATTTGATTAATTTATCAATGTGACTCAATCCAAAATACTGAAAATTATCAGAAAAAGAACATTGTCTACTTTTGAATTTAAGTACAGTCATCACCTGTCCAACAAGCATGGCTGGGACAGGGATAAAGAAGATTCCCACTTTTGAGTGGACGGAAGACTAGTTATCACTTGTCCATCAAGCATGGTTAGAATTGTGAATTTAAAAAATTGCATCTGTTGGTTGGGTTCCTTGTAAATTTAGAAAAGTGCTTATGTTGGTTGACGATGGTTAGGAATGTAAACTATGAAAAGTGTTTATGTTGGTTGGGTTTATTTTTTATTTTTATTATTAAAAATTGAATATCAAAATAAAAGACATTATTATTTAAGTTTTAGATTTTTGAAATTTTGTAGATTTTTGAAATTTTGTAGATTTTTAAAAATTGATAAAACTTTTTAAGAAATTTTAAAATTTTAAAAAATATGTGATTTGTATTGTTAATTTTCAATCTTTTTAAATTATTTCATTTGTATTTTTCATTTTTAAATATTGTAAATTTTTCATTTTTAAGATTATAAGCATTTAATTTTATATGAATATATCAATTTTAATTTTTAAAAATTATGAAATTATTATAGAAATTTAAAAAATTACATTTTATATGAATATATAAATTTTAATTTTTAAAAATTATGAAATTATTATAGAAATTTAAAAAATTATGTAATTTGTGATAAATTTTAAAATTTTAAAATAATGTAATTTTTTTTTTCATTCTAATGAATGTTTAAACTTTAATCTTGATGTGCTTATTAACATAAAAGTTGTCTTGTTATTATATTATTTTTTTACTAATTAAATATTTTAGTATTTTAATTATAAAGACTAGTACATTTGAGTGGAATTTTTGACATCTACAAAATTCAATATATTTATGGTCTCAATAACTTGTGTTATAAAATATCTTTTAGGTTCTTCTTACATGTAAAAAAAAAATTAGTATTTTTAAATAAACCAGAAAATATATATATATGAAAATTTACTCAATTCATTTAAAATTAAAATTTTATATCATATAATCCATTTAAAATTGAAATTGTATATCATATAGTCCATTTAAAATTGAAATTGTATATCATATAGTACATTTAAAATTGAAATTTTATATAATATATTTAACTCTTTAAATGAGACATGACAAGCTTTTAGTGCATATAGAAGGGAGTTATTTATAAAAAAAAAATTAATGTATGTCCCTCTTTTATTGTAGTGACAATCAAACTTGCTAATATGCTCAAGGAACCTTACAAAATAGAGGGTGGGCATGTTCTACAAGATTAGATCCTAGAATAGACCTTAAAATAGAGGACAATAAGTTTGGATTTTAGGTCTAAGGAATTATGAGAACTAATGGCACTAGCACTATAGTAGTTTGTGTAAGTGAGAACGTTTCTTGTATTGAGAAAGTGGTAGTTAATGGGTAATTGTTACCCACTTAACATAATAGAAAGCATTTTATGGTTAAATTTAAAAATTACCACCCTGAAGGTCTATAGCTAGCTTGTTGTCTTAAGGCTTGCAAAAACACACTTTCCAAATATGAGAACACATAATTGTGATTCTTTGTGTATTCTTTTTTTTCCTCGTGGCCACTTTTCTATGTGCCCTCAAATTGTTGAGGAATATGAACTGCAACCTGTGATAGAAATAAATTTGGGCCTCAAATCGATGAAATGTAGATTCTAATGGAGATGTGACAATACATTATCACTATGGATTCCCTTCTCCAACGAGTCACATGACCCGACATAGTCATTTTTTGACAATTTGTATAACTAAGGTTTTTCCCAACAATAGAATGCAAAAATGGCATTTGGAGGTCAATTTGGATATCTTTGTTTGAGAATCCTCGAGGTAGCATATTGGCCTTTGTCTTGTCATAATACACTTTCTGGAGCTAACATCAAACAATTCTAATGTTTCAAGATTTTTTTTATTGTTGGGACCATATTGTCATGTCTCCCTAAATGGCTCTAAGTTGATAGTTGTGACTCACAATAAAAAGAAAATTGTACCCATTAGATGGATGAACCATCAATGTTATTGAACTTGTCGCAATGGATTAAAAGTAGGGGTTCCCTTATCCTACAAGTCTCATGGCATGATGCTTATTTTTTACGAATATTTCTTGAACTAGGATTTGTCCTAGGGAGAGAGAATGAAAAATTTACATTTGTGAGTTATATTTGGAAATCATTTCCCTAAAGGCCTATGAGAAATTTCTTGGCATCATGCTAAAAAAAACACTTGTTGAAGATGATGACAATCAATTCTTCTATTTTGTCATCTTTCCTTAACATGACATTTTTATGTGTCTCTACGTGGCTTTGGATCATCAATTTTAACACATGGTAAAAAGAAAACCAAGACCCAACTCAATGAACTATTTATGCCATTGGAATCATGAAATTTTATTAGAACTAGGGGATCCATTATACCATTAGTTTAATGTATTAACACATTTTTTTTATGATGATTTCTAGAATTAGGGATTTGATGAAAATTTGCATTCAAGGGTAAAATTTGGAAATGGATGACCTAAAGGCCTTTGGGTAGTGTTTTGGCCTAGGTATTACCAAACAAAACTTTTTTGAGTTGGTGATTTTTTTTTTTATGCTCTTTGTATTTCCTTCTCCCCGAGGACCACTATGCCATGCCTCCATGAATGGCCCCATGTCAAGAGTTGTAATTCATAATAAATAAAAACTTGGGCCTCTAACCTATGAACTGTTACATTCATTGGACTCATGTCAATAGATTAGTGCTAGGGGCAACCTTATCTAGAGAGTATGACATACTAAAAATTCGTTTATGATTGATAGAACTAAGGTTTTGTTGAATGACAATTAATGAAAATGTTACACTTGAGGGTCAAATTTGGAAATTATTGTCTCGTATCATCATTTTTGGAATAAGACATTTTATTTTTCTACGCATTGAGGTGTTGGTGTCTAAATGAATGGACAATATTATTTCTTTCTTCATGTGATTAATACTCTTTTCATAACATAGGCATGAAATATGATAATTGTGCTAGTTTCATTGGAAAAACAAAGTTGTGCTCATTTGTAAATGTATTTAAATAGAATAACATAACCTAAAAATAACAAAACTTCACTTTTTATTTTATCTCACCTTTCTTCTTACATGTGATCATTCCAATAGACCATTTAGATTATATATCTCACTAATAATATCCATTGATTTATTGTTCTGAGAGCGAGGTAAGAAGTGTTGTACATTTCATGGGTGCCTCTTAAACACTTTTTTGTAGTTGGAGGTCTATACAAATCACTATGTTTATAAAGTTCTATAAAACTACTCCTAATATATAAACATAAAATACAAATGAACTTGTTTCTTTTTTATCATCATGAATCATATATTCTCCTTTAACAACCATATACCCATATACCAAATGAAAACATGTTTTCCTTAATTTCCAATTAATGTGCAAACTAATAGTTAGTGCCTCATTCATTATATTTTAAAGAAACCACTACGTATATGTACCTTGTAAGAAGATAATTCCAACATATTTGTTCACAATTTTATTTCCAAATATCTTATCAAAATCCTTATAGAATTAAATTGACAAGGTCTCCCACATTAATGATAGATTATAAAATTTAATCAAATATTCTTCATCACAACTATACATGCTTGCACAATATCTAAGGCACGATTATAATATGATGAAATAGAGGATTGATCATATTTTAATTGGGTTAATTCATGAATTACACATTGATAAATGGAAAGTGATGTATGATCATAGGTATTAAACTAATCCATTTATTCACAATTCTTTCATCCACCACCTCTACATAGGTCATAGAAGATATATTGGTAAAATCACGAAGTTGGGTAATACTTTCATCAGAATCGGGTT
Source organism: Picea engelmannii (assembly GCA_009831015.1). Lineage (NCBI taxonomy): Eukaryota > Viridiplantae > Streptophyta > Pinopsida > Pinales > Pinaceae > Picea > Picea engelmannii. The sequence continues at coordinate 411,409 of ML776607.1, forward strand.
GCGAAAATTGCTAATGGCATGTTTTCGACTGAACTCTTCAACTTTTTGATTGAAAGAGTTTCCGGTCAAACTAGTTTTTCGGCCGAAAGTTAAATCTAATGGCATCGTTGAAAAATATAACACAAATTTTAAATCTACCAACAATTTTCCGTTCAAAATAACTTTCGTATGAACTATTAGTTTGGCTGAAAACCTATAACTATGACACTTTTCAGAAAAGTATGTGTTCACTTCAACTTACTCCAACTTGGGGAGGATTAGATTTCTTAAAATACTGTGAGTCTAGTTTCATAACTACTACCAACATTTTCAGAATTGAATCTACTTTTTTTTTATCCAATTTGTATTCAATTTAATTAGTTTTTAGTAAATTGAGTTAATTTTATAAAAAAAATGTCTCCATATTATTTTTAGATGACATAATGATTCAGTAAAATGAAAAATCAATAACTGCAATAATACATAGTAAAATATTATGGAAAATTTATAGTACATAACCTTTCATTGTCCTGTTCAAAAGGGCACTTTTAGATTTTAATTTTAAATAAAAATTAAGGTAGATAAATGGTGTCAATATAAATGTGTTTAAAATATACAGTAATTATAATATTTATTCATTGTCTTCAAAACTATATTTATACCTTAATAGAGTGTGTTTAGATTGTTGCAACATTTTTTTTTTCATAATTAAAAGTTTGATGATGAGTAAATTGCTGTCAAAAAACATAACTCATTATCAATGAATTCATTTTTAAGGAAAATACTGTCAAGCAATCACTAAAATGACTTATCAAATGTCAATAAAAACATTTCAAAAAATAATCAATTGAAAGATAACAAAATTGATGACAAGTTTTGTTTTCACTATAAAGTGAAATTCTAAACAAAAAAATTACTTTTGTTTACCGGAAGTTGAAAAACTTCTCAAAATATATTTCATTTTCTAAAAAAACAGGGAAAATACACACCCAAATTCATGATTGATGTTATTTTCTCATTGAATGATATTGCCTTCTTGTTCCATCTAACATTATTAAAGAACACTATTCAAATATGAATTTTTCATCCTTAATAAGGATTTTTTTTTTTTATAAACTTCAACTCCTCCTTAAATAAAGCAATTTTAAAACATGCACAAGCTTTATTAGGCTCCCCTTTCAATGTCCATTCTGAAAGTAATTCAAAATAAGTGGCACCTTGTATTTATTGGGAAACAAACACTAACAATGACATACATGGGAATTTTTGAATTGGATCATAGGGAAAATGACCAAATGTAATGTTGATCAATTTATATATTTTTCTCCTTCTTGTGATTGTAGAAAATATAAAAGAAATGTTTTACATAATGGAAGTCATGGAAGTGATGCTTCTTCAATGTTACCCCTTTGTCTTCATTTGTTGTACATCATTCATTCTAATATGTGATATAAACCATTATGATGACCACACGATGATAATATTGGCTTTTAATCGCATTTTGTGGTTGGAGGGTGTAGTTGTCCGATAAATCCACCACTAACAATATAGTATCGAGGGGAAAGATATCTCTACACATTATGAATCATGTTTCCTAATATCAAGGCACATGGATAGACACGTTGAACATATTTTCATGTGTTTTCTAATAATTCATTGATGAAATAATAGGATCATACCTATTGGTACAAAAATTAAGACATAATCTCACTATTAAAATACATTCCATGTGATTACTTGTTAATTTTAACAACATGATAATTTGTGTATGAAACTTTAATCATATTTGTGCTAAAAAATTTCCTAACAACAACCAAAATCCTATATTTTGACACAGATAAAAATAGTTGATATTTAGCTACATTAGTTTTTGTTCTAAGTATTCCTAAATAATCTTATATGAGAGATAAAAAATAGTTCAATAATATGTCTTACCTCCAAGGGACATTAGGGAAATTCCATTCATATATTTAACACATTTAGAAGTTATTTAGTGCATGCTACTCAAGTAATATAAAGCAGGTGGGCCTTTAGTCTAGAACTCATCACCATTAGCTTTCATCTTTTTTCCAAGAGTTTGTATCCCTTCAATCCCTTGCTGGTCAAAATTACAAGGAGAATGTAGATGCTCATGGATAATTTTAGGAAAGTCTAATTGTTTAACATGAAGTTTCACATGGATAAGTTATTCAATAGGGTGTTTTACACACATTACCTCTGTAATTTCATAATTAGTAAAATTAACTTTGATAAAAATATTATCATTTCATCATTGAGAAACATTTTGTTCATGAAAGACTCATTGGAAGTAGAATTGATGTTGGAATTAGAATGGCCTCTACTAAAATCCTATTCCTTTTCTATTATTATGATAATAAATAATTGTGGCATTTATCATTCTCAGATTTGAGGCAATGAGTGATGGATTACTACATTTTCCCATACCCAACCTTTCCTTTTCTCTTCCTTCAATGAATTTACTGTGAAGTCACACTCTCCTCAAATTATTTTCTTGGACGATTTCCTACAATCCTGTAATGACCTCTTCATTATGTCAACAATTAGTGATGTACATTAGAGGTAAATGTTTTTTTGAACAAACATTACTACAAGTGAAAATGCGCCATAACATGTATTAATAACTACACAATCAATTTCATCACACTCAATTGAAAGCAACATATTTATTATTCAATCAACCATATATTATAAAGATAACATATAAGGAAGCTACCCTCTCAACCTATCCTGCATGGTTAGGACCTCCAAGACACATAAGCAACACTCAAGTCCAAGATTCATTCGATTGATTTTGACCACTTAAGGTCTCAAGACTGGAGACAGTTCTGAGGAACAAGGATGTATCTAATTCCCTAATTCAATCATACAACACTATTCAACTAGAATTATCATCATAGTTAACCATTAATTCATCATAGTGTAAATAAGAATCTACTCTACTTAATCAATCTTCAAGAAACATTGAGTGTAAATGAGTAAGAGGGTTTTACATAAAGAATAATAATCCAAAGAGCATAAGTAAAATCTTAGTCTCATGTAGCTCAAATATGCATATTTATATTAAGGAACATCTTCTAAGAATATATATAAAAAATTTAAAGGCTAAAATTATATATTCATTTGCAAGAAACAACAAGAATATCAATATTCTTAAGCAATACATTAAATTTAGATGCTACTTTGCATTATGTATCCAATTTATAAAAATAATAAAAATCAATCATAAATAGCAATTAATAAGAAGCCTATTGCTTGAACATCCAGTTTAAAGAACTAAGAGGTACAATCATAACAAGCAATATGGAAGATTCCAAGACTACCTTACATTTCCATTGCAAGAAACTATAATAAGTTCAAACCCATAATTAAGAATTAGATAAGATAAATTATATGCTATCTTGCATATCCATATATAAGGACAATTAAAGAAGATCAAGTTTTTTTTAAACAATAAAAATAAAGAACCCAATGTTGACTTATAAACCCAATTAAGAGAACTAAACAAAGACCCAACAATAATATACGAATCCAATGTCAACTTACAACTCCACTCAAGGTATTAAGGAAAACCAAATATTATTTCAAACGTATGTAAGAATGGAATTGCTATCTTAAAAATTCATTAAAGGAGTTAAGGGAAGAACAATATTATTCTTAACAATTAAAATCTATTCAGATGTTAAATTGCATATCCAAGTAAAGAAACAAAAAAGAGTTTCAAAATCTATCCATGCCCCTGATACGGTGTGCAAAAAAATATGATTTTTTGTTCCAGACCTCAATACGGCCCTTAAACCAGAAATTAATATGGCCCTCAATCCGACACTTAATCTGGTCCTAAATCCGACACTTAATTTCTGATAATTTAAATTAATTTCAAGTGAAACAAAAACAATTTTTATTAATATAGATTTATAGGAAGGGAAAATAATTTATGAAGGGACTGTAAAGAAGGCGATGTGACAAGTAATAGATGAGTGAACATGTATATGTCAATTCAATCAACAATTGCAAAACTAAACCTTCTTGTTTTTAACTCTACGAATATTACCGTTGTTTTAAAATGTAGGAAATAAATACAAAAATAGTTAGCTGAAAATGGGGAAACCAAATACAAACAAGTTAAATAACATTATTTTTTTCAAGAGAGAAATTTCTATACAAAACCTAATCCGACACCATATACGACATTCGATCCAACACCTGATACAACACTAAATTTCTGAAAAATTCAAATTTAATATTTACAGGAAGTGATTCGATTTTGGAATGGTTAAGCCTTATGGGAAGGATGATAAATAATGCAGAGGCACTCAATAAGGTCAAGTTATTTGTTGCAGCCACAAATTCATTCCATGAATTATAATACTTCGAAATTAAAATCTAGAAAATAAAAATAACATAACAAAAATCGCTCAATTAAATTTTGGGATTGTTTTTTAAAACACAACAATGAAATCCACAACTACAGAGTTGAAATCCTTGAAAAAAATCACTAAAGAACAAATTGATAAGATTCTACAGGTTGGGTAGCAAAGAAAGGTTTCATAAAAGTTAGAAGTTGTAATTTGAAAATGGTAGATGTTCGAGGTACAAAAATGAAAATCGTTCAAGGCATCCAAGGACTCATATAGACCCAGGAATGAAGGAAAAATCAAGATTAATTCAAGAATACTGACCCACCATTTTTTTGTATCAAAAATGATTTTAAAGGTTCAACAAAATGAGAATACAAACTCTAAAACAAACTCAATGGACATCAGTTCTAGCACTAGAAACGTTGGTCACAAATAAATTTAGGGGTTTCAAATATGTAGAGACCCACATAGTAATCCCACCATGCATAAAAACTTACAACGAAATGACTAAATCTGAATTCTATACAATCGAATAAACTTTACAAAGACCACACGATTTCTTAAATTCGAAAGCAGGAGGTTGACGCATAGCAAAATAAATATCTCGAAATTATGGATATGAGATTAAAAGAAACGATCGAAAGATTTCCCAATTTACATTTGTCAAAATTGGCAACGATAAGGATATCATGCTTGTAAATTGACTGGCAGCCTTAAAGGGAAACTCTAAATGGTATTGTCATTTTAATTAGCAGTGGTTATAGAGTCTCCACGAAAGTATTATTCCAAGAAACGTTTTAACCATTACACAGTGAAAATGAATCTAAAATTTCGATTTGGGAAAGATGTTTAACAACAACATAAATAAAAACTCCGAGAACACCGTAAACAAAGATTTTTTCTCAAAAAATTGAAATCTGAATGAGTAGTCACCAGGGTTATTCATTCTTCATAGTTTTTCCCAAGCACAACCATATATAATACACAATATTCTCAAAATGAAACATGAGACATTTCTGCATAAGTCGCATCTATGAAAATAATAAATTAATTAAACTTTGATATGCAATCACTAGAAACAACTAAGAAATTAACATTCTGTATGCATATTTCCTAGAAACCATCAATCAATTTGAGAATCAAGATGACAACAATTTTTAGAAATGTATCTTGTAGGTATCTTGTAGGTTTCAATAAAATCTATCAAGGACTTGTCAATTCAAGTTTATAATTACAATAAGATTATGGCGAATTTACAAGAGCTCTATTATACAGATTAAATCTTAATACAAATCCAAATCTCATAATAAGAGTACCATAATAGACAATGAAGAAGTATGAATATGTTCTTCAGAAAATGGTGCTCCTTTTTTTCTCCCTCTTGTTAATTATTGAGACTTCATAGGTACCTCCCAACCAATGCTAGGGTTACTCTTCTTCCCCCTTAGCCCCCTGAGCTGAAAAGGGGCAAAGAAAACACAAACCAGAAATACTCTAGATCCAATCTTGCCTCACAAGGTAGATCCACCACTCTAGATCAATATTGGTATCCCAACTCTCATAAGTAAAACGAGTCAAAAAGAATTTCCCAGCATAACTTTACCCATAACTAGTGTGATCCCTTTCCCATCTAGACCATTTTCTTTATAGGAATTTCCTCAGTGACACATGTCTGCATGCACAATCAATTCTCTTTTTAATTAATTAAATTAAGATTATTCATCCTCTCCCCAAGTTGCAAAATTAATTGCATATTTTATTTTAATTAAAATTCCATTTCCCTCACATTTCCCAAATGTGTTCCTTAAATCGCTCCTAGTTGTCTCTTTATTCCCTAGATTCTCATTTAATGGCTAACTCTTTACTAAATATGAGTTAGATTTAAAATAAGATTCTTCTTCTAGTTACAATAGTGGTAGCTAGACTTTAGATACCATTGTATGTGTACACCTATTCTCTCATGCTTTATTCCTTTCTTATTTCAAAATTCCATTTTGGTATTTTTCTTGCACACATGTGCATTATATCAAATCTTTATATTTATATCACTTTTTCTTTAGATTGATTTATCTTTAATTTTTTATTTTATTTAACATTTTATTTTAGTCCCCTAACTAAACTTAGACTTAGGCTTTGTCTTAGAATAGGATTAGAATTTTATGGGGATTTATAATTAATAAAATTACTCATTAATTAATTATTTTAAATCCGACAATGTCAAATCAACTTATTGTTTCTAGGCCACCTAGATTCATTGAATCATGTTTTTAAATTATGCGACCTTCCCTTCAAGATGCACCCCCTTTATTGAAGGGTTCCACTCACCTTTGATTGGTTTTGGTAGTTTGTCCAACCTTTGGAGTCAGCAGTCCACTTGGTCGACCTTGTGACAGACTAATGGATTCTTAGGAATAAGGACTTTTCCTTATTGCGTGCCCCTTAGAAATATTTGTGAGCAATTGTCTTAGTATGCCCTCAAGACATCGTGGACCCCTCAAAGAAGGTAATCATTAACCTACAATTTGAGCCACGATGGGAGTGATATTAGGCTGTGATAGGGACTCTACCACACCTCTCCCTCAATGTTTTTTTTTTTTGTGCATGGTCCCTCTACTCCTTATGTGATTCAGATTAACAAGCATTCGTCAGCCTACATCCATCGATGAAACACTGTGAATGATCCATATATAAAATAATTCTATAATCAATCACATGTCACATATGCATAATGAAATAATCAAACCAATACAATCCACTCCCTGACTCAATCCAGAGTCCAAGGAGGTCCATTGATGCCATCAACATCTATAATTTGTCATGTGTCCTGCACACTCAGGTAAAATCTTCAATAACATCTGTCAATACATATATCAAGTAAAAATAAATCACAACCCATCAACATCATCGTGTGGAATCCATAGTCGAAAAAATAATATTGTACTATAACCAGATCACTTGCACACAAGTGTCCTCAAAGAATAATTCGATAACATGTGCTCAATAGAGAGGGATGTTACATACACCCCCTCTTGTTTTATACTTTGTCCCAAAGTTGTACAGTACATAAAATGCAGTAAAAAGTATTTGACAATATCTCTATGTCTAATCTATCAAACAAGTAAGGAAACTACCGACACATATCATATACGTCCTCCCAGGTAGTTGAGTGTGGACTATAATTGTCCCACTATAGCTTGAGCGGATTGACTATTCGAAGTCATAGTTGTCAAATGTGATGGTTCAAAATGCAGATTGGCTCCGCATAAAACTTCCCTGGATGCATTCATGCATACCAAGAATTCCTTGTCCATGTTGAGCACTTTCAGTATTGGTGTTGTTGTCAATGACTCTTTAAGTTTTTGAAATTCTTCCATGCATTTCTCTTTCCTAACGAACTTCTTGTTTTTCTTTTGAAATTCTGTAATCGAATTTGCTATCCTTGAAAAACCTTTGATGAATTGTCGGTAATATCTAGCTAAACCCATAAATATGCATACTTCATCTATGTTTTTCGATGCAGGCCATTCCATGATAGCCTCTACCTTCATTGGATCCACAACGATACCTTCATTAGATATCATATGTCCCAAATAATGAATCTTCAATTGGAAAGAAGAACATTTCGACAATTCCCGTACAATTTCTTTTCTCGTAGACATTGTAGTACCAATCTTAAATGTTTGTCATGTTCTTATTTCCTCCGAGAATAAATTACTATTTCATCAATAAATACTTGAAAAAACTTGTCCAAGTATTTGTGAAACACCCCATTCATCAAGTTCATGAATACCCCTGAGGCGTTTGTTAGTCAAAACGGTAAATATGTACACTCATAGTGTCTGAATTTCATCTTAAAAGTGGTCTTAGGGATATCTTCCTCTTTAATGTGTAACTGGTGATATCATGATCTCAAGTCAATATTCAAAAACAAAGTCCCTCCATTCATCTTATCAAACAAATCATATATTCTTGGCAACATATATTGTTTCTTTATCATTGTTTTATTTAATTGACGGTAGTCAATACAAATCCTCCATGATACATCCTTCTTTCTTACAAAAATAACTGGCGCACCCCAAGGGGACACACTTGGACGTATAAGTCCCAAATCCAACAATTCCTTCAGTTGCATTTTCAATTTCTATAACCCAAGAATTGACATCCAATATGGTGTTCTTGCTATCGATTCAGTTCTAGGTTTCAGATCGATTGTAAACTCCAACTCTCTTTCAGATGACAAACTTGGTAACTCTTCTAGAAACACATCTGCAAACTCTCGTACTACTGGAAGGTTTTATAATCCTTCCACCTTGCCTTTTTTCGTTTAGCACTAAGATTGCATATAACTTACATCCCTTGCGCATGATCTTCTGTAGCTGTAGGGAGGAAATTAACCTCAAGCACAGTCCTTGGTTTCTTCCTACAATAACTCTTCTCTATCCCACATCATCTGTCAAATTTAACCGTTTCGTGTTACAATTGAGTATCACATCATGTGATTCCAACCAGTCCATGCCTTTAACTATGTCATAATATCCTAATATCATGATGTATAAGTTGGCCTTCATTACAAAATATTCCAAGTTAATGCTATTGTCCGTAACCTTTCCTACAACCTTCGGTTTGGCACCCGAATCGATTTCTATGCATCTAAACTCGTCTTGTTCGGATTCCTTTACCTTAATTCTCTTAGCGATGAACTAGAAATAAATCTCTATATAACACCTAGATATATCAAATTACTAAAGGTTTGATTGAAAATCTGTAACATCCTCCTCTAGCACATTGCGCAAACTTATTTGTTGAGGACACTTGCTCACAAGTATTTCGAATTATTATGCTATTAAAATTTTTGATTTTTGATTATAAGGCATTATGGGTTGATGGCATGTTGTTTTACTGCATTGACATAGACAAGTGCTATTGACTCGGTTTACTGAGTGTGCAGGATTTTGGACCTCGAGGATGTAGAGGTATCGATGGAACCTCTTGGACTCTGGATCGAGTCAGGGAGTATACCATTGGGGTTGGATTGTTTGGTTGTGATATTAGTGCATCCGATTAGATGATATGATATGGATATATTCTGACATGATTTGTTGATGATGCAGGCAGACGATAACTTGCTGACTAGAATCACATGTGGAGTAAAGGGGTCACGTACGACTACCAAAGATGTTGAGGGAGAGGTGTGTACAACAACCCTACCACAACCTACTAGCACTCCCTTCGTGGCTTGAACTATAGGTTAATGATTACCTAGTTCGAGAGGACCCACAATCCCATGAGGGCAGAGTGTGATAGTCGCTCATGATGATTCTAAAGGGCGCGCAATAGGGTAGGGGACTTATTCCTTAGATGCCCTTAGTCTCCCACAAGTTCACCTGGCGGAGTATTGACTCCAGGGGATATTGATGTCTACCAAGTCAATCAAGAGATGAGTGGCACCCTTGGAGCATGTGGTGCATCCTGAAGGGCATGTCGCGCAAGAAAAATGGAGAGAGGCAAGTGGCACTCTTGGAGCACATGGTGCGTCCTGAAGGGTACGCCGCACAAAGGAACAGATGAGGCGAGTGGCACCCTTGGAACACCTAGTGCATCCTGAAGGGAACGTCGCGTTGTTGAGGATAGAGGAATGAACCTAGATGGCCTTAGGATGAATAACGTGTTAAGTATTTTTTTTAAAAACAAAACAAATTCCCTAATTAAATGTCGCCCAGTACAAAAATTTAAGGTCTAAGTCTAAATTACGCTAGTGATAAAATTTTGTCTTTCTATAAAAAAATAAATAAAAACAACATAAATGATAATTATGATCTTCATTAAATCTTGTAACACGAAGGGAGTAAGAAATTTAATTTATTCATAAAAAATTAATCTGTTGAAATAAAATTAAAAAAAGGGAATTAACTATTTTATTTTATTTTTTTAAATTATATTAATTAAAAGATAAAAGGGAAAAAAAGTTAAATTCCACACTTGCCTTTTTGAGTTCTAATTAAAAAGGGGAAAGAGGGAAAATCTAAAATTTTAGGAAACTAGGAAAAGACGTAAACATAAAAAGAGAAAAAAGAAACTTCAGGAAAAAAGCGGAAGGTCAAACTTAGTAAAGAATCTACCATTTAAGAGATTTCTAATTTAAACTGAACTAACAATGTAATAAAAGAGAAAGTTATTAAAACAGAATTTCGAGACACCTAGGAGTGATTCTAGGAGTAACTCTAGGTGGGTGAGGGAAATAAAGATAATTAATTAATTAAAGAAGTTAATTTATGGAGGAATGAAGGGGATGGGTGACACTTGTACGGGGAKGAATTTTTAGGAATTTAATTATAAAAACCTAACTAAAAGAGAATTTTTGGAAAGTAAGGAGCCACAAAACTCTATATAATGAAGGGAGGTGATGGAGGTTGGACCATCTTCTGTTTGCATAACATTACGTTGCAGAAATATATACTTGACTGATTTAACTTGTGGGAGTTAGGATACCGAGCTCGGTGAGGAGTGGTAGCTCGGCCTTGTGAGGCGAGCTGGGAGCTAGTCAAAATCTCTGGATAGGGTGTGTGTGGCTACTTTGTGGCTCGAGGGGCTAAGGGGGAAGAAGAGTACCCCTAGCATTGGCTGGGAGGTACTAGTGAAATCTCGCCGGTTGGCAAGCGGAAGAGGCACAGAGCACGCGGGACGTCATTCAAAGCAGGCGATCAGGGAACGATACACTCTCTTCATTTTTGTTTGGTAGATTGTATTAGGACTTAAGCTTGGATTTGTTTATTTATTGGAAAAGAAAACTGATGTTTTTTTTAAATTGATGAACGAAACTTTTCTTAGCCTAGCTCGATGATAGGTTGACTCTCATGGCTGTGTTGATTGTGACCTTGAGGTTGTTTAACCTTCGTCCCTAGCTCACCAGTCCTCACCTGAGCAGTCAGCTACGAGCCTTCACCTGAGCAGTCAGCTACGAGCCTGATCTACGGTCGTTGCCTTAGTGTTAAAAGACCTATGGATCCCCTACTTTTCTGTGTGAGGATGATGAGCGAATGATGAACTTGTTAGCCGACTACCCTTGATGTTTGTCCCTGGCTGATTGTTGATTCCACCATTTTGCAATGACCTCTGAGTGTGGATTATATTGTGTACTGGACTCGGCATTTTTTATTGCTTAAATCTTGATTATCCCTGCTCTTGAATGATACATCTCTGCGTTATTTTTAATAGTAAACTTGCGTCTATGAAGGGTAAAATCCCTGCGCTTTTGATTGATAACAACTCTGTGAACATTGCGATTCTGCTCTGTGGTTGCTTACTTCCTACTCAGTGATTCAGTTCTGTTGACGAGCTGTCCATTAAAAGATAGTTGTGCATTCTATTTTTATTCAAGCATGGCTGTGTATTCTAAATGTTATAGAAAAGATTTGTTGTACATTCTCCTTTATTTAAACTTTTAATGACTGTTGTATCGCACAATTGCTATATACATTTGCTGATTACGAATTGTTGTGTAAATGAGTAACGGACATAGCCTTGTGCCGGTTGCTCCTTAAACGTTTTTATTTTAAATGAATGTGATGGAGCGAGTGGCTCCTAAACTATTGTTGTGTAACCCCTTTTATCGATTAGCTCACTAGTGTTTTTGTTAATCGATGGTTGTTTAGATTTCTCTCCCATTTTACTTAGCACCCGTTTTTGTTTTCCTTTTTCCGACTACAGGGATTTACCGCTTGAATTTCCGTCACTACTATAGATTTATATTGCGTTGGATTGTTTATTACTACACCTGAATTTGGTTGATGGTTGAATAGTTCTACTGCCTTTACTTCTAGTTTCATAACGGAGAATTCTAAGGCTATCCAGAATTTAATTAATTTTACACAGAGTTATTTATATACAGCTAATCCATACCGTGTTCGAGAGCATTTTTTTTACACAGCGGATTTAATGGTTAGGACAACGCCTTATAGGTTAATGACAGCTTCATCACAATTTAAATTACAGCTACGACATTTTACTCTGCGATTATATAAGGGAGAGACAATAGTGTTGGTCTGACAGCGTTAACTCGGTGTTTGGGAAGGCAGCGATATATGCCTGGAGGCTATTTTTATTTCGTGCTAAGGGACAGTGTGTCTACCGGGTATGCCCACATTTTATTTAGCACTTATTGATGTATGACCGCGTAATACTGTGACTGAGTATTGATGGATTAGGTTAGACAGTACATCAATTATAGTGGGCGATACTTTTGTTAGCCGGTGATGTCACTGACGGACATCGAATTTATGAATGCTTTGCATTTGATGCTATGTTGCCGGCGTTTTTCTTTAATTTGATAACTGGAGATAATGTACAGTCAACAAAATTGTCCCCCATTGAACTCATATTCTCGCTCAGCCACCTATTGGGGAGACCCTGAAGTTTTTTTTTTTTTTATCGATAAAATCCGTCCTAGAATTCCCTGACTGGAATTGGCCAGCACTCCTTGAATACCAGAGAGATCAATCCATTCGCCCACCAGCGAATTTATTTTCTCTTCACGATTAGGTTGGTAAGAATTGCCGCAATCCTTAAGTTCTTGTTGCCTTCTTACCAGATGATGATAATTGTTCCTGGGTCGTGTCTTGACATCTCTTAACCGGGCTTATTGATCTGAAATCGTGAGTAACTTCAGTGAATCTGAACTTCATCACCCTTTCACTTTAATCGTAATCCCTGTAAAGGTCAACCCAACGGTGAATTTTTATTCAACTCTATAATTTAAGAAGAGAAATTTTAGCAAGTTGTTAGAAGGGATTTTGTTATGATAGTTGATTTTTCCAGTAAGGGAACTCACATGTTCGCTCTAAAATTATTTAGAATAAAGATTAAAGCTTCTAGCCATTTGGGATATAGAGCGTCCTACTTTAACTTGTAATTACTAATCCATTTCTAATTAGGTAATTACATTAATAGTTATTCATTGATGAGATTCTCCATTTAGACTTGATGAGGAGGCTCCCTACAATGACCTTCAATCCTTGAGATCTCTAAAACACCTTTTACTTGACTTTCTTGTGCATGTCTTTACTGACTCCCTCTTAGTAAATTAAAATCCCAACAACACCTTCAAGACTTCGACTTGTGCTAGGAGGTCGATCCAGAACCTGGACTAAGGGTAACTGAGAGTGAACCTATACTCTTGACAATCACTCTTCAATCTGCGTAAAGTAGTAAGAATGGACTTAGAATAGATTTTAACAAAAGTTATGTAGAGTGTGCTCCCACCATATTGTTAGTGATATTCCATAATGTCACTAATCCTTGGAAAACTCCCGAAACCTTGTTTTGTCATCCCTCAAATTTAGGGCAAGGTTGTGTGATTGCTGAGTACTTTGATTCTCTTGCACCCTTAAACGGTGTTTTTATTAGCGTCTTGACTTTTTAAATTTTCTAGTGCTTAGTACAATTGTCTTTTTACCGTGTTTATATCGTTACTTGTGTCGTAACTGAGGGCCTGTTACACATGGTATCATAGCGGGTTCAACCCTGCGACTGTGGATCACCAGGCTTTCCACTACAACAACCCATGAGTTTTAACCCTTGCATTAATTGAAAACCTTAGTGTGTCCTTGTGGGATCACATTTAGAGGACTCCTCAGAGGTTTGCGACATGGTGTCATGGAAGGAGGTGCAATTCCTCCAGAAGTTCTCGCACCCTCAGATTCAAACCCCCAAGGGGAAGCATAAGTCCTTTGGCTAGATTCTCTAGTTGTAAGGGAGATGATGGTTGGACAAATCCCTTTCAGTTTTTATCAAGGGCCTTGATTCACCATCGGTACTGAGATAAGGCTGGGGCACTTGTACCCATGAGGGTCCACAACACGCCTTAGCTAATACCATTAGCATCCACCGAGAACTCGAGAGAGTTGAATTCTCAAGTCCACGAGAGTCGCAGATGGCTATGTCATCGAGGCACGGTAGTAGAGCATGACATTGTGCTTCACACTTTGTGTTTACGACCTCCAACATGAAGGGCCGCATGGTGGCCTTTCAACTGAAGGGGAGTGCTCTTCTATGGCGGAGATGCTCCTACCACTTTGAACATGGTCATTGACGATGTGTCATGAAAACTGTTCGAGGAATGGTTCCAGGAGAGGTATCTTTCAGAGGAATTCATTGGGCGTCAGCGCAACGAGTTCGAGACCTTACGACAAGGTAGTCACATGGTGCCCGAGTACAAGGCCCTTTTTGGAGCTACTCCAGTATGCTCCGCACCCTTACCAAGAAACTTAAGGTCAACAAGTTTGTGTTGGCCTTAGTTCCAGAATTCAGCTTCTACTTCACGTATCAGGATTACTGGACCAAAGAAAGTATGTTGGGATGTGGGGAGCCACATTTCTAGTGCGACTGCCTAGTGAAGAGGACTAGAGCATCTGGATCAGTTGGACCATGGATGATTTTAGGGGCTAAATTTCTCTCATGAGCTAATTTTCCATGGTTTTTCCAAAAACGAGATTCACTATTTTAAAAATGATTCGC
>ML776607.1:436396-486772 GCA_009831015.1 Picea engelmannii
CCCTCAGAACTGCAAATCTGAATCAACCTTATGCACAGAATGCATCAACCATGAATGAATCAATGGTTTGGCATACGAGATTTGGACATCTACCATTTCAGAGTCTAAGTCTTCTTCAGAAAAACTCCATGGTCAAAGGTCTATCTATCTTTAAAGAGCAAATTCCCCCATGTGAGTCTTGCATACTTGGAAAACACAAGAGAACTAGTTTTCCATAGTCTTCCAATCAAGCCAAACAACATCTAGAACTTGTTCACACTGACCTCTGTGGACCAATGCAAACAGAGTCAATAGGTGGTAGTTTTTACTTTCTAACGTTTATTGATGATTTCAGCTGGAAAATATGGATCTATTTTCTCAACACAAGTCTGAAACATTTACAAAATTCAAAGAATTCAAAGCAGAAGCTGAAAAACAGAGTGGCAAATTTCTCAAAGTACTCAGGTCAGATTTCCAGGTTATAGGTCTAATTTTTACACAGTGGATTTAATGGTTTAGACAACGCCTTATAGGTTAATGACAGCTTCATCATAATTTAAATTACAGCTACGGCATTTTACTCTGCGATTATATAAGGGAGAGACAACAGTGTTTTTCTGACAGTGTTAACTCGTCGTTTGGGAAGGCAGTGATATATGCCTGGAGGCGATTTTTATTTCGTGCTAAGGGATAGTGTGTCTACCGGGTATGCCCGCATTTTATTTAGCACTTGTTGCTGTATGACCGCGTAATACTGTGACTGCATATTGATGGATTAGGTTAGACAGTACATCAATGCTAGTCGCCGATACTTTTGTTAGTCGGTGATGTCATTGACGAACATCGAATTTATGAATGCTTTGCATTTGATGCTGTGTTATCGACATTTTTCTTTAATTTGATAACCAGAGATAATGTACAGTCAGCGAAATTAACCCCCAGCGAACTCATATTCTTGCTCAGCCACCTATTGGGACGACCCTGAAGTTTTTTTTTTTTTTATCGATAAAATCCGTCATAGAATTCCCTGACTGGAATTGGCCAACACTCCTTGAATACCAGAGATATCAATCCATTCGCCCAACAACAAATTTATTTTCTCTTCGCGATTAGGTTGGTAAGAATCATTGTAGTCCTTAAGTTCTTGTTGCCTTCTTACCGAATGATGACAACTGTTCCTGGGTCGTGTCTTTCCATCTCTTAACCGGGCTTATTGATCTGAAATCATGAGTAACTTTAGTGAATCTGAACTCCATCACCCTTCCAGTTTAATCGTAATCCTTGTAAAGGTAAACCCAACGGTGAATTTTTATTCAACTCTGTAATTTAAGAATAGAAATTTTAGCAAGTTGTTTGAAGGGCTTTTCTGGGATGTTATGATAGTTGATTTTTCTAGTAAGGGAACTCACATGTTCGCTCTAAAATTATTTAGAATAAAGATTAAAGGGTCTAGTCATTTGGGAAATAGAGCGTCCTACTTTAACTTTTAATTACTAATCCATTTCTAATTAGGTAATTACATTAATCGTTATTCATTGATGAGATTCTCCATTTAGACTTGATCAGGAGGCTCCCTACAATGACCTTCAATACATGAGATCTCTAAAACAGTTTTTACTTGACTTTCTTGTGCATGTCTTTACTGACTCCCTCTTAGTAAATTAAAATCCCAACAACACCTTCAAGACTTCGACTTGTGCTAGGAAGTAGATCCATAACCTGGACTAAGGGTAACTGAGAGTGAACCTATACTCTTGACAACCACTCTTCAATCTGCGTAAAGTAGTAAGAATGGACTTAGAATTAGTTTTAACAAAAGTTATGTAGAGAGTACTCCCACCATATTGTTAGTGATATTCCATAATGTCACTAATCCTTGGAAAACTCCCGAAACCTTGTTCTATTGTCCCTCAAATTTAGGGCAAGGTTGTGTGATTGCTGAGTACTTTGATTCTCTTGCGCCTTTAAATGGTATTTTTATTAACGTCTTGAGTTTTTAAATTTTCTAGTGCTTAGTACAATTGTCTTTTTATCGTTTTTATATTGTTACTTGTGTTGTAACTGAGGGCCTATTACAAAATCATACATGACATCTCGAGCACAATGGACTGGTGCTTGAACTGACGGTTGTTCACCGCAACATGAATCCCTTGGGACTTGCCCAAATCTCCAATTGTAGTGTGTCTTGTTGATTCAGTCGCTCTAGCCTTCTCAATAGGAAATTATCGTTGCTAATGTGTATATCCACATATCCAACATTCATTATTCAGTCCAGTACTCCTAGTCCCTGAAGTAGAAGATGTTGAACTGCTAAACAGACCTAAACTATTGTTGTTGCAGGTGACGTTGCTGGTGATATAGTGGTCCTGTGTAGGTATTCCTATGCTAAGGATTATGTCATCATGGTGTCATGAAAATAGGTCCTATAGAAATATCTCGATGCCCTGATGCCTGTCTAGCTGATGTCTGATGTTGGTGTGCTCCTGATGTCATCTATCTCGTTGATCCTGCAGGAGTCCTACCCTTAGCCCCATTTTTTTTTATCTTCCTTAGCTATGAGGGCCTTTTGGACTGCATCATGCAATGTATGAGGCATTGAGATCCTCACTGTTGCACAAATGTTGAAGTTAAGGCTGAACACAAACTCGTTTACCTTTAGCTTATCTGTTTTCATATGTGGAGCATACCTAAGTAGCTCCATGAATCTGACCTCATATTATGGCACCGTATGACCACCATGTCAAAAGAACTTGAACTCATTGAGATGGCTCTCAATGAATTCCTCTGGCAAATACCTCTTCTGGAACCATTCCTTGAACAACTCCCATGAAACGTCTTCGACAACTACGTTTAGTTGATCTAGGAGTGTCTTCCACCATATAAGAGCACTCCCCTTCAAATGAAATACTTCCATGCAGACTTCCATGTTGGAGGTGTAGTCACGAAGTGCGAAGCATGTCTCCATGTTCTCCAACCATGCCTCGGTGGCTGATCCGTCCATGGAACCTTCTGGAGTTCTCTATGAATGATACCACCACCAACTGGAGCGTACTATGAACCCTCATTGGGTACAAATTCCCTACCCTCATCTCTATCCATTCGGTTAATGAAGGCCTTTGACTTCTTATGAAAGGATCTCATCAAACCAACCACATCTCCCACATCAACTTTCTCATCCTCAATAGTATTCTCATCTCCCTAAGGATTATATTCCTCTGGCATGGATACACTCGGAGGAGACGTACCTCATCTCTACACACCATGATGTCTACTCATCCGATGTCCTCTAGCCATGATTGTCGCATGGACAATTCACAATAATTAGTAGTGATATATCTATAATCATTTAATTTTAACATAGTGGAAGGCGTAATGGTCCATTGTCGTAGGGTTGAACCCACTCCGATACCATATGTAACGACCCCTTCGTTATGTCAACATTTAGTGATGTACAATAGAGGTATTTTTTTTTTTTAACAAACATTAGTACGAGTGAAAATGCGTCATAACATGTATTAATAACTACACAATCAATTTTATCACAATCAACTGAAAGCAGCATCACTATTATTCAATCAATTGTATCTTATAAAGGTAATTTAAGGAAGCTACCTGCCCAACCTATCCTGCATGGTTAGGAACTCCAAGACACATAAGCAACGCTCATGTCCAAGATTCATCTAATTGACTTTGACCACTTAAGGTATCAGGACTAGCAATTGTTCTGAGGAACAAGGAAGTATCTAATTCTCATTAATTCAATCATACACTGCTATTTAACTAGAATTATAAACATACTTAACCATTAATTCATCATAGTGCAAATAATAATCGACTTTACTTAATCAATCTTTACATGAGTAAGAGTCTTTTACATAAAAAATAATAATCCAAAGAGCATAAGTAAAATCTTGTTCTCATGTAACTCAATTATGCATCTTCATATTAAGGAACATCTTCTAAGAATATATATCCAAAATTTAAAGGCTAAAATTATATATTCATTTGCAAGAAACCACAAGAAGATCAATCTTCTTAAGCAATACATTAAATTTAGATGTTACTTTCCATTATGTATCCAATTTATAAAACTAATAAAAATCAATCATAAATAACAATTAATAAGAAGTCCATTGCTTGCATATCCATTTTAAAGAACTAAGAGGTCCAGTCATAACAAACAATATGGAATATTCCAAGAATACCTTACATTTCCATTGCAAGAACCTATAAGAATTTCAAACCCATAATTAAGAATTAGATAAGATAAATTATAATCTATCTTGCATATTCATATATAAGCAAAATAAAAAAAGATCAATTTTTATTTAAACAATAAAAATAAAGAACCCAATGTTTACTTATAAACCCAATTAAGAGAACTAAAGGAAGACCCGACAATAATATAAGAATTCAATGTCAACTTACAACTCCATTCAAGTTATTAAGGAAGACCAAATATTATATCAACCATATGTAAAAATGCAATTGCTATTTTAAAAATTCACTAAAGGATTTAAGGGAAGACCAATTGTATGCTTAGCAATTAAGAGATATTCAGATGCTAAATTACATCTCCAAGTAAAGAAACAAAAAGGAGTTCCAGAATCTATCCCCTCCCCTGATCCGGTGTGCATAAAAATACAAATTTTTGGTCTAGACCTCAATATAGTCCTCCATCCAGAACTTAATATGACCCTCAATCCGACACTTAATCAGGTCCTCAATCTGACACTTAATTTCTTATAATTTGAATTAATTTCAAGTGCAGAAAAAATGATTTTTATTAATTGGATAGCTTTATAGGAAGGGACAATAATTGATGCAGGGTCCTTCAAGAAGTGGCAGTGATAGGTAAGAGTTGAGTGAACATGTATACGTCAAGTCAATAAACAATTGCAAAACTCACCCTTCTTGGTGTTAATTCTATGAATATTACCACTGTTTTAAAACGTGGGAAATCAATACAAAAACAGTTAACTGAAAATGGGCAAACCAGACACAAACAAGTTAAATAACACTTTTTTTTTCAAGAGATAAATTCCCATAAATAACCTAATCCGACACTTGATACGACACCTGATACGACACCTGATACAACACTAAATTTATGAAAAATTTGAATTTAAAATTTACAAGCAACAAATCTATTTCAGAATGGTTAAGCCTAAAGGGAAGGACTGTAAATAATGCAGAGGCACTCAGGAAGGTCAAACTATTTTCTGTAGCCCCAAATTCGTTCCACGAATTGCAATACTTCAAAATTAAAATTCAGAAAAAATAAATAAAAGAACAAAAATCGCTCAATTAAATTTTGGCATTATTTTCTAAAAGAGAGTAAGGAAATCCAAAACTACAGAGTTGAAATCCTTGAAAACAATCACTAAAGAACAAATTCATAGGATTCTACAGGTTGGGCAATAAAGAAAAGTTTCAAAAAAGGTAGAATTTGTAATTTGATAATGGTAGAGATTCCAGGCACAAAAATGAAAAATCGTTCAAGGTCTCTAATGACTAACAAAGACCCATGATTGAAGGAAAAATCATGATTAATTCAAGAATACTAACCCACAAATTTTTTGTATAAAAACCAATTTTAAAGGTTTAACAAAATGAGAATGAAAAATCTACAACAAAACTCAACGGACATCAGTTGCAACACTGGCAATATTGGTCACAAATAAATTTAGGGGTTTCAAATAACTAGAGACCCAAACATTAATCCTAGCATGCATAAACAATTACAATGAAATGACTAAATCTGAATTCTATACAATCAAATAAACTTTAGAAGGACCACACGATTTCTCAAATTCGAAAGTAGGAGGTTGACGCATGCCAAAATAAATATCTCAAAATTTTGGATTTGAGATTAAAAGAAGCGATTTGAATATTTCCCAATTTCCATTTGTCAAAATTGGCAACGATACATATATCAGGTTTGTAAATTGATTGGATGATTGGAAGCCTTCAAGGGAAACTCTAAATCGTATTGTCATTTTAATTAGCAATGATTATAGAGTCTCCACGCAATTCTTATTCCAGGAGAAGTTTTAACCATTACAAAGTGAAAACAAATATACAATTTCGATTTGGGAAAGAGGTTTAACAAAAACATAAATAAAAACTATGACAACACTGTAAACAAAGCTTTGTTCTCAGAAAATTCAAATCCAAATTAGTAGTCACCACGGTTATTCATTCTTCAGGTTTTTTCCCAAGCACAACCATGTATAATACACAATCTTCTCAACATGCAACGTGAGACATTTCTGCATAAGTCACATCTATGAAAATAATAAATTAATTAAACTCTAATATGCAATCACTAACAACAACTAAGAAATTAGAATTTTGTATGTATATATCGTGGAATCCATTAATCATTTTGAGAATCAAGATGCCAAAAATTTTCATAAATTTATCTTCTAGATTTCAATAAACAATATCAAGGACTTGTCAATTCAAGTTTATAATTACAATCAATTTATGAAAAAATTACAAGATATCTATTATACAGATTAAATCTTAATACAAATCCAAATCTTAGAATAAGAGTACTATAACCAATGACGAAGAAATCTGAAGATGTTCTTCAACAAATGGTACTCCCTCCTTTCTCCTTCATTCTAGTCGTTGAGACTTCACCAGTACCTCCCAGCCAACACTAGAGGTACTCTTCTTCCCCCTTATCCCCCTGTGCTGTAAAGGGGCCAAGAACACACAAACCAGAAATAATCTAGCTCCAATCTTTCCTCACAAGGTAGAGCCACCACTGTAGATCAATCTTGATATCCCAACTCTCACAAGTAAAACCAGTCAAACATAATTTGGTAGAATAACTTTACCCATAACTAGTGTGATCCCTTTCCCATCTAGACCATTTTCTTTATAGGAATTTCCTCATTGACAAATGTCCAGATGCACAATTAATTCTCTTTTTAATTAAATAAAATAGGATTATTCTTCCTCTCCCCAGTTGCACAAGTAATTACATATTTTATTTTAATTAAAATTCCATCTCCCTCACATTTCCCAAATGTGTTCCTTAAATCGCTCCTAGTTGTCTCTTTATTCTCCGTATTCTCATTTAATGGATGACTCTTTACTAAATCTGAATTAGAGTTAAAATATTAGTATTCTTCTAGTTAGACTAGTGGTAGCTAGACTCTAGATACCATTCTATGTGTAAATCTATTCTCTCATGCTTTATTCCTTTCTTATTTCAAAATTCTAATTTGGTATTTTTCTTGCATACATGTGCATTATGTCAAATATTTAGATTTATCTGACTTTTTATTTAGATTGATTTATCTCTAATATTTTATTTTATTTTAAATTTTATTTTAATCCCATAACTAAACTTAGACTTAGGCTTTGTATTAGAATAGGCTTAGACTTTTATGGGGATTTTTAATTAATAAAATTACTCATTAATTAATTATTTTAAATCCGAGAATGTCAAATCAATTTATTGTTTCTAGGCCACCTGGATTCATTGACTCAAGCTTTTAAATTACACAACGTGCCCTTCAAGACGTACTCTCATGCTCCAAGGGTGCCACTCTCCTTTGACTGGTTTTGGTAGTTTTTCCAACCTTTGGAGTCAACACTCCACTTGGTCAACCATATGAGAGACTAATGGTTTCTAAGGAATAAGGACTCTTCCTTATTGTGTGCCCCTTAGAAATATTCGTGAGATATTGTCTCAGTTTTCCCTCACAACATCATGGACCTCTGGAACTAGGTATTCGTTAACCTACAATTCGAGCCACGACGAGAATGCTAGTAGGCTCTGACAGGGACTCTGCCACACCTCTCCCTCAATGTCTAGTTTTTGGTGCATGGCCCCTTTACTCCTTATGTGATTCAGATTAGAAAGCATTCATCAGTCTGCATCCATCAACCAAACATTGTCAATGATCCATATACAAAATCATTCTATAATCAATCATATGTCTCATATGCATAATGAAATAATCAAACCAATACCATCCACTCCACGACTCAATCCAAAGCCCAAGGAGGTCCATTGATGCCATCAACATCTATAATATGTCACGTGTATTTCACAATCGGGAAAACTCGTCAATAGAATATGTCAATACATATATCAAGTAACAATAAATCACAATCCATCCACATCATCACGTAGAATCCATAGTTGAAACAAATAACATTGTACTATAACCGGCTGACGTGCATGCAAGTGTCATTAAATAATAAGTCAATAACATGTGTTGAATAGAGAAGGATGTTACAATTCCCCATCTTGCAAGGATTTACAACATGAATTTTAATTTTTTTTCTAGAAAAATAGTGATAGATAAACCTATATAAGATAAGTAACCCCAATGGAATCTTAATAAAAGAAGTAAGACAATATCATATACACAATAAAAAATATATTTACCTCGAAAATATTGAATTGAGAATACAAACTAAACATAGTTGTGCCTCTTTCTCATTGTATTAATAAAATAGTTCACAATATAATATATAGGAATTCTAGAATATCATTCAAACCTAATATTATAAGTGGTATTATAATAAAATGGATAAAAAACAAGGGGATAAAAACCACCCAACATCTGTAAAATTCCCCTAGATTTTCCATCACTCCAAGATGCACAATCTACCACTATACAAAAATATAACACATATCCAATAATCTACCTCTTGAAAAATTTTCATTCGGGGCCAGGGATACACAAAATTATCTTCTTGGGGAAACTATCTCCATTTATTTCCTACATCGAGATAACTTCATATTAATGGCAAACTTCATCAATGAATCTACAACATTCTCTAAGGTATCAACCTTCCCCATTAATAGCTTTTTGTATTGAGCCATGTCTCTAACAAAATGATATTGGACATTTAGATACTTCATCTTAGCATGATAAGCAAGGTTATCTTATAGAAATATTTCACTCTTATTATCACAATCTATCCTCACGATGTTTTGTAAGAAATCAACATACAAGCACATGATTTGTAATCATACAACTTCCTTACTCACATGAGTCGTTGGAGTGAACTCGTCTTCTATACTCAAGAGTGAAACTACATCCTTCCTCTTGCTCATCTAGATGACTTCTCCTCCAAGTAAGTTAAAAACATAACCATTTGTAGATCGTTTCCAATCAATATCTCCATCCTAGTCTTAATAAACAAAACCTTGTACATTCAATAAAAAATTTATTCCAAGTGCAAACAAGTAATTGAAAATTATCTTTACAATAACCTAATGTTTCTTCACTTGGTTACACATATATATTCTAAGAACCCCCATTACATGGGTAATGTCTAGTATGGTATATACCATGGCATACATTAAACACAAACTAAAATTACCATATTGGTTGCATAAAGAACATAAGACATGTCCTCAACACCCTCCTATGTCTCGGGACATTATTTTGTATATATGATGTATAAGTTTCCTTGGATATTCCAATGGTTGATTCACCAAAATAAATCTAAACCTAAAATGGATGCATTGAGCCTATGCTTGACTATGCAATTTTTTATTGTATCTTTAATGGTTTGATAGAAACAAAACAAACCATTTATATCTTAAACTACTATGACACATGAAATTTAATACAATAGGAAAATCACATGATGAAACAAAAATATTTACCTTAGAAATACATACAGAAAAGCCAACATTTAATGAAATATTGTGCCTTTCATCTTATTATATTATGGAGATTATAATGAACATCACAAAGTTGTACAAATTCACTCTGAAGATATGAGACAATATGGTATTCTATATTCCTCTACAATATGCTTATATCTCTATGCCTTTTTTGTACCTCCTCCACACTCATACTCATACTATGGAACAATCAATGGCTAGTCAAAATATGACCCCTTCCCTTCTTATAGGTTTTTGATAGCTATAAAAAGGTTTAGGTTCAGGGTTTCAAAATCCTCTTGGAACCACCATGATTCTTAGAGAATTATACTATGTATTTCCACATGTTACTAACTCCCAATGTTAAAATTATGGTGAGATGAGATGGTTTCCACATGGACATGTAAGGAATATT
Source organism: Picea engelmannii (assembly GCA_009831015.1). Classification (NCBI taxonomy): domain Eukaryota; kingdom Viridiplantae; phylum Streptophyta; class Pinopsida; order Pinales; family Pinaceae; genus Picea; species Picea engelmannii. The sequence goes on from ML776607.1 coordinate 446,437, forward strand.
TGGATCATTACCTTGTTGGGGCCATAACTTTGACAAATGCAATATATTTTAGTTTTGTGATAGCTTTTCCAAAATATCTAAATGAGAATAAAAAACTCCACTTTGGATGGGGAAATCCTACAAACACTCTCATCCAACACCATTCCTAACACATGTTTCTTAGGAATAGAAAATCATGCTTGAATTTGATGACCCAAATTTGACAAAATCAATACCATCTCTAAGATGCCCCAAATTATAATCTCCTATATCTAGAGAACTAATAAAATCATAGGGTTCTTATCTATATCCATTTTTCATCATCCTTTCCAATTTCTTGGATTGATTTGGTCTCCAAAATGTAAATTTGTTGAACCTACACAAAATAGATCTAGATAACAAATTGCATACATGATTTGCAGAGAAAATATGAGAAAAGAGAAACAATAGAGAAAGAATGGAAGAATTCTCATTAACCAAATGAATGAATGATAATTTACACACGATATACTCTGTATAACTCAACTAATGCACACTGGAGGAGAAGACAATGCACCATAGTGGTGGTCTAGAGTGATTTGGACACACACCAACAATTATGGGAGTAAACTTTCACATAGTTTACTCTCTCAGGTATTTACGTGAGTGAGCTTCCACCTAGTATGAGTTAAATAGTCTCACAGTCTTCAATTAACCGACTGAAACATAGTGAAGTGAGGAGGAGATTAGGGAATCCTGAGTAATGCACTAGTATGGTGATAATCCCAAGGACAATGCGCATCAGATGGTGATGATCCCTTTGTGGCATCTAGACTCCACTGAATGATCAAACTAAAGTATGAACTGAAGAGAATATTATCCCTAAAATATAGGAGACTGAATAATGACCGATAAACATAGGGAAAACCTTAGGAAAAATAAATCCTAGGTGTGTGTGAAGTATCTCCAACACCCCCTGAGCATCACTATGGTGAAAATGAAAAATGGGTCTTGACAACAAGGCCATGATAGGTACCCAAATAAAAACGATACACTTAAATAAAAGAGGAAAGAAGGAAAACCTCATGGGAAAAACCCCCACTCAAAGTACAATGTATGTAAAAACAAGAACTGGGAGTTGCTAGGAAACTACGTCCTTCACTCCAAGACAATTGCGCAAAGAATGGAACTTTTGCTCAGTGAAGGTCTTGGTGAAGATGTTTGCAGTATGTTTTTTTGATGGATAGAACTATAGTTCGATGATCCCCTTGTGCACTAAATCCCAGATGTAGTGCATGTGGATATCGATGTGCTTCTTCCACTTCCTATAAACTAGATCTTTACAGAACTTCAGAGTGCTCTATTTGTCACACCAAATGATGATAAACCGATGAAACTGAATGCCCAACTCATTGAGAAAATGATGTAACCACATATCCTGAATGGTTATGTTAACTACCCCTCTATACTCTGCTTCAGCTGAAGATAGAGCAATAGAATCCTACTTCTTTCTTGACTAATAGATAGGCCTAGAACCAAGACTAAGTGAGTAACTAGATGTGGACTTGCGATCAATGTTATTATCAGCCAAGTTAGAATCAATGAACCCAATGAGGTCCAATGTATATTTTTCTACATAGTGAATCCTAAGAGTGATGGTTCCCTGTACGTATCAAAGGATACACTTTGTAGCCTTCCAATGTAGCTCATGTGTCTCTTGCATAAACTTGGAGACTTGTCCAACTACATAGGATAGGTTTGGTCTCGAATGTATGAGATACAACAAGATCCCCACTAGTTGTATGTACAGTTTGTTGTCAACTAGTGGATTTTCCCTTCCATCCTCAAGTATGAATCCTAATGGGAAAGGAGTTGGGGTAGACTTGCAATTTGTCATGTGAAATCTCTCAAGGATATCTCATTCATACTTGGTATGAGACAGTTTGATTCTCGATGCATCCTTACTGATCTCGAGTACCAGGAAGAAATGTAGCAGACCCATGTCTGTCATCAATAACTTGTCATATAGAATCTTCTTGACTGCAGTAATAACTGAAGTCGAGAATCCAGTGATCAACAAATCATCAACATACATAACTAGGAGTAGAAGTGAATCAACCGTCCTAAGCATGTAAAAATTTGGGTCTGACTTACAGCTTAAAACATTTCGTGATAGCAGGTAGGAGTCCATATTGGCATACCATGCCCTTGAATCCTTCTTGAGACCATAACGAGACTTCTTTAGTCGATATGCCTGTTATAACCCTAATTTGCACCATACATGCTTACCTGGCATCAGGCCATCTCAGATCCCTTATTTGCCAAAACACTACAGAAAAACTCTTTAAAAAACCTCTTTTATAAGGGCCCACATGCCCTACTCCATTAATGCATGCATGTACATGCTAGCTGACCTAAAACAACTCACGTGGATCTACAAAAGCACGAAAAAAGGAAAGTTGTCGACGGAACACACAGCTTTGGGTGAGTTAACTGAATCTTCCAGCCATGCATGGCTGAGGGTTCATCCAAATACCTAGCTTCTTCTAGCCTATAAAATAAGGGTGAGGGGTCCTATTTGGAAGAGGAGAATAATAGTAAAGAAACTCTACCCAATTGCACATTCCCATTGTGCCAACCCTTTAGCCATCCTTGTGCAAAGAGAGATATAGAGCAAAGAAGTTGGAGGACATTTGAAGAGGATCCCAGGATTAGGTTCGCGAAGTAGTGGTCGGTCTCGACATTGTAAGTTGATTCATTAAAGTTAATAATAAATAAATGCTTTTTGCATCCCACTATATGAGTTCTTCATAGTTTAGTGAATATATGTTTGAATCTCTAACCCATTAATATGTGGAACAAATGCATGTAGAGTTTGTTGCTTGTTTTGTACGCAGGTCATTCTTGAGAGGATAGTTGCTAACAAGCAGTCAAGCGTGAAGAAGGATCGACATCGAATGTCTGGAACAAGGTATGTTCATTTAACCATGTATTTTCTTAAAAGAAATGGGGATTAGGTCTGGGACAATTGTTGGGTATGTGTTATATTCTTTGCACGAGACAGAGCGTTTGAGTGCCTGCGCCGGGCGCATAGGAGGGTTAGAGGGGGGGGCGCTAGGCCCCCCCTCGGGGGGTGCAAGGGGGCGGAGCCCCCCGCATGAGGGTTCAGGGGAAGCACCCCCGATTTTTTTTTTTTCGGGCCGACATATTTCTGTCAGGCCGACATATTTCCGAGACGACATATTTCCGAGACCACATGATATTAGGTGGTTTTTTCAGCACATGGTCTTTTGCCGATGGTTTTCTATTTCCGGTTAAGGAATTAGGGTTTTGGACTAATACAGGTCATTGGGTTAGGGTTTTGGATGCCGCTGGATCCTATATGTATATTGTATTGTAAACAATGTAACATAATGTATGAATATAATATATGCTGGTTTTCTCGGTTTGGGTTTCCAGGTGAAAAATCTCTGTGTAATGTTTGTATTTTCCATTGTATCTTTTCTGTTCTTTTATGAATATTAGTTTGCAGTAGATATTGTACAAGGTTAGAATTTACAACAATGGTAGAAAGTAGGATTCTTTCAGTCTTATCTGCATGCATAATATAACCCTAAATGCTAGTTCGTAGGGGGATTTCCCACCACAACATAATTGGCACCATACATGCTTACCTGGCATCAGGCCATCTCAGATCCCTTATTTTCCAAAACAATGCTGAACAACTCTTTAAAAAACCTCTTTTATAAGGGCCCATGTGCCCTACTCCATTACTGCACACCTGTACACGCTAGATTATCTAAAACAACCCGCGTGGACCTACAAAAGCACGAAAAAAGGAAAGTTGTTGATGGAACACACACCTTTGGGTGAGTTAACTGAATCTTTCGGCCATGCATGGCCAAGGGTTCATCCAAATACCTAGATTCTTCTAGCCTTTAAAAGAAGGGTTAGGGGTCCTATTTGGAAGGGGAGAATAATAGTAAAGAAACTCTACCCAATTGCACATTCCTGTTGTCCCAACCCTTTAGCCATCCTTGTGCAAAGAGAGATACAGAGCAAAGAAGTTGGAGGACATTTGAAGAGGATCCCAGGATTAGGTTCATGGATCAATGGTTGATCTCGACATTGTAAGTTGATTCATTAAAGTTAATAATAAAGAAATGCTTTTCCCATCACACTATTTGAATTCTTCATAGTTTAGTGAATATATGTTTGAATCTCTAACCCATTAATTTGTAGAACAAATGCATGTAGAGTTTGTTGCTTGTTTTGTACGTAGGTCAGTCTTGAGGGGATAGATACTAACAAGCGATCAAGCATGAAGAAGGATCGAAATCGAATGTCCGGAACAAGGTATGTTCGTTTAACCATGTATTTGCTTAAAATAAATGGGGATTAGGTCTAGGACGACGGTAGAAAGTAGGATTCTTTCGATCTTATCTGCATGCATAATATAACCCTAAATGATAGTTCGTAGGGGGATTTACCACCAAAACATAATTGGCAACCATACTGGGGAAGTCTCTAGGGTTCCTGGGAATATTTTTGGGTATTTTTAAAAGACTGGTTTTCTTTCCTGTTTTTTGAAGTTTCTGCAAAGTCTGAGCTAATAGAGGTTCTGGTCTTCCATACCAGCTTTCTCTGTTTCTTTTCTTGACTGTGTTTTTATGAGACCCACAGAGGTACACGCGGCCTGCATAATGTCTACACGCGTGTACCCGCGCCCTATTTTCTTACAACCCGCGTGTAAATGCTAGCTGAAGAAGTAACAGTAGCATGTATGATTTCAGAAATTTTTTGAGGCAACCATCCTCTTCCCTGTCAGAATCAGTCATTCTCAGGGGTTTTATGGAAATCTCTCTAGTATTGGTTGTTTGCAGTCTATAGCTTAGGGTTCATCTCAGATTGGTTTGTTTTACGATTTTTTTCCTTACATTGTTTTCTTTTTTCTGTTAAAGAAAGTGTCTAAGCCTTCAAGAGATCCTGGTTCTCAATATCAGTGGTCTCTTCCTGGTTTGGATTGTTTGTTTTTATTTGTTTCAGAGTTTTAGAGATACATGCGTCCTGTATAAGGCCATCACGCGTGTACACACCCTCTGTCTCTACACAGCTCGCGTGCACACACTTGTTGTTGAATTGTCAGTAGTGTGTTTGTGAAGGATAGTTTTTGTTGAGGGTGCGGCAATCATCCTTTCCCTTGACAAGAGTTATACCTCTCAGGGTTTTTGAATCTCTGTCCTAGTAGTCAGTAGCTTAGGTTTGATATCAACCATAGATTTCTTTTTTCATTTAAAAGCTTTCATCAAAATTTTCTTTAGGGTTTTAGACAAGTGTGAGAGTCCTTTTTTAAGTTGCTAGTGTGTGATTTCTTGAAGTGATTCTTTGCAATTTGCGATTAGGCCATAATTTTTTCTTGGTTTTTGACTTGTTGATATTTTTCCTTTTTGCTTTGTGAGCATTCAAATAAAAAAGAATCTTTCATTTCTTTGTTTGGTTGAAAAGTGTTGTTTTGCATTACTAACTAGGGAAAAGTCTTTTCTTTCATAAGTTCTTGATAGTTTAATTAGATAGTAAGTAGCTTGTAGTCAAGTGAAATCCTTCTTTGAGTTTGTTCTTCAAAATATCTTAGAAAGGGTTTTTTAAATTTGAAAAGTTGTTGAAAATTTGCGTTAAGTGAAGGTTTTTGTTTCCAACTTTCTGTTCATTTTTACTTTCGTCTTTCAAACATCACTAGTTTCAATTTCATACCCTTTGACATAAGACAATCCATAAAATTAATGCTAAATCTGAAATTCATTAGACTTTTATGTTTGTAGGGTTAACCAACTAGCTCAGGATTAGGGCCTTGGATTAGGTCGGAGAGGAAACTATTCAAGGCCATTAAAATCAAACATTGGAGTCTGAGTTAGGGAGTGTCCAAGTCCAGTATCGTGAAAGTTATCCGGGACCCCCCTCTAACGCAGGGGATAAACACGAGGTCGCGTGCGGAAAGGTAGCGGAGATAAAACCTCCAAAGATGGACCAATCGTAGTGGAGAACACATATAGAGGGATTGTCTTGGGATTCTGTCGATTGCATTTGCCACGGATATTCATGGGTCTCGAATTCATTCGAGGTCCTCAGTTGTCTTCTGGACCACTTTCTCTCAATACCCTTGACATGTTGCTGGCTCGATACCCTGCTCATTGTGGTCTACCTGACTTTCAACTGTACCCACCTGGTGACTGTTTGCGTGATGGAAACCTAGTTGCCTATCGTTTTTAGGGACATACACAGGTGACTGCGGGGGTATACCGCGGTACCTAGGATAGAAATCAAGCCACACTTTGTAGAGTATACCCAGAGGGTGCTTCCATGTTCGAGTTTCACTTGCACCGATAAGTTTCTCTAGTGTTGGTTGTTGTAACTGTTCTTCCAATTAATTTAGTGTTTTCCTGTCTTATCTTATAGGGACTTTTTTTTTAGTGTGTGTTGTTTTTGAACAACATGAATGCCCTAGAGTGTCTTTGATCTTCTCACATACTGGAGGATCATGAGCTCTGCTGGTCACGAAGGCTTCTTGTCCTGCCACCGGTTACACTGGAGCCACCCCCACCACCACTAAGGCGAAAGCTAGACCAACAAGGGTCTTTTGAAGCGACCGGGTCACAAGAAATTGTGCCCGACTAACATCCAGAGGAATCGACTGTTTTAGACCTTGGAGAGAAATCTTTTGGTCTCATTGAAACCTCCACCACTGATATTTCAACACCCACCATCATACCGGTTCATCCTTACGAGTGCCATATAGTGTCACACTCAGCAATGGAAATAAATGTTGTTACTCCTTCTGGGAATTCTTCAATTCCCACTACGGTTGTCACCACAGGAGAGTTTCCACCTCCTAAACCATAGTCACCGGTCCGAACCACCATGGTATCCCCACCTCGACATCGCACAATGGTCTGATCTTGTCTCTGGCGGAAGCCATAACCCCTTTCAGACCAAGTGCGATAGGCCCTCCGTTCTCATACAAGATGCCTAGTTCAGGTACAAGTCCTATAATTTCCTACTTCACTTCACGCACTTCATTTCTGGGGGTAGGGATCTCTAACGCTCCTCTGCAAGGCCACATGGGGGGCACTTCTGCTCCCTTTAATGCTTTCCCTTACGGAGGAGGTCATATCCCTCCTTCGTCCTCTTCGCTCAATGGGACTCACCAACCTTCCGTCGGGCTGCCTGCACACCATAGTTTATTTGGAGAAGGGAGTCAAGGACCACCTTCGCATAATATGTCGGTAGGTTCGACACCATTTTCTTTGTTTGATGCGTTTGGTAACAACGCCTTCTCATCCACTACTTTCCCGACTAGGGGCAATCCTAGTTTCAGACAACCTATTCCTATGCAGGGTACTATTCCTGCACAGGGGGCATACCCAGGAACTTCTTCTGCATCAGGGCCTTGGAATTCTTGGCAGGGATCCATTCCCTCATCAGGAATGCCGATCTAGAGTAATTATTTTCACAATCAATGGAACCCCGGACAAAGAACTATGCCTATCCCCATGGGACCGACATGGGGAAATCCTTCCCAAAGTCCTTCGAATGTAATGCATGCCCAACCATCTATGTCCTATTTTGGAAATCATCCTATGATGTCTCCTCACATGCAAAATCCATACGATGGCCATGGCCATGGTTTTTACTAGAACCCAGGCCAGCAACCGAACTTTTCCTGGCAACATGGTGTCAACCAAACTCCAGGCCCCTTTTTCCCAGGTTATCACCAACAACCCAAACTACCCTTCCTGGAAACCTTGCATTTTCCAAACTTGACAAGGTTGTTGAATGACCCTATCTATCACGATATGCGTTGGCCTCCTACACCAATGAAGTTGCCTTCGGACATACCAAAATTTGAAGCCAAGCCTAACGAAGATCTAGGCGATCATGTGACTACCTTCCACCTTTGGTGCTCATATAACTCATTGAATGATGACTCTGTACAGTTGCGATTGTTTCAACATACTCTCATTGGGAGTGCCGTGAAATGGTACATTGAGCTCGACCACTCAAGATACTCTTCCTTCAATGAATTGGTAATGGCCTTCCTAAACCATTTCCAATTACCTGTGAGATACGACGTTGGCACAAAATTGTTGGCCAATTTCTCACAGAAAAACGCGGACCATATCTCGGATCACATCCAAGAATGGAGATGTCGGAAGAGTTTAATTAAGGTACCAGTCCCACCAGCATTCCTGCTTGAGTGATTCCTTAAGTCTTTGGTCCCAAAGTTATCCAAAGACATTGCGACTTCAGGAGTGTTGTCCGAAGAAGACACCATCATGACAGCTCAATAGCTTGAGCTCATTTATTCTTAGTCTGGTTTATTATACGAGATCTTTCCAGATGCGCCACACTCAATACTTGATAAAACCAGACAGAGAGCTAGACCACATGCCGATGGTATTGTTGGTTCAACACAAGCAAAGCCCACTGAGCAACTGACGAAGCAGTTGCAACAATTGTCTATACAACACACAACGGCCAGCCAAACTACTACTTTGGCTGCTCCCCCTACTCAAACGTCGGATGTACACACAGTGCAATCGTCAAATCCAAAGGCCAACTAGTAGCTTGAAGGAAAGAAAAAACAACTAAAGAAGGGTAAGGGGGATAAGAAACCCACTGATAATGTTGGCGGGGGAAATACTAAGAAATGAAAGGTGAGGTATTCATGCAACCTGTGCGCAGAAGACCACTCGACCCACCTATGTCCCCAGCTTGCAGAGGCCCAAAAGTTTTTGACACAGGAACAACTTGTTGTGTTAACCAATCCATTTCAACATGGACAAAACCTAACCCAGGCCTCTACAAGTGCGAAAGGCGGCAGTCAAGGACCCTCTCCATCTTCAAACAATCCCACATCCGCGAGTGTATATATCATGAAGGGTGATGCTTTTCTATCAACTAGAGTGCATGACTACAATAAAACAATCACTTCTGAGAAGGGCAAAGAAGCTGAACTCCCCTCTCTTCCTCTATAGATTGAGAAGACTTTGGGTAAAACAATGACATGCATCCCAAAAGGTGCATTCAAAAAAGCTTCTCACAACCCAAACGCAAGGGACGCCCAGAACTATTATGTGGTGGAAGATTTGTCTCAAACCCCTTGTGCGATGTCTGCTTTGGAGGTCCTCCAAAGCTACCCTTCCCAGAGGAAAGATTTGTTAACTTCCCTAGGATCTACCGAGACTTGTAATCTGGGTACCATCATGCTAGATACAACTGACTTAAAACCTCGTCTGCCATACTACGTAGCATTTCAGATAGTAGTGGCTCACCCCATGAAAACTTTTACTCGAAATATTTTCCACACGGTGGTTGATGTAGGTGCCTCGACATGGGTTATGTCGTTGGCATGTTGGAAGGCCATTGACTAGCCCATTTTGTCTCTGTCACCTACTCTTCTCACTTCTTTCGACGATCATTCGTTTTGACCACATGGTATCATTCCCTCTTTTCCCTTGAAATTTGGAGGGAAGACCGTTTGCATTGAGGTAGAGGTCATCGATGTGTCTATCGACTACAATCTTTTGTTAGGAAGGAGTTGGACTTGCCATGCAAGCAATGTTTGCTACAGTTTTCTGGGTCTTGTTGTTTCCACATGACGACCAGATTTTGATCGTTGATCAATTGTCTTTCTCCAGACCTGAGCCTTCATTGGGGGTGTCCGCGGTCCCAATGATTGATAATCCTCAACCAAGTGTAGTCAACGTAGGGGTTGGTTTGTGCCCATATTTGATGGGTACCTTCGATTACCCGCCCCCTCAAGGCGATGTCAAGTTCATATCCGACCACCATAAGGTTGATATTTTCCAAGTTTTGTCATTTCGCATGACTTACTTCACTGATCCGTGGATACTTCCTTCCCCATCAGCCACGCTGGAGGGGAGAGGGCATCCGGGCATGTCCATGCCCTTGTTCGCAGCTAAATTAGCATACTCTCTAGTCCAGCAAGCTTCAGCCGACACAGATCCAAGTCCTGCACAAGAGTTAGATCTGACTCTAGAGCCTATTTGGGCTCAAGGTTCTCTCACTGACACCGATTCATTAGACTTATTCTTGCCCTTCGACGAAGCAATCATTGAGGCAATGACTAGTCCGGACAAACCCTGGGATGATATTCATCATAGATCTTACTTCCTCCCAGAGTTAAGATGAATTGAAGAAGGGGAATTCACTTTGACTATGAATGGAGATAGGCCTTGTCCTATTAATCCTTTGGCTACTCATGTTGTTTATGTCGAGGGTAATATGGAAAGTATCCTTGAAATGGTACCTATAAATATCTCTAGAACCCCTGGTGTTGTAGATAATGTTTTCATCGGAGCATACTGCTCCCCCGAGGAGATACCCGACATCAACCCACAAAGTGTCCATCATGAGCTAACTTTGTTGTTTTTCAAGCTCGCTTTGAGATCCAAAAGAAACATTCGACAAGACTGCATTTATGCTTTTTGATCTCGTCCAGATTAATTGAGAAAAGTAACCTCTACAGGTCTTCTTTTAAGCTCTTTTCAGATCCTCTAAACATGAAAATATTGCCGAGAGATCTTATGGCCTTTCACACTCGTTAAACTAAAATTTAAAGTCACGTCTGTCTGGCGGTAGTTTACCCCTTTTTCGGTCTAGACGGTCAATTGTATGAACAAAGGTATACTCTATGGAACTTCAGTTCTCTAGAAGAGTACTCTCAGGTATCATTTTAACCCTTTTTCGGGCCTGAGGGTCTAAATTTACGAAAAAGGAATGCCCACGGAGTCCATAGTTAAGCTCTTTTCAGACTCCCTAAAATTGAAAAGATCGTCGAGTGACCTTATTCTTTCACACTCGTTAAAATGGTCCAGAAGAACATTCCTAACAGAGTCCATAGTTAATCTTTTTTCAGACTCCTTAAAAATGAAAAAATGGCCGAGTGATCTTGTCTTTATCACACTCGTTAAAATGGTTTTGAATAGATGTCTTGTCAGTGCTAGTTTACCCCTTTTTCTAACCGACTAGACTACCTTCGAAAAAGGTACCCCAATGGAGTCTCCTTTTACATTTTTTCAGACTCTCTAAATATGAAAAACCACCGAGCTTACCTTCTCTAGGCTCATTAAACTTACATCGAAGGACGTTACCATGGTGTGTTTTGTTAATCGCGTTTGCATACCTTATACACCAGCCTTGTAGCACTTTGCTTCTGCATCTTAACACCCTTGGACCCCAAAGGATTTTTCCCGAGTATCATTATTCTAAACATCAGTCTTGTCCTTGCGCCTTGAACTTGTATGTTTGTCACACTCGTTCCTCCATTGTAATGTAACATTCTTTTATTATTTTTCCAAAATTGTTGAAAAAGACAAAAAAAATCAAATATACCCAAAAAAGAGGAAGGGAAACGTATTTTCTTTATTGGCAGCATAATGAGTCGTCCTTGGATAAATCACATCTGTCCATTTGTACGTCAAACTATGGGATGTAATACGACCTTAGGAAGATGTTCTCACTACATAGAGTTGTGTCCTCCTCCGTTTGGTTATTCTTCTGAACATATGGAGAGTTTTCGTTGCCTCCTGCTTCAAAAAATTATGATCAATACCATGCTTCCTGAGTCTCATCATTTTTCGTGTTGTTGTCCAAGGGAAGTTTGTCACTAACCCTGAGTCAGCCCCTCTGCAGTTTGTCTCTTGCCCTCATACCCGGCCATCCTAAATGTCCAATCAAGTCCTTGTTCGAAACGAATGAAGCCTTCAGTCTGATCATCAAGATTATCTATTCCATGACCGACGAGTCATCGAAGACCTCTCGGTAGTATAGTCGTACAATCATATTACACTCCTACCTTGAGTTTTGAATATTTTGAAGTTGTTGCTCGAGCTCTGAAGACCTCATCTCCTCCGTTGTGTATTGTTCGCGGCTACACTTTATATATTTATTTGACATGGATCTACATTGTATTTGATTGGTAGTCATGATTCTATTTTATCCCAAGCATGGGTATGCCTGTCTCGGTGAGACATTTGTTATTTTGCATATGACGCCTCCCAGTTCTTGGTCCCTGGGCTCACTTGTTCGTCACATCTGTAAATATTGGTAATGTATTTTGGCCATGAGATGATTTTATGACCTCACACATTAGGGGGCATCTGTTATAACCCTAATTTGCACCATAAATGCTTACCTAACATCAGGCCATCTCAGATCCCTTCTTTTCCAAAACACTGATGAACAACTCTTTAAAAACCCTTTTTTATAAGGGCCCACATGCCCTACTCCATTACTGCACATGTGTACATGCTAACTGACCTAAAACAGCCCGCATGGACCTACAAAAGCATGAAAAAAGGAAAGTTGTCGATGAAACACACAACTTTGGGTTAGTTAACTAAATCTTCCAACCATGCATGGCCGAGGGTTCGTCGAAATACCTAGCTTCTTCTAGCCTATAAAAGAAGGGTTAGGGGTCCTATTTGGAAGAGGAGAATAATGGTAAAGAAACTCTACCCAATTGCACATTCTCATTGTCCCAGCCCTTTAGCCATCCTTGTACAAAGAGAGATACAGAGAAAAGAAGTTGGAGGACATTTGAAGAGGAGCCCGGGATCAAGTTCGTGAAGCGGTGGCCAGTCTCGACATTGTAAGTTGATTCATTAAAGTTAATAATAAAGAAATCATTTTCTCATCCCACTATATGAATTCTTCATAGTTTAGTGAATATATGTTTGAATCTGTAACCCATTAATCTATAGAACAAATGCATGTAGAGTTTGTTGCTTGTTTTGTACGTAGGTCAGTCTTGAGAGGATAACTGCTAATAATCGATCAAGCATGAAGAAGGATCAACATCGAATGTCCGGAACAAGGTATGATCATTTAACCATGTATTTTCTTAAAAGAAATGGGGATTAGGTCCGGGATGACGATAGAAAGTAGGATTCTTTTGGTCTTATATGCATACATAATATAACCATAAATGCTAGTCCGTAGGGGGATTTCCCACCACAACAATACCAAAGATGAATCATGCATAAATCCCTAGGGTTTCTCCATATAGATATCCTCAAAGAGATCTTTGTGAAGAAATGCATTCTTCACATCCATCTGATGGACTTCCCATCCTTTAGTTTCATGGCAAGTTCCAAACGTATGGAATCCATCTTCACCATGCACAATGCACCTATTGAAATCCTTTGGAAACTAGCTTGGCTTTGTATCTACTAACCTATCCATCCACTGTTCTCTTGGTCCTATAGACCCATCCTCACTTGACAAGTTTCCATCCTATAGAAAGGGGAACCAGATCCCAATTATGGTTCTCGAGGAGGGATTTGTATTCCTCTTGCATGGAATATTCCTAAAATGGATTTCCAACAGCCTCGCCATAGGAATATGGATATGAAGACTGAACCAAAAAAAATATGCCTAGGTGGCATCAATTCAGTGGCAGTGACTGCAATAGGAGGATCCTAGAAATCAGATCGATTCCTCCTAGTATAAACTGGATCTGCAACAAGATCTCCTATATCTTGAAGAGTATTATTGGCCCACTTGGGCATCGACTCTAGCTCTGCATCTGCATCTGCATGCACTGACTCTACATATGAATATACTAACCCTTTATCTGTATAATATTAATCCTATGAATCAGAAATATCATATGAATAATTGTTGGCATGTGCATGCTCATCATCTCTGATAGTTGGAAGAACAAAAGTGTCTCCATGCAGTTGTTGAGGTACATGTGAGACACTTTTCTCAAATTGGACACTATGCTCAATGATAAGCTAGTCTGAGGAAGTATCAATGAGTTTGAATCCCTTCACACCATTGGGGTATATAGAAAAGATACACTTTGTGCTCTGTGGATCAAGTTCCTTCCTCTTCTCAAAGGGAATCATGGCCCATGCACATGAACCAAAAATACAGAAGTGGGTCACTTCTAGTTTGAAGCTACTTCAAGCCTCGTAGGGGATCTTATCCTTGAAATATATATGGGGAGATCTATTTTGTATGTAAGTTTCACAATTAAGTGCTTCAGCCCATAATCTATGTGGAAGTGACTTTGCATGTAACATGCAACATGCTATCTCTTTTAGAGATCTATTTTTCTGCTCAACTACTCTGTTATGATGCAGAATATAAGGAACCATGTGATGCAACTGAATCCTGACCCCATGAAAAATATTTTGTACCTGATGTTTGACATACTCTCCCCCATTATATTTTCGAAGGACTTTGATTTTCTTTCCTCACTGTGTCTCAAAAAGGGATTTGAAATATTTGAGGTGTTGAAAGACCTCTGATTTTGTCCTGAGAAATAAAATCCATGTGAAGCGTGAGAAACCATAAAAAAAATGAGCACATACCTTTCTTTACTAATTGATGGATGCGAGAAAGGGCCCATGAGGTCATCATCGATCAGATCTAAAGGAGAGGAATCCTTCCGAGTCTTTCCTTTGTCGAACTTCTCTTGAGGGTGTTTTCCAAGAACACATCCCTCACAAATTCCTTTGGAGAAGTGGATGTCAAGTAGACCATCAACCATTCCCTTCTTTCTAAGTTGTTGCATATATATGAAATTTAAATTCCTGAATATTGCGTTCCATATCCTACTGCTTTCATCAGCATGGGTAAGAAGTAATGCATAATCTAGTTCAATAAATTAAGAAAATGTGTAGAGTTTGGATTGATGATTTACCTCATTGTTCGTAACCCTAGAATTGGTTTGTATTTCATATATATCCATTGCATCATGTGTGAATATGAATCTCTTTCTAGTGACAGAGTTTTTCATCTGATACACAGAGAGAAGATTAACGAAAATTTTGGGAACATGTAGCACATTCTCGAAGCTCTCGTTTGTGAGTTCAATTCTTCCTTTTCCAGTGAATTCAACCTGAGATTTGTCCCCCATCATAATAGGAGGAAATTTGCATGCATCCAATGAAGAGTATACTTCTTTTTAGGCTTCAATGTGGTGTGATTCTCCTGAATCTACAATCCAAGCATTAGGAGAGGAGTTGATGGAAATCAAAGCATGGATAGAGTTGTCTTTCTTGGAATTTTGATCTTCTAGATTCTTCTTCTTGTCACCCTTGGGGATGAGATATCCAATTTTGTTTTGTTGAAGTATTTGGTCCATTTTCTCTGTCTTTTTATTCATACATGTGGATTATGGATGGAATCCTTTATGGTAGTAAGTGCATTTCTCCCCTTTTCTTCCCTTTCCACCTTTGGATCCAAAGGCATTATTGAGGGGATTTGATTACCCTTCCTTCTTTGGATTTGTATGTGCTTTGATTTTTTATTTGTCTTTATATTTATGATTTGGATTATTTCTACCATCTTGTACAGCAAGTGAATGTGCCTTTTTTCCTTTGATTTCTCCCATGTTTATGATATTGTTCTACTCTTGCATCAGAGACTCGATAAATACCTCAAGAGAAGGAAATTTCCAGGTATCTCCATAGATGATCCTAACTGAATGAAATGTGGATACAAAAACTTAGTGTTCTGGACCAATTTTGGAGAGAATCGTAAGAACCATTTGTTTCTCCTCCTTATATTTATCAACCCTGCAAGCCTTGAGTTGCGACAACAAATCCGTATATTTGGTAAAGAAGTCTTGGAGATTTTTGAAGGTTTTTGGATCCAAAGTGATCAATTCTACCTCGATCATGTGTCCCCTCATATTGTCTTTTTTTACAAAAATCCATTCCATGGTGGTGTAGGATTCATTGGGGGTTTTATATGAGGATATCTGAAAGAGGAGTTCAAGATAAATGAGATTGCAAATAGTTCCAAATGCTTCATCCATTCGATTAAGATACTTAGATTTTTCTATGGTTGATGTGGGTTCCGTCTCTGTGTCCATGGTTAACCTGTATAATCCTTTGCCTCAAACATGAAATATCATATTATCTTTCCATGAAAATAAATTGTACGGTTTAAGAATGAATTCTTTTGGAAATTCCATTTTTTCCCTGTCTTCAATCTTTGGTACCTGCAAAAATAATATAGTGTGTCTTTTTCCTATCAATCTGTTGGATTTGATACCATGTAAATGTGTTAAACCTACATAGAATAGATCTATATATAAAATTTAATACATAGTTTGCAGACAAAATATGAGAAAAGAGAAACAAGAGAGAAAGAATGGAAGAATTCTCATTAACCAAATGAATGAATGATAATTTACACATTATATACTCTGTATAACTCAAATAAAGCATACTGGAGGAGAAGCCAATGCTCCATAGTGGTGGTATAGAGTGATATGGACATACACTAGAAGTTATAGGAGTAAACTACCACCTAGACTAGTCTCTCAGGAAGTTACAGGAGTGAACTACCACCTAGTCTGAGTTAACTAGTCTCTTAGTCTTCAATAAACAAAGTGAAGTGAGGAGGAGATCAAGAAATCATGAGTAATGCGCTAGTATGGTGATAATCCCAAGGACAATGTGAATTTTTTGGTGATTATCCCAATGATGCATGGTGATGATTCCAATGTGGCATCTAGACTCCACTCAATTGATCAAACTGAAGTGTGATCTGAAGAGAATATTCTCCTAGAGGAATATTCTCCCTAAACTAGAGGAGACTGGATAATGAATAATAAAAATAGGGAAAACCATAGGAAAAATAAATCATAGGTGGGGGTGAAGTATCTCCAACATATTTAGTTTTGAAGGATATGATGAAATAATTACTAAACTTTTTCTGGGAAGTATCATTTGGCCTTGGTTGGTAGTTGAATATTCAATCACATCCTCTAAATCTCTGTTTGACCCCTTCTAGCCATTATGATTTTCTTTTGTAGAATTATATCCTTTCGTAATTATGTCCATGCATCTAGTTCCAAATCATCAATGGAAGGAAACACTTATCCCTTGTTATCTCATTAAGTAGGGATGGCTAATAAAGTTTTAGGTTTCTAGATCTAGTACCGACAAAATGTGCATATAAGGTGTAACTTTAATAGTATGTAAATTATTTCCTACCTTCTCCAATATTTACAAACATCCATGTTTTATGACTTTGATTTTATTCCCAAGTCCCTATAACGTTTTCTTATTAAGGTGTAACCAAAACCTCTTCTACCTAGAAATCCTTTTAAAAACTATGGTTATTATGTATTCTCTTGTATTTATTTAAGGCTTTTTCAATTTCTGTTGAACTTGTAAGTGTTTTACATTGTCTCATTTATGAACATTTTTTCCTTCAATACATTAATTAAGGTTGTTTCTTGTACTACAAGTTGTCCATATTCAATATCCAATGGTTATGGTGTAAAATATCCAAAACAAATTTTAAAAGGAGGCTTACTAGTGGAAGTGTAGACAAATTTATTATAAGAATGTTGTATGTAAAAAAAATTCTCATTGAAAGTTATTTGATGCTTATTATTGTAACCTCTCTAAAGATAAAACAGATTTATATTCACTACATTTTTCAACCCATTAATTTATGACATAAATGAAATGGATATATTTAGTTTAGTATCCAACTTTTCAAACAATGAAGTACAAAATTCACTAAGGAATCTAGTATCTCTATAAGAAATTATTCTTCTTTGAATGAGAAAACACACATGGGACCTTTCAAAGAAAAATAATACAAGGTGTCAAAACACAAATCTTTCTAATCCTACATATTACCTCATATAGGTAGTCATGCGATTTTCTTATCCTCAACAAACTCCCAACAATCTCCATGGATATGCTTTCCTATTAGACCTTGTGGGGAATGGGAGTGGATTGTATATCCGTTTATTCCCATCACTAATCTTACTAGTAAAATATTAAATATGTACTTTAATAAATTTACCTTCTTCTTATTTTACCTTGGGCCAATACTTACATTTTCATGCTGACCATAGTCTTTTGAAAACCAAAATGACAAGCAACCTTGAAGGTGTGAGCCTCCCCTATAATTTATAATATTTCTTCCTTTGGTACATGATGCATCCTCATATTATATATCCATATTGGATATGGAAATAAACATTTTATTTCTCTTGTTTTCCTTAAAATTGTTGACACACCCCTTTGAACTCATATTATACATATTGATCTATGTATGCTTTAGGGGTGAATGTCCCCATGTGAATAAATTCTCCTAGAGCTATGATTTTTTATGTTTATGATTAGGATAAATAATAAACCAACTTATTGGTTGTTCCCTTCTTATATTTATTGAATAGATAAAATGTTTGTAGAAATACAACCCACTTATAGTCTCTTAATTTCTTGGATATTACTATGGTCTTGTGAGTATTGTAGA
Organism: Picea engelmannii; assembly: GCA_009831015.1. NCBI lineage: Eukaryota > Viridiplantae > Streptophyta > Pinopsida > Pinales > Pinaceae > Picea > Picea engelmannii. The sequence goes on from ML776607.1 coordinate 464,713, forward strand.
GTTTGGTGATTGGTGTGGAGGATGGTATCCTTACCTAATATATAGTGCTTCCATTTATTGACTTATTAAACCAAGGATTCAATCCCCGTGTCATATGTGGGGTATTTTAATACTACTCAATGGTATATCCCCGAATGTTAGTTGAGTGTGTTGAACATATGCTTATACTAAGAGAGGGGGGCTGAATCAAGATAAGATACTTTTTAATTTAATTGATAATTCATTAATAATTCATTGACTTTAAAATAGTTAATGCATGTAAATTCAAATCACAATACAAAGAGTTTAACTTGGAAACCATTGTGGAAGAAAACCACAAACACTTATTTGTATAAATGTATATAGGAACCAACTTACTGTTACAAAAATGGTAGGCACCAACCTACTAGAGACACCAATATCTTTAGTTGAGAACAAACTTAGTAAGACATTATGTAGGCACAAATATATTGGAGACACCAATATCCTCATATGAGCACCAATTCAACAAGATATTGCGTAGGCACCTACTGGCGACACCAATCTCCTCAATTAAGCACCGACTCAGTAAGACCTGTATAAAAACCAACCTAATATATTCATACATATAGTACTTTTGAATTCACTTGGATGATTCATACTTCATTTATTTCATATCATCATCATACCCTTAAATTGCATTCTTAGGTGCCTCTATTTGCTTCATACCCCAAACATAGCTTCAAACCCTAGCCAGATTTATACTTCATGCCATAGTGAACCTCATAGCATCATTCCCAAAATAATTTCATATTTCAGCATCACAAACTCAACAAATCTCACTTTGCAGCATCTGAGACCTTATTCATTCATAGCAGACCCTTAAAACTCCAAGAAAACTCCTCTTGCACACCTTTAGACCCAAAGAATACTCACCAAATTCTCTTCCACACCTCATACCTCTTTTGTCCACCTAAACATTAATATTGTTTCTTGGATACTCTTCAAATGCACACATCTATCATGTATTTATAATTTTTTTGTGCTCACTTTTAGGGATGACCTGTAAAGACTAGTTAGGGAAACCAAAATTTTCTAGATGGGTTGTCTAATAGAAAAATTAATATTTATTTATTCCTAAGGAGTTAGAATGGATTCCATACACCATTGGAAAGGTCTTGGAATACATTTTCCAACCATAAAACCTATGCACCCATTTGAGATAGTTATTTAGAGTAAAAATTCATTCAAAGATAGGGTATCCAAATTAAGCATAAAAAAACCAAAAACAATATTTCCAACAATCTCCATTTTGAAATATTTATCTTTGACATATGTAGTCTCCCCTTATATTTGAAATCAATGAAAAAAATATTTCCAACAATATCCCCCTTTGTAATTAATAGAAACAATTAGTCAATTATGATACTCCCCTTATCAACAACTTTCCTTGTGTTTGTAATTATTCTTATGTTTGTAAATTCTCCCCATTTTAAATCAATGGAAAATGGTTTCACCCCTATGCTTGTGATTCCCTTTATTGATGATATGAGAGAGATATAAATCCCATAAAATGTTTTTCTCCTTTGACCTCATCGAGAACATATACATTGCTCCGGGTTCTATTTTCATTTTCCACTAATCTTCTTGAACCTGGCTCCCTTATCTCACATTATTTAGAATGAAATGTGAGGTTGTAACCTTACTGAAACATTTGAATAACACTTAGAATATTGTGTATTAAACCTTCAACATAAAATACATTATGTTTTTTAGCCTCTCAATCATCAATACTAACAGGTGTAAGGCCTCTTCCTACAGAGCCTTATAAAATATAAATTTAATTATAAAACATAAATTAAATTAGAGAAATGTTATCCTAACATCTTCACAATTTCATAACCAGCATATAACCACTCATATTAATTAAATTTTGTGAGAAGATCATAATAAATTATATAACACAGAAAAAAAAATGAAAATGCATACCTCTAACTGATGCTATCATTGTTCTGCAACTCTGCCTAATGCTCTGCTTGATGCACTTCCCAAAACTATCTAACCACCCAACCATCTAGGAACAGAGCCTCTCTGGCTCCCTATCTCCAGGATTCTGTAAGGATTCCTAGCTCTCGAGCCCAAAACTCCCAGCAATAGGTGCCCCCTTGTAATAGACCCTCTACAAGATTCTCTAGCCAAAACCCGTAATACAGTCTTCCAATCTCCCAAAAACAAAATATCCCCTCAAAAATGCCCCAATATAGTCTCCTAATCTCAAAATAATTCTCCCTACCAAGTCCCCTTCTCCTAAGTGTTTTTCCCTCTCATAACCCCCCTTTCCCATTCACCGCCTCTTCATTTCATTAAGACTCACCCACCTTATCTCTCCATTCCATGCCAACCACCTTATCCCTCCATTCAATGCCAACCACCTTATCCCCTTCTCCTTAATGGTTCCATCCTTCGATATGTTTAGTTTTCTTTTAATAAATTAAAATTTATTAAACTTAAATTCATTACCCAAATATTTAATGAGTTAATTAGTTAATTAATCAATTAATTAATATACATTAAACAATTAATAGTTCAGGACAATTAATTGATTAATTAATTAAACTTAATATACTTTAAACAATTATTTAACTATGACAATTAATTATTTAACTAGGGTTGTTACATACACCCACCCTTCAGGAAACTTCGTCCCGAAGTTAAAGTATTTTATGATACAAGGGAAAAGACACATGGTTCACACATTCATAACAAATAACCGACATTATAAATAAGTAATCCAAGAAAACTCATACATACTAGTGTACATGTGCAAGAAATGCATGTGTAGCTAGTACATACAAGTCTCGTGCATGTACTAATAACAATAACTATCATCTCTATTGTAATTTTTGTATGCATCCAATCCATTCAACGAGACTATTCATTTTATAAAATACAATAACCCAATCAAATGTTTGCGAAATCCTTTAATTACAATTATCTGGCTCAACAATGTTATTTAGACAATTGTAGTTTAGTTAAGTAATTATGAATATTCATATATACACTTTTATTTTCAGAAGGAAAAACAATAAATTCCACCATATGACAAATCTCTATACACTCTCAACTATTTCTACTCATCCTTCCTCCCTAACTTATTTCCATCTTCCATTCCTATCCTTCCTCTACTGGACTATCTTGGAGCATCAACTATATTGACCTAACTCCAAATATAACCTGTAAGAAAAAGTGTCACTATCTTGACCAAGCTTTCCCAGCAGGCAACTGATAGTCATCATCACACGTCTAGGGGAGCGTGAGATAACACCGTCCTCCTATGACTCCATTTTTCAGAGGATACATGGTGGGAAATGCCTCCACCCCTCCTAACAGGACTAGGGTCCACACCCTACCACGGAATATACAATGACACCATGTTGTTGGGAGTTTTGTCATTGTTTTTTCGGTTTTGGGTAGTTTCACCTTCTGAAATCCTGCACTAGTCCACATATCATAGCAATGCATCCAAACCAATATAATTTCACATACAAAGATTCATACCATATTGTTTCTTGGCCAGTGGTCATGAAATCCACTTTCATCATCATTATCCCTTGGCTATTTCACAGCCCAATAACTTGCAGATTAGTCTATAACACAAACTCATACATATCTATGCATTATCATCATGTAATTGCATACAACCATAATTTCAATTCGGTACTCATGTACCAACAACTTTAACATCAAAGTTTTCAAGTTAGAAATAGATCTCATAATATCCCATAATTCAATTAACGGCACCCATTCATAGAATTATCATTTACATAATGGATTGCATCATATCCAACATCATTCAAATAACATTTAAATCTTCATAGGATTCGCATTCACACAATATATTGCATCATATCCTTCATCATCAATAACACTTAAACATTCATAGAATTTACAGTCACATAGTAGATCACATCATATTCATCATCATCATCAATAACATTTAAATATTCATAAAATTTACATTCTCACAACATATCGCATCATATCCATCATTATTCAAATATGTTTAAACATTCGTAAAGGTTCATACGCCTTAAAAGTTCAAGTGTATCATTTAATAGTTTCATTGTGAATAGAAAATAAAGGTGTTTAGGCCTCAGGTAATCTTAGATGTCTAAGTCAAAATGTGGCGTTACATACACCCAACCTTCGAGAACATATTCTAGAGGTGGTCAAAAAAGTGAGGGATAATCTCGTCGTAATGTCTCGGCATCCTCCCAAGTAGCAGATCCTAGACTAAACTTGTCCCACTAGACCTTAACTTGGTCTACCAGATGGTTCCTGAGCTGTCGGACTCTATGGTCCAATATGCGTAACGGTTCTACCATGAGGGTTCCCACTTCTGATACCTACAATTCCTTCCAATTTAGTTTATGTGATTCATAAGCAACATAATGACGTAGAACATATACACGAAAAACGTTATGAGTTTTATGCAAGTGGGGTGGCAATACGAGACGATAGGCGACAGGTCCAATTTTATCTTGGATTTTGAATGGTCCTATAAATCAAGGTGAAAACTTTGTCCCCTTCCTGAACCATATGGTACTCTTATTAGGCCTGATATGAATGAAAACCTGATCTCCCGCTTTATAACTTCGGTCAGTCTTGTGTGAATCCACATAAATTTTCTGTCAATCATGTGCTTCCTTTAGTCTTTGCCTAATATGAATCACCTGTTCCTCCATCTCTTGAATCAATTCTGGCCCAACTGTTACTCAGTATTCTAACCTCTCCCAACTCAATGGAATTCTACATGGCCTTCTATACAGAGCTTCATTGGGTGGCATTCTGATGGAGCTATGAAAATTGTTATTGTAGGCAAACTCTACCAAAGGTAGGTACTTCTCCCAATGGGTTTGATTATCCATGAGATACATCCTAAGCATGTCTTCCATGACTTGACTTACTCTCTCAGTTTTCCCATCTGTTTCAGGATGATAAGCTATGCTTAATTTCAACTGAGTCCCCAACGCTGACTGCAAACTTGTCCAAAACCTAGAAGTGAATTTGGAGTCCCTATCTGAAATGATATTCTTAGGTATCCCATGCAAACGGATGACCTCACTTACAAACACGCGTGCCACATCAGTAACATCATAAGTGTCTCTAACCGGAATAAAATGAGCACTCTTGGTTAACTTATCAACTATCAAAAGAATAACATTGTGTCTATAAGATGTGAGCGGAAACCCCACAATAAAATCCATAGAAATGACTTCCCACTTGGTCATAGGAACATCATGTGGTTGTAGGAGATCTGTCGAGTGATGGTGGATGACTTTCATGTAACATCCTTCTCTGGTGCAGTGAGTGAACTTATTCTTTGAGGACACTTTCTTGCAAGTGATCCGGATTATTATGCTATTGAAACATTTGATTGTGATTATGAGGGGTATGGGTTGATGACATGTTGTTTTACCGCCTCGACATAGACAGGTGCTATTGACTCGATTTTACCGAGTGTGACAGATTATGGACCTCGAGGATGCAGAGGCATCGATGGAACCCCTTGGACTCTAGATCGAGTCAGGGAGTGTACCATTGGGGTTTGATTGTTTTACTGTGATATTAGTGCATTTTATTAGATGATATGATATGGATATGTTCTGACATGATTTGTTGATGATGCAGGCTGACGATAGCTTATCGACCAGACTCACATGTGGAGTAAAGGGGTCACACACGACTACCAGATATATTGAGGGAGAGGTGTGGACAACAGCCCTGCCACAACCTACTAGCACTCTCGTTGTGGCTCGAACTATAGGTTAACATTTACCTACTTCAAGAGGACCCATGATGTCATGAGGGAACACTGCGATAGTCGCTCATGATGATTCTAAGGGGCAGACAATAAGGTGGGGGCCTTATTCCTTAGAGTCCCTTAGTCTCCCACAAGTTCCCCTGGCAGAGTATTGACTCTAGGGGTTATTGATGTCTACCAAGTCAGTCAAGAGGTGAGTGGCACCCTTGGAACACGTAGTGCGTCTTGAAGGGCACGTCGTGCAAGGGAAACAGATTAAGGTGAGTGGCACCCTTGGAGCACCTAGTGCGTCCTGAAGATAACGTCGCGTTGTTGATGATAGAGGAACGAACCTATATGGCCTTAGGATGATTAACGTGTTAAGAATTTTTAAAACAAATTCCCTAATTAAATGTTGCCCAGTACGAAAATTAAAGGTTTAAGTCTAAACTATGCTAGTATTAAAATTTTATCTCTCTATAAAAAAAAATAATAAAAATAAAAATAAAAACAACATAAATAATAATTTTGATCTTCATTAAATCTTGTAACACGAAGGGAGTAAGAAATTAATTGTTTCATAAAAAAAAAAAATGTTGGATTAAAATTTAAAAAGGGAATTAATCGTTTTATTATTTTATGATAATTTAAAATATATTAATTTAATGAGAAAAGGGAAAAAGGGAGTTAATTTCCACACCCGCCTTTTTGAGTTCTAACTAAAAGGGGAATGAGGGAAAAATCTAAAATATTAGGAAACTAGGAAAAGAGGTAAACATATAAAGGGAAAAAGGGAACATAAGGGAAAAAAAGCGGAAAGTCAAACTTAGGAAAGTATCTACCATTTAAGAGCTTTCTAATTTAAATTGAACTAGAAATTTAATAATGGGGAAAGCCATTAAAACCTGTAAGAGAATTTGGGGACACCTAGGAGTGATTCTAGGAGTAACTCTAGGTGGGTGAGGGAAATAAAGATAATTAATTAATTAAAGAAATTAATTTATGGAGGAATGAAGGGGATGGGTGACACTTGTACGGGGAGGAATTTTTATGAATTAAATTTTTAAAAATTAATTAAACGCAGTTTTAGGAAGGTAAGGAACCATAGAACTCTATATAATGAAGGGGGGAGATGGAGGCTGAGATCTTTTGTTTGCGTAACGTTGTGCTTCATAAATATCTTCTTGACTGACTTAACTTGTGGGAGTTGGGATACCCAGCTCGGTGAGGAGTGGTAGCTCGGGCTTACGAGGCGAGCTGGGAGCTAGTCGAAATCTCTGGATAGTGAGTGTGTGACCCCTTTGCAGCTTGTGGGGCTAAGGGGGAAGAAGAGTACCCCTAGCATTGGTTGGGAGGTACCGGTGAAGTCTCGACAGTCGATGAACGGGAGTTGCATGGAGCACGCAGGATGTCATTCAGATCGGGCGATTAGGCAATGGTATGCTCTCTTAATTTTTGTATGGTAGAATGTATTAGGACTTATGCTTGGATCTGCTTATTTAATGGAGAAGTAAACTAATGTGTTTTTTTAAATTGATGACTGAAACTTTCCTTAGCCTAGCTCGATGGTTGTTGACTCCCATGGCCTTCGTTTTCCCTCATGTCTTGACCACCTTGTTGTGTTGATTGTGACGTTCGTTGTTGTTTAGCCTTCATCCCTAGATCATCAGTCCTTTCCTGAGCAGTCGGTCAGGAGCCTGATCTATGGTCATCGCCTTAGCGTTAAAAGACCTATGGATCTCAATGCCCAGCTTTTATGTGTGAGGATGATGAGCGAAGGACGAAACGGTTAGCTGACTAACCTTGATGTTTGTCCCTGGCTGATTGTGGATTACGCCAGTTGGCAACGACCTTTGTGTGTGGATTATCTTGTGTCCTGGTTGGTTTTATCTATGCCTTGACTGATAGAACCCCTGCAATCATTACATGACCTTTACCATTGGATCCTTGTGTTCTCCTACTGTTGTCTGCGTTGTATTGGGGTATTCTGGCAATGAAAAACGAAATGAATTCATCTATGCATTTTACATTGGGTATTCTGGCAACGAAAAATGAAATGAATTCATCTCTGCATTTTACATTGGGTATTCTGGCAAGGAAAAACGAAATGATTTCTGGTCTACATTTTATTTTGGGTATTCTCGCAATGAGAAACATAATGAATTCATCTCTGCATTTTACATTGGGTGTTCTGGCAATGAAAAACAAAATGAATTCATCTCTGCTTTTTACAATGGGTATTCTGGCAATGAAAAACAAAATGATTTCTGGTCTGCATTTTTATTTTGTATTCTGGCAATGGAAAAGAGGAACTATTCTTGTCTGCATTTCGTTTTACCTTTGGGGCAATTTTTCCCTTGATGAAGAATGTGTTTTGATTTAAAATTTTTATGCCATTTGATTCCTGTTAATGCCCACGTTTTCTCTTTTCAATTCATCAAATTTCTTGTTGTGAAAGACCATGATTTTGTAAATTAAAAATGGATTGTGTGGCATGCTGAATTCGCCCAGGTTTTTGCTTTCCAATTCATCAAATTTCCTTGTTGTTACCACGACTTTATTCCGGCAATGAAATATTATTATTTCCAAATACGAAGTTCATTGATGGCACTTCATTCTTAATGTGAAACGACTGGCTGGATGGCATCAAAAATGAAATTCTAGCACTGTAATTTTTATTTCTGACAAGTCTGAATTTATACTTCGATTACTGTTACACAGATTTCATTCATAATGTTACACCGATTTTATTGCCATGACATGCCATTAAGGATGGTTGTGTTTACTTCCTTAAGGACCACGCTTTTCCATCAATTTGTTGATTGGGTTGTTGTAGTATGACCGCGAGTTGATCCTTCAATGTAGTATTCTCTTTCCTTCTTCGACAATTGAGTTTACCCAGCGTTATCGCTGCAATCATTAACTGCTACAACGATGTTGTTAGTCAGGCGGTTTCCTTCTTTATGTGAATAGACAGTTAGATATTGATATAGTTACTATAAATAGACGACATGTGTAATTAATTGTTTACCAGTGTCATATTTAGCATTCTTCTTTGATATAGTTAATGTGGTTATATATATCGTTAAGTGATAGTTAGATTGTAATTTGGGGATTATTTTAGAATTTCCCATTTAGATTATGATTAATGGTTAAATGAGATTAGTGAGTATTGCCCCAAGTAGATATTAAGCTTGCTAAATTAAGGCAATACCATATTAATTGTCAATGTCATATAATTTGATTAAATGTATTACTTTCAAGGAAATACTGTAATAGTATAGTGAGTAAATGTTATATCTCCTTCAATCCCATCACCGTGTTATGATCTTAAGTTTAATGCCTAGCCTCTAATACTTTCTCTACTGATCATTTAGTGGAATGACCAATTCTACTGGTTAAATGTTATATAGTAACAAGTGTTAATGTCTTACACATCATTCCCAACCATGATTGCATTAAGGATTAAATTGATGGCACGTTGATGACCCACAGACTTGTTGATTTTTATGTCAATATAGAATTGTAATTTATGGACTAATTGAATTTGACAAACTATTGGATGAGTAACCGATGTTAAACACGATGGTCAGTTGGACTATTTTAGACGTGATTAATGGTTGGGTTGTTGACGAAGTCATTTTTAGTTTTCATTTCCCATTGAGGGTGTTGTTGTTTATTATAAGTAATGTTTGTACTTGGTTATGTAAACGTGTAATGTGAATGGATTTTCTCACTGTAAGGGTTCTAGCTACTTGTGTAATGAATTTTGGGTGTGTTGGGTTGTTAGGATGTTTGTCTTTAGTTTAGTAGGCTTGGTCTGCATGTGTCGGGCGGGATGTAGACACCTCCTTGTTCCTCAGAACAGTCACCAACCTTGAGACCTTAAATGGTCAAAATCAATGGGAACCTGGGCTTAAGCGTTGCTTATGTGTCCTGGAGGTCCTAACCATTGCAGGGTAGGACAGGCGAGTAGTCTTTGTTGGTTGAATGTCGTACATTGCTTCCAGGTGCTTGATGTGATTTTATGTTAGGTCGTTATGTTGTTGTTGCGTGAGTTGCATGTGTTGTGTTCATCGTCGTGTTGCAATGTTGGGTATAATGTCATTATTACCTTCCTACACACACACAAAAAAAAAAAAAATTAAGGGTGATTTTACTGGTTGTGCATCGTAGGAGTCGTACCAGAAGAGGGGATTTTACATGTGGTATTAGAGCGGGTTCAACCCGCGAATTGGGATCGCTACAGCTTTCGTTGATATGATTTGATTATAATGTTGCTAATTGAGTTGACTTGTATTCGTGCAGGTAATCATGGTTAGAGGATGCCGCGGAGGCGGACGACATGGTGCTAGGGGGGGAGGCGCAACGCCTCCAATAGCATCCATGCCTGAATGATCTAATCCCCAGGGAGACAAGCAGGTTGTCAGACAGGTGCAGATAACATTTGGTGATGTGGTTGGAATGATGAGATCTTTTTAGTGCATGTCTGAGGCACTGATCAGCCATTTGGATAGAGATGAGGCCAGGGTGTCGACACCCGCTGAGGATCCACTGTGTGCTCCAATCGGTATTGGTAGCATTCACCGTGAACTCGAGAAGGTCAAATTTCCCAAGTTCTTTGGTGCCCTGGATGGCGCAGCCCCTGAGGCATGGTTGGAGAATATGGCGATGTGCTTTGCAATTCGTGATTATACCTCCAACATGAAGGTCTGCATGGTGGTATTCCAACTAAAAGGAAGAACTCTTCTATGGTGGAAGATGCTCCTACCACAGCTGAACATGGCCTTCGAAAACATGTCATGGGAACTGTTCAAGGAACGATTCCGAGAGATATACCTTTCATATGAATTCATTGAGTGTCAGCTCAACGATTTCAACTCCCTACGATAGGGTGGTCGTATGGTGCCTGAGTACGAGACCCATTTTATGGAGTTTCTCTGGTATGTTCTGCACCTTAAAAATGAGAAAATTAAGGTCAACAGGTTCGTGTTTAGCCTTAGCGACAACATATGTGAAAAGGTCAGGATTTTGATGCCTCAAACCTTGCATGATGTCATCCAGAAGGCCCTCATAGTGGAGGAGGAGCTTATCAGCAGGGGTCAGAGTAGGACTCTAGCGAGACCAATAGGGAAGGTGTCATCTGGAGCATAGCAGCATCAGACACCAGCCAGACATACGTTGGGATATCGTGGCTTCCAGAGGGGATCCACTTTCACTACACCTCGACAACTGACGCCTCAGTAGCGGACACCTTATTGGGGACCATAGCATCAACAACAATGTCGACTGCAGCAGTAGCATTTTAGGCCTATTCAACAGAACAAACCAGGATTCTAGGTCGGTGGGCCATCATCTTCACTTCGGGTACCAGGACTACTGGGACGAAGAAGGGGTATTGGACGTGTGGGGAGACACACTACCAGTGCGACTGCCCTGTGAAGAGAACTAGAGTGTTTGGATCAGCTAGACCCACTACCGTGGGAGATATGGGCAAGGCCCATCGGATTCATGCAATAGTGAATAACTGCTAGGAAAAGCATCAATCAACTATGTTTGAGATGACAGGTACCGTCGTTGATCAAACCCTTAGTATTTTGATAGATCTCGGTGCTACCGAGAGTTTCATTTCTGGTGCAGTGCTAAAAAGGATTAAGGTAAAGGTAATCGAATAGGACGAGCTTAGTTTCGTAGCGATGGCTTCAGGAGCCAAACAGAAGGTTGGAGGAAAGGTTACGTGTTGTACCCTTAACCTGGGAGAGTTTGTCACAAGGGATAACCTGTATGTCACGATCTTATGATCTTATGATGTCGTAATTGGTATGGACTGGTTGGAATCGCATGAGGCGATACTCAACTGTAAGACGAAATGGTTGAGCTTGGTTGATGACGAGGGACATAGACGTGTGATTGTAGGACCTAACCAGGATGTTTCCTTGAGGTTCATCTCTTCCTTATAGCTATGGAAGAGTATGCACAAGGGGTGCAAGCTTTATGCAATCCTTGCATTAAATGAAAAGGGATTAACGAAAGGTTTAGAAAAACTTCTGGTGCTGAGAGAGTTTGCAGACATATTTCTAGAGGAGTTACCTAGGATGCCACCAGACAGGGAATTGGAGTTCACTATGGACCTAAAACTGGGAATTAAACCGATAGCAAGAACACCTTATCGGATGTCAACCCTGGAGTTACAAGAGTTGAAAATGCAACTGAAGGAGTTGCTGGACCTGGGATAGATACGTCCTAGTGTGTCACCATGGGGTGCACCTGTTATTTTCATACGAAAGAAGGATGGGTTGTGGAGGCTCTTCATTGACTACCATCAATTGAATAAGGTCACAATCAAGAATCAATATCCATTGCCGAGGATTGATGATATGTTTGATCAAATGAACGGCGTGACGGTGTTCTCAAAGATCGATTTGTGATCAGGGTATCACCAGTTATGGATTAAGGAAGATGATGTCCCTAAGACCACCTTTAAGATGAGGTTTGGACATTACGATTTTATTGTTTGACCATTTGGACTGACAAACGCCCCAGGGGTATTTATGAGTTTGATGAACGGGGTGTTCCGCGAGTACCTGGACAAGTTCGTCCAAGTATTCATTGACGATATTTTGATCTACTCTCGGACGACGGAGGAGCATGACGAACACTTTCACTTGGTACTATAGTGTCTGCGAGAGCACAAACTGTATGGGAAGTTGTCCAAATGCTCTTTTTATAAATCGAAGATTCACTACTTAGGGCATGTCATCTCCGATGAAGGCATTGCCATGGATCCAGCCAAGGTTGAGGATATTATGGAATGGCATGCGCTGATGAATGTCCCGAAAGTGCGTAGCTTCATGGGTTTAGCAAGATACTATCGATGGTTCATCAAGGGATTTTTGAAGATAACAAATCTAATCACGAAGTTGCAGAAGAAGAACAAGAAGTTTGTTTGGACCAAGAAATGTGCGGAAGCATTTCAGAGGCTCAAGGAGTTGTTGACAACAACACCAATACTAAAGGTCCCTGACATGGATGTGGACTTCTTGGTATGCACTGACGCATCCAAGGAAGGATTAGGTGGAGTCTTGATGCAAGACAGACGAGTGATCGCTTACATTTCAAGGAAATTGAGAAGGCACGAGGAGAACTACGCGACGCATGATTTGGAGTTGTTAGCCATCGTATATGCCTTGAAGGTTTGGAGACACTACCTTATTGGACAAAAATTTGATTTAAAGACTGACCACTATGGACTACAACACATCTTTACGCAAAGTGACCTGAATGCGCAACAACAACATTGGTTGAAATTGCTTAGCGAGTACGACTTTGAGATTACTTACATAAAAGGAACAGTGAACCGAGTGGCAAACGCATTGAGTCAGAGACCGTGCATCTTTTCGGTGCTGCCTCTTCAGACGAATCTACGTGAAAAGATTATAACCTTACAACGTGACGATGATTGGTACAAAGAGGTCGAGGGTTTTATCGGACAAAACACAATGATGGTACCATGATCTGAAGGATTTTCATTTGATAGTGATGGTTTATTGAGGTTTAAAAATTGTATCTACATACCGTCGAATGACGAGTTGAGTATGTTGATCGTGAGCGAGCCTCTTAGAGTAGTTTACATGGCTCACCCGAGAGTCATGAAGATGAGGTTAGACCTTAAACCCGTATTCTTCTGGAAGGGAATGAAGGCACACATAGTCAACTATGTGGCCAAATGTCTAGAATGTTACTAGGTAAAGGACAAACATAGACACCCAACAGGATTACTACAACCACACGCTATTCCAGAATCAAAATGAGAAGTTATCTCAATGGATTTTATCGTTGGATTGCCACTAACGACGAGGAGACATGACTCGATTTTCGTAGTAGTAGACACTCTGACGAAGAGTGCTCACTTTATTCTTGTGCATACGACGTATCAGGCACCTGACATAGCTAGACTTTTCATCAGTGAGATTGTGAGACTGCATGGCATGCCTAAGAGGATTATATCCGATCGAGGATCGGTGTTTACTGGATGATTTTGGATGAGTTTCCAAGAGGCCTTGGGAACCCAACTTAACTTTAGTACTGTGTATCACCTGAATACTGACGGGCAGACCGAACAAATGAACCAGACCTTGGAGCACATGTTGCGCATGTATGTAATGGACCAACAAAAGCATTGGGAAGAATTCTTGCCACTGGTGGAGTTCACTTACAACAATAGTTACCAAAGCACCATTAAGATGGCGCCTTTTGAGTTTCTTTATGGGTGACCATGTCGGACTCCTTTGAGTTGGGATCAGCTTAAGGATAGGGTCTTGGTGGGACCGGAAGTGATCCAAGAAATGGAAGAGAAAATTCAAACAAGAATACAAAGGATTAAAGAAGCGCAAGATCGACAGAAGAGTTATGTCGATGCGCACCGTGTCGACTATTGTTACGAGGTCGGTGATCGAGTATTCTTGCGGGTTAAACCACATAAGAGTTCGATCAAGTTTGGAAAGGGAGCTAAAATCTCTCCTAGGTTCATGGGACCATTCGATATTGTGGAGAGAAAGGGGCCCCTGGCCTACCGACTAGCCTTGCCTGATTCTTTGAGGTGTATGCACGATGTTTTTCATGTATCTGTTTTGAGACATTATATTAGTGATCCTACACATGTTATTAACATGAGTTCCTTGCAGGTATCAGATGAGGGGGTGCTCTCGACTAAGCCAATCTGCATCTTGGATCATTGCGTTCGATAACTATGACATCGAATGATAGATCAGGTCAAGGTCCAGTGGGACAACTATAGTCCGCACTCGGCGACCTGGGAGGACGCATATGATATGCGCCAACAGTTTCCATTTTTTTTTGATACATAGAATTATGATACTGTGACACACATTATTTCGACACTTATATGTAACATCCCACTCTGGTGCACTGAGAAAACTTATTCTTTGAGGACACTTTCTTGCAAGTGATCTGGATTATTATGCTATTGAAAAATTTGATTGTGATTATGAGGCGTATGGGTTGATGACATGTTGTTTTACCGCCTCGACATAGATAGGTGCTATTGACTAGGTTTTACTGAGTGTGCAGGATTATGGACCTCAGGGATGCAGAGGCATCGATGGAACCCCTTGGACTCTCGATCGAATCAGGGAGTGTACCATTTGGGTTTGATTGTTTTACTATGATATTGGTGCATCTGATTAGATGATATGATGTGGATATGTTATGACATGATTTGTTGATGATGCAGGCTGACGATAGCTTGCCGACCAGAATCACATGTGGATTAAAGGGGGCATGCATGACTACCAGAGATGTTGAGGGAGAGGTGTGGACAACAACCCTGCCATAGCCTACTAGCACTCCCGCCATGGCTCGAACTATAGGTTAATGTTTACCTAGTTCGAGAGGACCCACGATGTCATGAGGGCAGACTGTGATAGTCGCTCACGATGATTTTAAGGGGCATGCAATAAGGCGGGTGCCTTATTCCTTAGAGGCCCTTAGTCTCCCACAAGTTCACCCAGCAGATTATTGACTCCAAGGGTTATTGATGTCTACCAAGTCAGTCAAGAGGCGAGTGGCACCCTTGGAGCACGTAGTGCGTCCTGAAGGGCACGTCGCGCAAGGGAAACAGATTAAGGCGAGTGGCACCCTTGGAGCACCTACTGCGTCCTGAAGGGCACGTTGTGTTGTTGATGATAGAGGAATGAACCTATATGGCCTTAGGACGATTAACGTGTTAAGAATTTTTAAAACAAATTCCCTAATTAAATGTCGCCCAGTACGAAAATTAAAGGTTTAAGTCTAAACTATGCTAGTGGTAAAATTTTATCTCTCTATAAAAAAAAATTAATAATAATAAAAATAAAAGAAACATAAATAATAATTATGATCTTCGTTAAATCTTGTAACACGAAGGGAGTAAGAAATTAATTGTTTCATAAAAAAAAAAATCCATTGGATTAAAATTTAAAAACGGAATTAATCGTTTTATTATTTTATGATAATTTAAAATATATTAATTTAATGAGAAAAGGGAAAAAGGGGGTTAATTTCCACACCTTCCTTTTTGAGTTCTAACTAAAGGGGGAAAGAGGGAAAAATCTAAAGTATTAGGAAACTAGGAAAATAGGTAAACATAGAAAGGGAAAAAGGGAACATAAGGGAAAAAAAAGTGGAAAGTCAAACTTAGGAAAGTATCTACCATTTAAGAGCTTTCTAATTTAAATTGAACTAGAAATTTAATAATGGGGAAAGCCATTAAAACCTGTAAGAGAATTTGGGGACACCTAGGAGTTATTCTAGGAGTAACTATAGGTGGGTGAGGGAAATAAAAATAATTAATTAATTAAAGAAATTAATTTATGGAGGAATGAAGGGGATGGGTGACACTTGTACGGGGAGGAATTTTTAGGAATTAAATTTAAAAAAACTTAATTAAACAAGATTTTAGGAAAGTAAGGAACCATGAAACTCTATATAATGAAGGGAGGAGATGGAGGTTGGGATCTTCTGTTTGCATAACGTTACGCTACAGAAATATCTTCTTGACTGACTTAACTTGTGGGAGTTGGGATACCCAGCTCGTTGAGGAGTGGTAGCTCGGACTTGCGAGGTGAGATGGGAGCTAGTCAAAATCTCTGGATAGTGAGTGTGTGGCCCCTTTGCGGCTAGGGGGGCTAATGGGGAAGAAGAGTACCCCTAGCATTGGTTGGGAGGTACCAGTGAAGTCTCAATGGTCGGTGAGCAGGAGTTGCATAGAGCGCATGGGATGTCATTAAGAACGGGCGATCAAGCAATGGTACACTCTCTTAATTTTTGTATGGTAGAATGTATTAGGACTTATGCTTGGATTTTCTTATTTAATGGAGAAGTAAAATGATGTTTTTTTTTAAATTAATGACTGAAACTTTCCTTAGCCTAGCTCGATGGTTATTGACTCCCATGACCTTCATTTTCCCACATGTATTGACCACCTTGTTGTGTTGATTGTGACCTTCGTGGTTGTTTATCCTGAGTAGTCATCCAGGAGCCTGATCTATGTTCGTCTCCTTAGCATTAAAATACCTATGGATCTCAACGCCTTGCTTTTATCTGTGAGGATGATGAGTGAAGGACGAACCGGTTAGCCGACTACCCTTGATGTTTGTCCCTGGATAATTGTGGATTCCGCCAGCTGGCAACAACCTCTGCGTGTGGATTATCTTGTGTCTTGGTTGGTTTTCTCTATGCCTTGACTGATAGAACCCCTGCAATGATTTCATGACCTTTCCCATTGGATCCTTGCATTCTCCTACTATTGTCTGCGTTGTATTGGGATATTCTGGAAATGAAAAACGAAATGAATTCATCTCTGCATTTTACATTGGGTATTTTGGAAATGAAAAACGAAATGAATTCATCTCTGCATTTTACATTAGGTATTCTGGCAAGGAAAAACAAAATGATTTCTGGTCTTCATTTTATTTTGGGTATTCTGGAAATGAGAAATGGAATGAATTCATCTCTGCATTTTACATTGGGTATTCTGGCAATGAAAAACGAAATGAATTCATCTCTGCATTTTACAATGGGTATTCTGGCAATGAAAAACGAAATGATTTCTGGTCTGCATTTTTATTTTGTATTCTGGTGATGGAAAAGAGGAATTATTCTTGTCTGCATTTTGTTTTACCTTTGGGGAAATTTTTCGCATGATGAAGACTGTGTTTTTCTTTCAAATTTTGCTGCCATTTGATTCCTGTTAATGCCCACATTTTTTCTTTTTAGTTCATCAAATTTCTTGCTGTGAAAGACCACGATTTTGGAAATTAAAAATGGATTGTGTGGCATGTTGAATTCACCCACGTTTTTGCTTTCCAATTCATCAAATTTCCTTGTTGTTATCGCGACTTGGAACCATGACTTTATTCCGGCAATGAAATATTATTATTTCCAAATACAAATTTCATTGATGGCACTTCATTCTTAATGTGCAACAACTGGCTGGATGGCATCACAAATGAAATTCTGGCACTGTAATTTTTATTTCGGACAAGTGCGAATTTATACTTCGGTTACTGTTACACAGATTTCATTCATACTGTTACACCGCTTTTATTTCCATGACATGCCATTAAGGATGGTTGTGTTTACTTCCTTAAGGACCACGTTTTTCCATCAATTTGTTGATTGAGTTGCTGTAGTATGACCACGATTTGATCCTTCAATGGTGGTATTGTCCTTCCTTCTCCGGCAACTGAGTGTACCCAGCGTTATCGATGCAATCATTAACTACTACAATGATGTTGTTAGTCAAGCAGTTTCCTTCTTTATGTGAATATCCAGTTAGATATTGATATAGTTACTATAGATAGACGACATGTGTAATTAATTGTTTACCAGTGTCGTATTTAGCATTATGCTTTGATATATATAATGTGGTTATATATATCGTTAAGTGATAGTTAGATTGTAATTAGGGGATTATTTTAGAATTCCCATTTAGATTATGATTAATGGTTAAATGAGATTAGTGAGTATTACCCCAAGTAGAGATTAATCTTGCAAAATTAAGGCAATACCATATTAATTGTCAATGTCATATAATTTGATTAAATGTATTAATTTCAAGGCAATACTGTAATAGTATAGTGAGTAAATGTTATATCTCCTTCAATCTAATCACCGTGTTATGATCTTAATTTTAATGCCTAGCCTCCGATACCTTCTCTACTGATCATTTAGTGAAACGACCAGTTCTACTGGTTAAATGTTATATAGTAACAAGTGTTAATGTTTTACACATCATTCCCAACCATGATTGCATTAAGGATTAAATTGATGGTACGTTGATGACCCAGCTATGATTTAGACTTGCTCACTTGATACACTTTTAAATGTTAATTTAGATCGACGTACATTGACCTAATTGCAACCAGACTTGTTGATTTTTATGTCAATGTAGAATTGTAATTTATGGACTAATTGAATTTGAATTACTATTGGATGAGTAACCGATGTTAAACACGATGGTCAGTTGGACTATTTTAGACGTGATTAATAGTTGGGTTGTTGACGAAGTCATTTTTAGATTGCGTTTCCCGTTGAGGGTGTTGTTGTTTATTATAAGTAATGTTTGTACTTGGTTATGTAAACATGTAATGTGATTGGATTTGCTCACTGTAAGGGTTCTAGTTACTTGTGTAATGAATTTTGGGTGCATTGGTTTGTTAGGATGTTTGTCTTTAGCTTAGTAGACTTGGTCTGCTTGTGTCGGGTGGGATGTAGACACCTCCTTGTTCCTTAGAACAGTCGCCAACCTTGAGAGATTTAATGGTCAAAATCGATGCGAACCTAGGCTTGAGCGTTGCTTATGTGTCCTGGAGGTCCTAACCATTGCAGGGTAGGACGGGTGGGTAGTCTTCGTTGGTTGAATGTTGTACATTGCTTCCAGGTGCTTGATGTGATTTTATGTTAGGTTGTTATGCTTTTTTGCGTGAGTTTCATGCGTTGTGTTCATCGTCATGTTGCAATGTTGAGTATAATGTCATTATTACCTTCCTACACACACACAAAGAAAAAATATTTAAGGGTGATTTTACCGGTTGTGCATCATAGGAGTTGTACCAGAAGAGGGCATTTTACATTTTTCTTTTTGACAGTCTAGGCACTTGGCGATGAAATGGACTACATCACGCTTCATGCCTACCCATAAGAAGATCCTCCTCATGTCTGCGTACATTTTATTCACACCCGGATGTGCACAATAAAGTTCTTTATGGGTTTCCTTCAGTATGATGCTTCAAATATCCCCACTTTCAGGGATGTACATCCTTCCTCGATATCTCAATAGTTCATCTGCTTCCAGACTATATCCTTCATACTTAGGATCTAATTGCCTCCCATTCTGGAGGTTTTAGGTAACCTTTAAATACCAACTTTCTCCAAGGAGTTGCGTCAACACATTCCCTCAAATTGACCTTTAAGGGTACTGAGGAGAAGACACGTGGTCTCCTACTCAAGGCATCTGTGACCACATTCTCTTTTCCCTTGATATATGAAAAACCAAAATCATACTCACTCATGAACTCACTCCATCGCCTTTGCCTGGCATTCAGATCCCTTTGAGTGAAGAGATGTTTTAAAGTTTGATGGTCTGTTTTGAGCTCAAAGTTTCTCCCCACTAGATAGTGCCTCCAAAGTTTCAGAGCTAGCATTAGAACTGCCAACTCAAAATCATGAGTAGCATAAAGCTCCTCGTGTTTCTTCAACTTCCTTGATGCATAAGCTATCACTCCTCCATCCTTCATTAGCACGGCCCCCAACCCTTGCTTCGAGGCATATGTGCAGACTGTAAATTCCTTTTCCATATCCGACACTCATAGAATTGGCGCACTAGTTAGTAACCTCTTAAGCTCGATGAATGCACTATCACATTCTTTTGTCCATTCATACCTGACCCCCTTGCGCTGAAAAGTGGTGATGAGTTTTTCTATTTTAGAGAACCCTTCCACAAATCTTTGATAGTAACCTACTAGCCCCATGAAGCTTCTCACCTCATGAGCATTTTTTGGCACTGGCCATTCCATAATGTCCTTTACCTTTTTTGGGTCCAATGAGATTCCTTCGTAGGAAATGATATGACCTAAATAGTGAATTTATTTTTGGAAGAAGGAACACTTCAACAACTTCCCATACAATTTGTTCTCTCTAAGGCAGGACAACACCACTCACAAGTGTTCCTCATGCTCTCTTTCATTTTTGGAATAGATGAGTGTTTGCACCCAATTCGTCACTAGGTGAGCAAATTAAGAGTGCTTACATGCCCAGTTGGGCTCTGCTAGGCATGACAACTGTAAAAGGAAAGGTTAGAGAAAGAAACAATAAAACAATAAACAAAAACAAATTACAACTAACTAAAACTATGAGCATATGAAAAAATAAAAAAACAAGTGTAAATGGACCAATATCACCAATGTATAAGCTGATCTGATTGATGAAATCCAAAGACACAAAGAAGAAAGGGGACTTGGGTCGCTTCTTTCTCCAATGGAAGGCTCTTGAGGCCCTCACTACTTTCTCTCCTTACAATGAAAAGATGAAAATGTGGTTGAAAGAACTCCAAGCTTATCCACTCAAGTGAGGGGTGGAAAGCCCTATGAAATGCAGCTTGTGATATTTATTGCCAAAGAATGAGTCCTTAGCAATCTTAGCAGCATAACAATACATAGAATTCCTTGAGAAAATGGTGGTCATTCATGGCTTTTTATACCCAAGCATTGGGTTATTATGCAACCTCTTTTGAATGTGAAAAGGGGCTNTTTAGGGCACAATTAGGTCTTTGACCAACCCACCATGAGGATTGAGCTCGGATTTGGTGTCAAATCGACTTGGGAGCTGATCCATTAGTGGTTGGGAGGCCGACCAATTTCAATAAATGCATCGTTTAGCAGGCGCACAGGTTTTTCGCCCAACAGCCGCGCCTTTTGCACATATGCGCGCTTTATACGTTTCTGTTACGCGCATACGTGCACGCACCCCGATGATGTAAAGCGCCTTTCAAATTTTTGGTCATTTGTATAGTTTTTGACCATTTTGCAATGCTGTGGAATTAATCCTGTGCCATGAATGACTCCAGTCCTGTTTTGACGATGCGGAGTTCTTGTCGCCATGTGCGGACGAAATTTTAGTGATAACAGATGCCCCCTGATGGATGAGGTTAGGAGCAAAATGTATAGCCGAAATCCATCAATGTTTCTTTTACTGATAATGGTTTTGTAAGGGAGAGCAAGAGTGGGACCGTGTAGAGCAATCCTTTGGAGAAGAAAGGAACCGGTAGAACCCGACCTTCCTGAAGGTGCGTATCAATATACAAGTGTGTACAAACGAGGCGGGCATGCCCCATGCTCGTGTGATCTAACTCGGAAGAAAAAATGTCTGAAGTGTTGATGTAGACAACTGAAGCACCCTCGGGGGAGGAATGAGAAAGGCAGAAGACAATTCTGTAAAGGAACATGCTCTGAACCAACAGTAATGGTCGCGGAAGTAAACAGCAACGGTGATGTGGGCATTAGTGGCCCTACCCAGTTCAGAGGTCTTCGGCAACTGATAATGAAAACTGCAATAGTCGCAAAGTAAGACCCACCACAACATGAGAAAGTGTTGGCGTCGAATGTTTATGGGGGTCAACGACATCAGGGAGCAATGGTGTTTCCCCCTATGTCGTCTGAGATCTCTCATTGAATGGGAAATGAGAATCAAGATACTTTCGCCCTTTTGGAAAAGTGTGTTGATGTCGACAAAAGGGGGACG
>ML776607.1:494624-522651 GCA_009831015.1 Picea engelmannii
TCTTTAGGGCACAATTAGGTCTTTGACCAGCCCACCATGAGGATTGAGCTCGGATTTGGTGTCAAATCGACTTGGGAGCCGATCCATTAGTGGTTGGGAGGCCGACCAATTTCAATAAATGCGCCGTTTAGCAGGCACACGGGGTTTTCGTCCAATAGTCGTGCCTTTTGCACATATGCACACTTTATACGTTTCTGTTACGCGCATACGCGCGCGCACCCTAATGATGTAAAGCGCCTTTCAAATTTTTGGTCATTTGTATAGTTTTTGACCCTTTTTCAATGCTGTGGAATTAATCCTGTGCCATGAATGACTCTAGTCCTGTTTTGATGATGCGGAGTTCTTGTCGCCATGTGCGGATGAAATTTCAGTGATAACAATGAGGATGTCATCTAGAAAGACTTGTACAAAACGATCTAAGTACTTTTGGAATACACCGTTCATGAGGCTCATTAATATTGTTGGCACATTGGTTAACCCAAAAGGTACTACCATGAACTCGTAATTCCCAAACTGAGTTTGAAAGGCAGTCTTAGGAATATCGCCTTCCTTAATCCTTAACTGGTGGTACCCTAATCACAAATCAATCTTTGAGAATACCGCTTCTCCTTTCATCTGATCGAAGAGATCATCTATTCGTGGAATTGGGTACCTATTTTTCACTGTAGCATGGTTCAAGTCTCTGTAATCTATACACAGTCGTAAGGAACCATCCTTCTTCTTTACAAAAATTACTGGTGCACGCCAAGATGAGACACTTGGCCTTATTAGTCCTAAGTCGAGTAACTCTTTCAACTGCATCTACAACTCACAAAGTTCTGGCGCTGTCATCCTATACAGAGTCTTGGAAATTGGTTCTGCACCAAGTTTTATCTCAATAGTAAAATCAAGCTCCCTCTCAGGATGTAACCCTGGTAACTCGTTCGGAAAAGCATCCTTAAATTCTGATAATATCGGGTACTGATCCAAGGAGGGTCCTTTCCTTTCACTCACTGCTTACACTACATAAAGTCGACACCCTTGCCTCGTGCATTGTTTAACCTTCATAGTTGAGATAAAGCGTAGAGACACCTTTCTCCGTACACCATGGATCTCGTCTGGCCTTCCTTCATCGTCAACACAAAGCACCCTTTTTTCAAAACAATCTACCATAGCTCGGTGGGATTCTAACGAATCCATTCCAATGATTAGGTCATACTTTCCAAGGGTAGTGACGTATGCCTTCAACTTGGTAGTACACACTCCCAGGTCTACTAGACAATTATCAACTCTAGGTCCTACCGCTTGTTTTTCCCCTGAAGCCATCTCGACTTGTTTAAAGTCGTCGTGCTCGTAGGATACCAACCCACTTTTTTCTAATGTATATGGTGAAATGAAACTATTTGTAGCACCAGAATCAAATAAAATTTTAACATTGATATGATTTATTGTACTTGACGATTCCACCACCGTGGATTGATGTTCTACCTGACGATTATTAACTACTTCATAAATATGGTGGCTACCACTTGCTCCTACCATCGGGGCCTTTTCTTCTCTATGCACAAATCCTGATTGTAACTCTGGATAGTCACGCTAGTAATGGGGTCCTCCACATCCCCAACATGTAACCCGAGATTAAACTTGCGTACTTCTCTGTGATGGTCTCTGAAATGAGTTCCTTCCCCTGGAACCCCTACCCCTACTAGCTTCTCCCTGAGATGGTCGTGGACCTGCTTGCATCGTTGGTGATGAACGGGATGCTACACTCGTTGCCATTGAAATGCTTGTGGCGACTGTCCTTGGTGCGACTCTATTACCATATGGAGGTGGCCTTGAGCCCCTTCCCCTGGGAAATGTCTTAGGGGCCTTCCCCACGAATCCAAGACGATGTAAAAAGGTCGATCTCATACCTCCATTTAAGTTCATGTGTTCCTCAGCATAACATGCATTTTCAACTGCTTCCACTACCGAAGATGGTTTTCACATCCGCACCATGGCTCTTATCTTAGGGTTTAACCCATAGACAAATATTTTTGACAAATATTTTTGCCTGTCGTTGATCATCATCCATGTATGAAACATATTTGACCAATTCCATAAACCTGATATCATATTCTTCTATGGTACTGTTTCCCTGTACTAGAGCATGAAATGCTCCCACTTGTTGCTCCTTGTAGTAAGCTAGTAGATATTTCCTTCAGAACCTTTCCTCAAAAATTTTCGAAGAGATGATGTCCAGGGTAAGGTTCAATTGCCTCTTCAGGTTGCCCCACCAATTCAAGGGACTGTCTCTCAACTGAAAAATCGTTATCTTCGCCTCTGATGTGGATGCATAGTCTCTTAAGGAGAAACACCTTGTCATGCCTTCCAACCATGCCTCTGCACGTTCACTGGCATGACCTCCGACAAACTATGGAAGTTTGATCTTTTGCATTTCTCTAGTGATGTCTTCGGGTGGAGGCCCTCCCCCTGAATCCCTCAACGCTTCAGGATTACCCATTCTAGATGGTGGGGGTTCCACTTCAATCCCTGTTGGCTGACACCCCTTTAAAGTCTCATTTATGGCCTCCAAAGAGCGTAGAATGAGAGCTAATTCAAGCTATGGTGGTGGTGGCGCTGGCGGTATCTACATCGATGCCCCTCTACCTTGATTTCCTCTCGTCCTAACCATCCTGTATACTTCAATCTGCATCAACCAAAGTTCGTCAGGGTGATTCTAGGACATTTCACATTTGCACAACTTAAACCAGAAAACAAGGTTAAGCGTAAGTTTTTTTTACTTGTATGTAAACAGACGTTACTCTCTTTAGGGGAAGTGGCTAGGTTAGGGTTAAAGAATCTAAGCTTGATGTCTTCTCCTAAGAAAACTATTGACCCTCTCACCTGGTAGTTACGTTAGCACTGTACCACACTAGCCTATTCCTCTAACTTACCTTCCTAGTGTGCATGAAGCCCCCTCATGCTTATCCTGGTCTAAGTCCTTAAACTTTTCGCTTAAACAATTCAATTAGTCACTTTAACTAGCTTTAAATTAAACATGAATCATAAAATTAAATATAATTTAAACATTAATTACTAATGATTAATTAGTGATTCTATTCTAATGATTAATCACTTTTAATTAATCATATTAATTATACTAATAAAACATACTCAATTACCTTGATTAATCATAATTACTTCAATTTTATTTTAAAACATATAATATTTAATTTAATGTTTTCTTATAACATAAAATATTTAATTTAATATTTAAAACATATAATATTCTTAAACAATTAAATTTTAAACTAAATATAAGCAATTAAAATTTAAAATTTAATTATATAAGAATATTTAATAAAAAATAAAAAAATAAAAAAATAAATTACAATAATCAAATAATAAAGACAAATAATAAATAAAAAAAATAAAAAAATAATATAAATTAAAATAATAAAAAAAAATTAGAATAAAATAAAGTGTGGGCACGCATGAAGCCCACGTTCCCCGCCCCTGTTTCCTCCCGCTCTCCTTAACCTAACCCTACACCCCACTTTCGTTCTCATGGATGGCGCAACGATAAGTTGTTCCAGAGTGGTTGTCGGAAGTCTCGCCTTGATGGATTTGGCCCTGGCCTGCAGGCTCCTCCCTGTGGCTTTGGCCCTGGCCTGTGAGCTCCTCCCTGGACGCATAGTGCAACCCTTTTACCCCCCCCCCCCCCCCCGTCATGAGCTCCCCCCTGTGTGACTTGATGCCTGATGCTTAGGCTCTCAGTCTCGATCGACTTGTGTTGTGTTGCAGGTGCTTTGATTAGTCGCATAGTGCTGATATTTTAATTTTCATGGGTTCCTCTTTCTTGACTTTGTCGTTAGGCTTTGTGTCGGGTTTTTGATTGGGGATTTGGCAAGAGCTTGGGAGAGAGATTGGTTTTGGCATTGGTTTGTGACTTGCATTTTGGTTGTGTGCTGGATTAGATATATGAAGAGAAGGATTTTCACTTGCATTGGGGATTATGTTTGCTAATGTGTCGATTTGTGGCTACAGGTGTGAGTCTTGAGGAATGTAGAGTGGCCTTCGGGCTTGGTGCTCAGTGCTAGGCTTTAACGAATTATTTGTTGTTTAACTAGTGATTTCATGTGCAAGTGCTAGCTTGGGGACTTTGAGCTTGAAGCTTGGCCTTCAAACCTCAAGCTTGGCCATGCAATGGAAGCATAGTGAAAGAACTTGCTTCCTCGTGGGCTCTTCCTCCATGTGACTTATAGTTGGAGCTTGGGTACTGGCTTTGACTCGATATTTTGGCTTGATTTTGTATGTTGTTGCTAACTTGTATTGTATGTTGGTGTTTTCTTATGGGCATTAGTTTGTATGTAGTTATTTTGATAATTGACTTGTGTTGTTGATGGCTGCAGGTGTGTGGCTCTCTGGCTCCCTTGGCTTTGTTGCTGGGTCTTTCCTCTTTCTCACTGGTCATATCCCTATCATCACTGTCAAAATATGTAGGGTAATACGGCAAGAAAATGTGTTCTTTCGACTGTTGTCCTAGATATCGTTTGTTGGTTTCTTTGTATGGTGGTGTGGCTTCAGGTCTTCCACTGCTAAACTGCTTCCAAAGACCATCCTAGAGTATACAACATTCCTTAATCTTTGTTGTCTCATGGGCCAATTTATGAGAATAGTATACAGTGATGGTTTTCCATAACAATGATTTCTTTCATTTCTAAGTTTGGTATGGTATGTGATGCATAATTTGCATGTATATTTGATCTAAACATTTTGTTGCATCCTCGTGACCAAATGTATGACTATTGTAACAAGGTTCCAGTATGCAATTCGAAACTCAGATTTCGAGTAGTGAACACGTATGCTTCCCATTTGTGCTTGGTGTATGTGCTTGTCTTGGTTTGGTGCTTAGGTGTTAGGCTCAGTCTAGTTTGGTCATTGGGTGCCTTCTTTAGGTTAGGGTTTGCAGGTTCATTTTTATTTTTCTTTGTTTGCTCTTTTCTATATTTGGAAGGTCTGGGTTCCATTCCCATCGACCACCATATCCCATGGCTCTTGGTTACACGTTAGTTTTTTTTTTTTTTTTTTGTGTGTGTGTGTGTTTTTAAACATACTTTATAATACTAATTTTATTTATAAAAGTAAGTAAATCTATATATACAAAAAAAATAAAAAAACAATTTTTGTTTTTGAAGAAAAGCCCATCTATCTTTTATGAGGTTTCTTACATGTTTTTTTTTTTTTTACAGGTTCGCAGGTGAATAGGTGTTGGTTCTCATAGATTAAGGACATCTTGGGGTTCTTTTGTACCACCTACCCCTTAAGCTTACAACTGTTTCTATGGTTTTTTGGGTTCTTTTAGTTGTTAAAGGGATATAAGTTATATATATATATTTTCTGTTGTTAAAGGGCTGTAAGGGTTTCAAGGTTGAAAGCCCAGGTTTTCATGGTTGATTTAGTATCATAAGTTATAGCATTTATCCTAGATTCAAGAGGATGGGTGGGTGGTTAGGCCCTTGGCCCCATATTTTAAACTAGGACTCTGATACCATGTGTAAGGCCTCTTCCTATAGAGCCTTATAAAATATAAATTTAATTATAAAACATAAATTGAACTAGAGAAATGCTATCCTAACATATTCACAATTTCATAACCAACATATAACCATTCATCTTAATTAAATTTATGAGAAGATCATAATAAATTATATAACACAAAAAAAAATGAAAATGCATACCTCTAACTGATGCTATCGTTGTTCTGCAACTCTGCCTGATGCTCTGCTTGATGCACTGCCCAAAACTGTCTAACCACCCAGCCAACTAGGAATAGAGCCTCTCCAACTCCCTAGCTCTAGGATTACTGGCCCCCGAGTGCAAAAATCCCAGCAATAGGTGCCCCCTTGTAACAGTCCTTCCACAAGCTTCTCTAGCAAAAACCCGTAATACAGTCTTTCAATCTCCTAAAAAAAATATATCCCCTCAAAAATGCCCCAATACAGTCTCTTAATATCAAAATAATGCTCACTTCCAAGTCCCCTTCTCCTGAGTGTTTTTCTCACTCATAAACCCCCTTTCCCATTCACCACCTCTTCATTTCATGAAGAATCACCCACCTTGTCTCTCCATTCAATGCCAACCACCTTATCCCCTTATCCTTAATGGTTCCATCCTTCGATATGTTAAGTTTTCTTTTAATAAATTAAAATTTATTAAACTTAAACTCATTACCCAAATATTTAATGAGTTAATTAATATACATTAAACAATTAATTAATATACATTAAACAATTAATAATTCAGGACAATTAATTAAACTTAATATACTTTAAACAATTATTTAACTATGACAATTAAATATTTAACTAGGGTTGTTACAACAGGTACCTTTTACAACTATCCTTACATAAGCATTATCCCTAAAGGTAACAATACCTCCTTTTTCTTCCTTTAGGATGAGAAATTTTGTCTGATCCCATGAAATGTGTTTTGAAAATAAACTATCAATGTACCATTGGCTTCCTTTTTCTTGAGTATACATTGCAAGTCCACATTAATCCTTCTTTGGTTCATCTTGCTTCATTTTCCACACCTTTGTTTATTCTTATCTATGATTAGTACGATCATCTTCTTCCTTTTTCTGTTTAGGGGACTTTATTATGTATATTCTATAGACACGTGCTATGTTTCCATGTTATTCCACTTATAACATTCAATATCATAATCAAGTAGAGGAGAAAATGAACAGTATTTTATGTTATAAAACCCATGAGAACTTATGGTTGTGGTTCTCATATAATCTTCCTTTCAGTTCATGTGAGGACATCTATCTTTTCCTCTCACATGGTCACTTTTTGTATAAGATCTAGAATTTGTTTCTTTATTACCAAAATTATTGCAAGAAAAATATTAGCCAAGGAAGATATTTTGAGACTAGGTTGTGAAAGGCCTTATTGGTGGGAAAACTCTTCTAAACTCATTCTTGTTGTTCTTCTGAGAAGAATCAGGCTTATGTTTATCATCATTTCCTTTCCTATTGTTTCTTTCATTGTTTATGGATCATTTGAGAATTTTAGCATAGTTATTAGGATTTTCTTCATTTGCCTTTTCTAATGGCTTTGGGACCTTAGTGATTGCATTACCCTTAGGTTTCTTTTGTTTTTCATCATATCTAAGACCTGTCTTGATGAATGGTGACCTTTATAAACCGAGGACCTCTTTTAAATTTTTAGTTCTCTTTCCAAACTTCAATTGATCATTTGACTTCTTCAATTCCTTTTTTAATGAGAAAAATTCATATTCTAACTTCTCATAGGTTTCTTCATTTTTTTTGAGATGAATTTTCACAACTTCTTCTATATACCTTTTGCTTCTTCTAGATGAATCTTTAGGATAATACCATCTTCTTTATTTTTTCAAGATCATGATCCTTCTTTTCATGTTTATGCAATTTCTCCTTCTACTTTATATTCTTTTTCCTAATTATTTCTATTCCTTCTAAGGAACTAACAAGTTCTACTTCAAGACCTTATTCTTTTGAATCTCGCTTTTCTTTTTTATTATATTCATTTTGTAACATCCCAAAAAATAAAGTATTTTTGAAATTTAAATTTGTTGGAAAATTATTCTGTTTTTGGTAAATTCGAAATTGGAAAATTTTTGCCATTTATGGAAATTCCAAATTTCAAATTTGATAATTGTAATTAATCATTGTGACTATTGGCCAGAGATCTGATCTGACCCAACTAACTAATTGACTATGACACTTGTATAAAAACAGAATATTTTATATTGATTGCAAGAGGATAAATGGAACAACCATGTTAAAATCAACTGACTATGAGTCCATGAGTGGGGAACATGTTGGAACTACCTCTGGGATGATTGTTACAAGTGGAAAATCACGGATTTGGGCATTGGAAGCCCCTGAAAATCAGGGATTTAGAAAGCTACAAAAATTCCCAAGGAGGGAAAAAGACCTAGGAAAAAATATTGTTTTAAATAGCATATGTGAGGAGGCAGGATGCTACCAAGTATGATGGGAAAGAAAGTACCTCTTTCTGTTATGAACATTGTTTTCTGAAGTGTGAGGCAAGGAGGAGTATGCTAAGAATAAGCATTTCTGACTCCTTATTGTTATGAACACTCCCTACTGAGTGTGAGGAAAGAAGAAGTTTTCTGAAGTGGAATGACGATGCTAAGGAGGAGTTCTGAGTTAACCCTTATGGACTCATGGTCAGGATAGGGGTTGAACAGGCCAAGTGATTTGGCTGCCCTATTCTATGGTTGGGAGGAATGTGGTTGTTCCCTTTGTCTTCCTGTGAATTTGGTTCATATATGTTATTCTACCTCTCCTTTGGATGAATGTTATATAAATGGATATTTGATATATGAATTTGTTTGTGTTTAAGTGAATTATTTTCGTGAATGAAATCTGTTCGTATGTGGAGTTTATAATAGATAACCTAGTTCAGGAATTTCTTCTTCTGTAATTGGGCTTTCTAGGTGGTATTATCCATGTATCATTGTATTTTAACAAGTTTGAATATACATGAATTTATGTGTATCTCTGTAATTAAAATTTCAGAGAGTTCAATTTTAATAGATGAGTTTTCCTTTCTCGTATAAAGGGAAAGGTACAAGACAGTATGGAATCTACAGACATACATATATATATCCTTATATATTTCATACATAGTGTGATATATATATATATATATGCAGTTGTTACCTTACATAGATATAATTGCATGGACGAAATGGTATAATTGTAATAGAAAACGCTCCTACATAGAGACCGGATGTCATAGTATATATATATATACATATGAAACAAATTATACCAACTGGAAATAAAGATACTTTTCGTACAGAGAAATATTGAATCAGATAGACTGAGCTCCTCTTTAATTTGCGTTACAATACCAAATTAGATTTAATAAGCTATGTTGATTAGTTATAGATACTACATAAGTAGAATCTTCCCGTAAGAATAAGGAGGGAGAGTTGCATAAACATCATAAGTCACATGCTGATATAACATCTAAGTGTACTGTTCCTTTTTGTACAAAGTGAAACACCTAACTAAAAATAATAACCACCATTTTAGATGCTAGACAATCTATGGAAGGATGAATATACATATAACTCGAATCTTAAAATCCTACCAGTCATTAAGAAAATAATTCCCTTACACTGTTTAGAAAAGGATAGATGCACATGTATGGATGATTATAAATATGCATATATATATATATGTGTGTGTGTGTGTGTGTGTGTGTGTGTGTGTGTGTGTGTGTGTGTGTGTAAATAAGCGATCTGGAAATAAAACACAGAATCAAAATCTCATTTTACCAATTATCTTGATAACTCATATCATTATGTTTACTCGGTCTTGTGTCTAATCTAACTATTACCAGTTCAGATTGAAACATATTGGCAATGAAAACAAGGCATGTTGAAATGGAGTAAAACGATATAATATTACAGATCTGATATGCATTGATATCCTTTCTTAGAAACCCAACATTTGGGATGTGCAACAGAGCTTTTTTTAAAATAGTAATTCCCTGGTAATTAATTTCCAGAGTGGGGTGAGACCCAAAATGATAAGGAGAACCGTTTAAACAACCATTCCATTACTTCAAACAAACTAGGTAATACTGTACATAAAGTGTTGTAAGAATCATACTAATATCCGGACCAAACTCTAAGTTATAGTTGGGAAACTTTTTCCCTTCCAGGTCCAATAGGAGATGGAGGAAACAACACGAAATGACTACATGAAAAATTGCCACACTGACTGTTCGACCTCCGGAAGGGTTACAGAAGGGAACTCAAATACCTTTTGCACTGAGCACGTGGATGGATATCTGAAATATCCACATAGACAATACCTGGAATAATCACTATCCGAAGATTAGAAAATTCATTCAAGGAAAACTTGAGAAAACATGAACAAGGTGATAATTGTTTATTCAGACATCATACCCAGATATTACTTAACTTTCGAATTTCCAACTCACACAGATTCCTTCTTTTTTTACTTTCCGGCAGAATAGATGCTCAGGGATGAGTATGGATGGACAACAACTCACTGATGGGTACCCTCGCATCAAACAGGGCCCATCATTAGTGATGCGTATCAATTCAAAAGGAACTATTTAAATTAATGCAAGGAAATCTTTATACAGTATTCTTGAATAATGAAATATAGTAAGCAACTATACTACGTCCCTTTATATATGGACTTCGTATACTATATTAAGTGTAAAATATCTTAAGTTCTCCTTTTAGTACAGAATACATGTAACTGTCGAGTTTAGTCTTCCTTTCAAACAACACAAACATGCTGAGCATAAAATGACATAACCATATTTTCCCACGCGGGACAGAAGCTACTTGAATATTGAGCTAGTATCAATTTACAATGGATATATTATTAATCAAGTTTGATATAGAAAACCCTTGCCGGCGGTTTCAATTTGTAAGGATAGCGAAAAATAATAAATAACATCTGAGAAATTTTAAAGGGGCTTCTGGCTGGTTTTGTAAGCTATCTTAGCACGCCGAGAGCACAGAGGTAATTAGTTCAAACACTGAAAACCGGTCGAGACCACAACACAGACAATATGAATTACACAATGCTTTGAACATTTCACAAAAGGACTCTTTCGTGAGACTCTACCCTCCGAAAAATAAACGAGAGATCTTTTACTAAAGCCTAATGAGGGGTGGTGTATATGATAAGAGAACAAAGAGTGCAGGGACTGTAAGGTAAATCAAAACTTCATGAATGTATAACCTTTTCCATTATCCAAGACATAGACTAAAAAACAAAAACCTCACATCGAACAGCTCAGTAACCAGAATGATTTCTTTTAATACAGAAGAGTTCTAAAGCAACAAACTAGATAATCTTACCTTATTTGTGTGGATTCCCAATGGTAGAGGCCATCCCATAAACGTTTGGCTCCAGAACGAGTCCACAATTTAGGCATTGAGAAGTTACAGAGATGGTCTGGTAACTCGACCTTAATCGCAGGGGAACACACAAAGACAACGTCAAAAGAATATTAAGGAAAACGGTAGCCCTAACATCCATCTACTAGTCTGAGGATGCTTAATGGCAGTCCGTAAGTTCAGTACTGCTGCTAGGGCAAGGTGGTGAGATTTCGGAAGGACACTTTAAACTTGTGATAATCTCGAGGGGTTTCTATCAAAATATTTTAAATGCTCTAACAGAAGGATCCTTACACCTCCTCGACCGTATCCCAAAGTTGATCCCGTCTCAATCCACGGGAAATGGAGTTAGCAGATAGTTCAGTTTACTCATGCTAGTTTGGTTGGACTCGTGGTACTCGAAGAAATTCTATTAAGGAAAGCGAAGTCTCCTTCCAAAAGTTATTTCAAGTGAAATGATGATTATCCCTAAAGGGGTGAGGTGAGAACTGGTTCTTACCTACCATCTTCATGCCTGATTTTCACATGTACTGAGACACCATTGATAACAAAGAGTGAATTACGTTCACTGCCACCATACCAAAGAAAATGTATTGGCCACTCCATAATTTTATGGAAGGGTCATTCATAAGACTCATCCCACAGTAGGCCTTGATGGTGTAGTACTTTTGACAATGGACTTATAGATATAGGTTATTGCTTAACGTTTTATGGTACAATAGGTTTAGTAATAGTTATATATATATGTATATAAGTTGTTTCATAAATATTTTGTGGCGCAATGATATCTTGACATTAGCCATATATATATATATATATATATATATATATATATATATATATGGTTTCATAAACACATTGGTATATTTATATGTATAGTCTGCTAAGGGCAGGAGTATAACCTATATGGATAAAATAGAAAGAAACACTTATAGGATTTGAAGAAGCCAATAATTACGAGGAAAAGGTAAAGTCATATAATTTCACTTGTAAAATAGCCTTGGTAAGAATTAATGTGGGAGAAAGAAGAGTCTAATCTCCTTGCAACAAGATTTGAGTTAAGCTTATCTTTAATTGAAAATCTATGACCACAAAGAATTTTTTTTTTATGGTAATTATAGGTACATTACATATGGTATCAGAGTAAAAGGTTACAACATTGGACCTGAATAGGGAAACATTAGTTTCTTAGCACATATTTCGATCTATGCAAAACTAATAAACCTTTTTGTTACAAACAAAAAACATTTTTGTTTTGTGTGAATTATGGCAGCTCAGGATGATGCATAAATCAGAATTGAAGGAAATCCAGAATAGGGACCTCATGGAGATCCAAGATAGAATAGTGACGGAAGCTCTCCTATGAAAGTACTGGAAACAATGAGGAATCTTAATGTTGAACTACAGGTTTTCAAAGCAGATAATGAGAAATTGAAGAAATCACAACATGAACAACAAGAGATAAATGAGGTCCTGGTGCGCAGTATAGTGACCAAGAAAATCCCAAAGGATGATAACCATGACGAATAGGTCAGCAAAAGGGCCTCCAAGAACTCTGGGACGAAAACAGAAAAAGGAGACAGTTCGCCTGAAGGAGAACCTTCAGCTGAGGAAAAAACTAAAACAGACAAGAAAAAGAAAACAAATAGACCACCTTGATGGAGAATTTAAAAAGATTAGACCAACTACCTTTGATGTAGAATCCAGGAGAGGAGAAGAAGTTGAGGCATGGTTGTTGGACATCAAAAAATACTTCCAGATCTACAACTATTCTAGCAATATGAAGGTCAAAATGGCCATCTACAATCTGAAAGGGAAGTCCATCATTTGGTGGCAAGACTTGAAGTTGGCCAAGGGCCTAAAGGAGAAACAGTTGGAATGGTCTAACTTTAAGAAGTATTTCAAGAAACAATAACGCTCTGAAAACTATTATGAAAGGAAAACGAAAGAATTTTACGAGTTATGACTTGGACACATGATGATGGAGGACCTTATAAATAAATTTCTAGAACTACTAAGGTTCGTACCATACATCCGGGAGGATAAGGTAAAAATCCAGTGATTCTTAAGATGTTTACCACAGTCCTACAGGGACATAATTGATTTTGAAAACCCCAAATCCTTGAGTGAAGTATTCAGGAAATTACGAATGTGCTATGACTAGTATAAACAGTGGGTAGAGTTTCCCAAAGCCTGGAAGGATAAGAAAGAAGATCGAATGAACCAGCGGAAGAAAGGATACCAGCCAAATCCTTATCGGAATGCATCAAAAAGATTTCCGAGAAAGGATTTCCACTCCAATCATCTGAATACGCAAAGCAGTGGTAAACCGACAAATCTGGAAACGAAGAAGTTTGGGAATAGCTCCCGCGAGCCATTAAAGTGATGGGAATGTGGAGAACCTCATCTAAGGAGGAACTGTCCATGTTTAATTTTAGAAAATAGAAATGTTGTTCATAATTTATGGGAAGCCTCAATGGTGGGTGATGTGGGTGGAAGCCTGCATCAGATAAATGCAGCCATAAATGGCTGGCAAGCCGAACACCATTCCTCTGTGGTAGAGATCAAAGGTAAAATAAATAACTCTTGAATTTCTGTTTTAATCAACCCTAGAGCTACGTTAATTTATATTTCTCCTGATGCAGTAGAGTCTAACAAACTTAAGAAACTGAAGCACAAAAAATCATGGTTGGTACAACTAGCAACAGGGACTAAAAGGAAAGTAGTTGAATTTATTTATGATTTTGAATTCAGCTTAGATGGCCAAAATATAAGGACAAATATGAACATTCTACCATTAGGGTCTTATGATATGATTATCGGAATGGATTGGTTGGAAAAGCACAAAGAAATACTAGATTGTTATGCAAAGACGCTTAACTATAAAGACGATTTTGGCACTACTAGAACAACCCAAGGTATACCAAAACTGGTATCATTCAGACAAGTTTCAGCGATGCAACTCAAGAAATGTATGAGAAAGGGATGTCAAGTTTATGCAATCCAAGTAACGAATCTTTTAGAAAAAAAAAATAAGCCAAAGTTAGAATATTTTGTTGTCCTATGTGAATTTAGAGACATGTTTGTGGATGAGATACTAGAATTACATCCTAGAAGGGAAATAGACTTCTCCATAGACTTACTACCTGGTTCAACCCCTATCTCAAAAGAACCCTACTAAATGAGTCTACCAGAACTAACAGAATTAAAAATAGAATTATAGGAATTGTTGGACAAAGATTATATCAGACTGAGTGTTTCACCATGGGGGGCACCAGTCCTCTTTCTGAAAAAGTAAGACGGTACTCTAAGACTATGTATCAATTATAGACAACTAAACAAAATGACTATTAGGAACAAATACCCCTTACCAAGGATAAATGATCTATTCAATCAAGTAGGTGGGACCAAGGTCTTTTCAAGGTTGGACTTACGATCCGGTTATCACCAAGTTAGGATAAAAGACGAGGACATAAACAAAACATATTTTCGAACAATATATGGACACTACGAATTCATAGTCATAACTTTCAGACTCACTAATGCACTAGCCACGTTTATGTTCCTGATGAACATTATTTTCAGTTAGTACTTAGACAAGTTCGTAGTAGTATTTATCGACAATATTCTGGTCTATTCTAAAACAAAGGAAGAACATGATGAACATTTAAGAATAGTTTTTCAAATGTTGAGGAAACACAAACTGTACGCCAAATTTGACAAGTGTGACTTTTATCAAAAGGAAATATAATATCTAGGACATGTAATTTCAGCAGAAGGCATTGTTGTAGACCCAGAGAAGATAAAATCCATTATGGAATGGATGATACCTAAGGATGTAGTGGATATCCGGTCATTCATGGGAATCACTGGATATTATCGTAGTTTTATAGAAGGGTTTTCCAAGATAGCCTACCCTATCACGTCATTACAAAAGAAAGGGACCAAGTTTAAATGGTCAAAAAAATGTCAAGATAGTTTTAACAAGCTGAAGGAATTATTGACAACTGCACCCATATTGAAGGTAGCAGACCCAGATAAGGACTTCACCATATGTGTTGATGCAAGTAAAGAAGGACTAGGTGGTGTCCTAGCTCAGGAAGGACACGTTATTTGTTATGAGTCCTGGAAATTAAAATAACATGAGATAAATTATGTCACTCATGACTTAGAATTGGCAGCGGTAATACACGCCTTAAAAATGTGGCGACACTAAATAATGGGCATAAGATTTTTAATATTGATGGATAATAGCTGGGTGAAATATTTGTTTAGCCAACCGGATCTTAATGCAAGACAAGCAAGATGGCTAGCCTTTCTGAGTGAATTCGACTTCAAGGTCAGACATATCAAGGGTAAGGAAAATAAGGTAGAAAATGCTTTAAGCAGAAGAGTCCATGGGTTATTTGAGATAAATATCAGCAGGGTAGAAAGTGATCTGGAACAAAGAATAAGGACGACAAGTATTAATGACGGAAATTACACTAAGATAATGGCATAATTACAAAACAGTAGCACAAACTCAGATAAACCAG
The DNA here is from genome assembly GCA_009831015.1 of Picea engelmannii. Classification (NCBI taxonomy): domain Eukaryota; kingdom Viridiplantae; phylum Streptophyta; class Pinopsida; order Pinales; family Pinaceae; genus Picea; species Picea engelmannii. Next base: position 510,086 of record ML776607.1, read on the forward strand.
ATCTAAGTATTGACAAGAAGGGACTATTACGATTTAAAAACATACTTTACATACCAGATTCAACAGAGTTAAAATTAATAATCTTGGACGAAATGCATAAGAAACCGTATTCTGGCCATCCAGGATACCAGAAAACAATAAAAACACTTAGAAAACTATTTTACTGGCCTAATATGAAGGGCGAAACCGTAGAATACTTGGCTAGGTGCCAATATTGTTAGCAAGTTAAGGCCGAGCACCAACATCCAACCAGCCTATTGCAGCCATTACCAGTACCAGAATGGAAATGGGAGACCATATCGCTGGATTTTATAAAAGGTTCGAATAAAATTTAGAAACAAAATGATTCTATCATGGTTGTTATCAATAAACTCAGTAAGTTCGTACACTTTATTCCAATAAAGTCTACTTTTAAAGCTATAAACATTGCTGAAATATTCATGAAAGAAATTTTTAGACTACATGGTATTCCTAAAATGGTGATTTCAGATAGAGACGTAAAATTCACATCCGCTTTTTGGAAGGAATTGTTTGCAAGGATAAATACTAATTTGAATTTCAGTAAGAGTTATCATCCACAAACAGATGGATAGACCTAAAAGACAAACCAAATTGTAGAGGATATGCTCCACATGTACGTAAGAACCAAACCGAACAAGTGGGAAGACTACCTGCACTTGGTAGAATTTGCATATAGCAATGGGTACCAAACTTTGGCTAAGTTAATCCCTTTCGAAGTACCATACAACAGAAAGTGTACAACTCTAATTAGCTGGGATAACCTAGCTAAAAGACTCATGGTTGGACTAGAGATGCTCTAAGAAATGGAGAACACGGTAAGGAAGGTACAACAGAACTTGAAAGGAGCCCAGGATAGACAGAAGAGCTATGTAGATCAGAAAAGAAGACACTTGGAATTTCAAGTGGGAGACCATGTTTATTTGAAGGTCAAAGCCCGAAAAAGTGTGTTGAAGTTAGGAAACTATGCCAAACTGGAACCTAGGTTTTGTGGGCCCTTCGAGATACTATCTCGAATTGGACCTGTAGCATACCAACTTGTACTTCCAACTAATTTAAGAATTCATAATGTATTCCATGTTTCGTTGTTGAAAAAGTATGTTCATGACCCTACTCATATGATTGATTGGAACTTGGTGTAGGTGGAACCCGAAGGTGAGTTCCAGGTGGAACCCCTACGTATTCTAGACCGGAGAGAATTATCACTTCGGAACATAGTCGTCGCTCAGGTAAAGGTGCAATGGAAGCACTTTAGTCCCGAGGAGGCCACTTGGGAGTTGGAGAAAGATTTGCGAAAATCTCATCCTATCTTGTTCCAAGAAAGGAACGAACAATGAGGACAATGTTTTATTGAAAGGGGAAAGGATGTAACATCCCAAAAAATAAAGTATTTTTGAAATTTAAATTTGTTGGAAAATTATTCCATTTTTGGTAAATTCAAAATTTGAAAATTTTTTACATTTATGGAAATTTCAAATTTCAAATTTGATAATTGTAATTAACTATTATGACTATTGGGCAAAGATCTGATTTGACCCAACTAACTAATTGACTATGACACTTGTATAAAAGAAGAATATTTTATATTGATTGCAGGAGGACAAATGGAACAACCATGTTAAAATCAGCTGACTATGACCCCATGAGTGGGGAACATGTTGGAACTACCTATGGGTTGATTGTTACAAGTGGAAAATCAGGGATTTGGCCATTGGTAGCCCCTAAAAATCAGGGATTTAGAAAGCTGCAAAAATTCCCAAGGAGGGAAAAGACCTAGGAAAACATATTGTTTTAAATAGCATATCTGAGGAGGCAGGATGCTGCCAAGTATGTTGGGAAAGGAAGTACCTCTTGCTGTTATGCACGTCATTTTCTGAAGTGTGAGGCAAGGAGGAGTATGCTAAGGAGAATCATTTCTGACTGCTTGTTGTTATGAACACTCCCTACTGAGTGTGAGGCAAGAAGAAGTTTTATGAAGTGGAATGACGATGTTGAGGAGGAGTTCCTAGTTAACCCTCATGGACTCATGGTCAGGCTAGGGGGTGAACAGGACAAGTGATTTGGCTACCCTGTTCTATGGTTGGGAGGAATGTGGTTGTTCCCTTTGTCTTCCCACGAATTTGGTTCAGATATGTTATTCTACCTCTCCTTTGGACGAATGTTATATAAATGGATATCTGATATATGCATTTGTTTGTGTTTAAGTGAATTATTTTCGTGAATGAAATCTGTTCATATGTGGAGTTTATAATAGATAACCTAGTTCGAGAATTGCCTCTTCTGTAATTGGTCTTTATACGTGGTATTATCCATGTATCATTGTATTTTAACAAGTCTGAATATACAATAAATTTATGTGTATCTTTGTAATTAAAATTTCAAAGAGTTCAATTTTAATAGTTGAGTTTTCCTTTCTCGTATAAAGGGAAAGGTACAAGACAGTATGGACTCTACAGACATACATATGTATATCCTTATATATTTCATACAGAGTGTGATATATATATATATATATATATATATATATATATATATATATATATATATATATATTTGCAGTTGTTACCTTACATAGATATAACTGCCTAGACGAAATGGTATAGCTATAATAGAAAATGCTCCTACATATGAAACAAATTATACCAACTAGCAATAAAGCTACTTTTTGTACAGAGAAATATTGAATCGGAGAGACTGAGCTCCTCTTTAATTTTCATTACAGTACCAAATCAGATTGAATAAGCTATGCTGATTAGTTATAGATACTACAAAAGTAGAATCTTTCCATAAGAATAAGGAGGGAGAGTTGCATAAACGTCATAAGTCACATGCTGATATAACATCTAAGTGTATTGTTCCTTTTTGTACAAAGTGAAAGACCTAACTAAAAAGAATAACCACTGTTTTAGATGCTAGACAATCTATGGAAGGATGAATATACATATAACTCGAATCTTAAAATCCTACCAGTCATTAAGAAAAGAATCCCCTTACACTGTCTAGACAACGATAGATGCACAGGTATGGATGATTATAAATCTGCATATATATATATGTGTGTGTGTGTGTAAATAAGTGATCTGGAAATAAAACACATAATCAAAATCTCATTTTACCAATTATCTTGATAACACATATTATTATATTTACTCAGTGTTGTGTCTAATCTAACTATTACCAGTTTAGATTGAAACATATCGGCAATGACAACAAGGCATGTTTAAATGGAGTAAAACGATATAATATTATAGATCTGATATGCATTGATATCCTTTCTTATAAACCCAACATTCAGGATGTGCAATAGAGCCTTTTTTTAAATAGTAATTCCCTGGTAATTAATTTCCAGAGTGGGGTGAGACCCGAAACGATAAGGAGAACCATTTAAACAACCATTCCATTACTTCGAATGAACAAGGTAATCTTGTACATAAAGAGTTGTAAGAATCATACTAATATCCGAACCAAACTCTAAGTTACAGTTGGGAAAAAATTTCCCTTCTAGGTTCGATAGGAGACGAAGGAAACGACAGGAAATGACTAGATGCAAAATTTCCACACTGACTGTTTGACCTACGGAAGGGTTACAGAAGGGAACTCGAATACCTTTTGCGTCGAGCACATGGATGGATATCCAAAATCTTCGCATAGACGAAACCTGGAATAATCACCATTCGAGGATTAGAAAATTCATTCAAGGAAAACTTGAGAAAACATGAACAGGGTGATAATTGTTTATTTAGACATCATACCCAGATATTACTTAACTTCCGAATTTATGGCTCACACGGATTCCTTCCTTTGTTACTTTCTAGCTAGAGAGACGCTCAGGGCCGAGGATGGATGGAAAACAACTCACTGATGGGTACCCTTGCATCAAATAGGGCCCATCATTAGTGATGCATATCAATTCAAAAGGAACGATTTAAATTAATGCAAGGACATCTTTATACAGTATTCTTGAATAATGAAATATAGTAAGAAACTATACTAAGTCCCTTTATATATGGACGATGTATACTATATTAAGCGTGAAAGATCTTAAGTTCTCCTTTTAGTCCAAAATACATCTAACTATCAAGTTTAGTCTTCCTTTCAAACGACACAAACATGCTGAGCATAAAATGACATAAGCATATTTTCCCACACGGGACATAAGCTACTTGACTATTGAGCTAGTATCAATTTACAGGGGATGTATTATTAATCAAGTTTGATATAGAAAACCATCGCCATCGGTTTCAATTCATAAGGATAGGAAAAAATGATAAATAACATCTGAGAAATTTTAAAGGGGCTTATGGCTGGTGTTGTAAGCTATCTTACCACGCCAAGAGTGCATAGGTATTTAGTTCAAACACTGACAACAGGTCGAGACTACAACATAGACAAGATGAATTACACAATGCTTTGAACATTTCACAAAAGGAGTCTTTCGTGAGACTCTACCCTCCAACGAGTAAACGAGAGATATTTTACTAAAGCCTAATGAGGGGTGGTGTATATGATAAGACAACAAAGATTATAGGGACTGTAAGGTAAATCAAAACTTCATGAATGTATAACATTTTCCATTATCCAAGAGGTAGACTATAAAAAAAAAACCTCACATCCAACGGCTCAGTAACCAGAATGATTTCTTTTAATACAGAAGACTTCTAAGGAAACATACCAGATAACCTTACCTTATTTGTGCGGAGTCCCAATGGTAGAGGCCCACCCAAAAACGTTTGGCTCTAGAACGAGTCCACAAATTAGGCATTGATCAGTTACAAAGATGGTCTGGTAACTCGACCTTAATCACAGGGGATCACAAAGATCCGACATCAAAAGAAGATTAAGGAAAACGGTAGCCCTAGCGTCCATCTACTAGTCTGAGGACGCTTAATGGAAGTCTGTAAGTTCAGTACTATCGCTAGGGAAAGGTGGCGAGATTTCGGAAGGACACTTTAAACTTGTGATAATCCCGAGGGGCTGCTATCAAAATATTTTAAATTCTCTGTCAAAAGAATCCTTACACCTCCTCGACCGTATCCCAAAGTTGATCCCGTCTCAATCCATGGAAAATAGAGTTAGCAGATAGTTCAGTTTACTTGTGCTAGTTTGGTTAGACTCATGGTACTCGGAGAAATTCTGTTAAGGAAAGCGAAGTCTCCTTCCAAAAGTTATTTCGAGTGAAATGACGATTATCCCTAAAGGGGTGAGGTGAGAATTGGTTCTTACCTACCATCTTCACACCTGATTTTCACACGTACTGAGACACCGTTGATAACAAAGAGTGCATTAAATTCTCTTCCACCATACCAAAGAAAACGTATTTGCCACTCCATAATTTTATGGAAGGGTCATTCATAAGACTCATATGACGGTAGGCCTCGCTGGCACAGTACTTTTGACAATGGACTTATAGATATAGGTTATTTCTTAACGTTTTATGGCGCAATAGGTTTAGTAATGGTTATATTTATTCATATAGAATTGCTGCATAAATATTTGGTGGTATAATGTATTTGGCAATAGTTATATATATGTATATAAGTTGCTGCATAAATATTTGGTGGCATAATGTATTTGGCAATAGTTATATATATGTATATAAGTTGTTGCATAAATATTTTGTGGCACAATGATATCTTGACATTATATATATATATATATATATATATATGGTTGCATAAACACACTGGTATATTTATATGTATAGTCTACTAAGGGTAGGAGTAGAGCCTATGTGGATAAAATAGAAAGAAACACTTATAGGATTTGAAGGAGTCAAGAATTATGAGGAAAAGGTAAAGTCATATGATTTCACTTGTAAAATATCCTTGGTAAGAACTAATGTGGGAGAACGAAGAGTCTAATCTCCTTGCAACAAGATTTAAGAGCTTATATTTAATTGAAAATCTAGGACCACAAAGATTTTTTTTTTATAGTAATTATAGGTACATTACACATTTTCTTCATTGGAAGGATTTTTTTCCATGGTTTTGGAGAGAGATTCTTATTTATAATAAATATATTCCCTTTATGCATATGAAAAATTAGAAGCAAAATGTACTATTCTACCACAATTAAAACATATTAAGGGTATCTTACCTTTGTATTTTCCAGATCCTACTTTTAGATTTCTCACAAATTGTGCTTTTTTTGTCTTTGATTTACAACTGGAACAATCACCAGATATATCTTCATAAATGTTTTGTAGCTTATCCCAAATTTGTTTAGATGATGTACACTTCATTACCTTGATAGTCTCATAATCTAACAAACCACTCAATACAACATCTATTTCTTTTGAATTGTTTTCACTTAACTCGTTACCGGTTTCATATGTAAAACCTAGTGTGAATTATTCCCAAATACGAAACCCAAGGGCCATAAAATATGTGTTCATTCTTATAATCCATGATGAATATTGTTTTCCATCAAACAAAGGAGATATGTTTGTGGGGAAACCTTCCTTACAATCCATATATGATCGAGATATGTATTCCAGTGGTTAAACTGTTTCTGAAGGAACCTGCTCTAATACCAATAGTTCAATTAATGCTTACACTGAGGGGGGTTGAATTAGTATAATATAATTTTTAATTTAATTGAGAATTCATCAATCATCCATTAAATTTAAACAATTTAATGCGTGTATTCTCAAATCATATTACACATAGTTTAACTTGGAAACCCTTGCAGGAGGAAACCACAAAACCTTATATTTATAAATGTTTGTAGAACCAACCTATTGTTACAAATATTGTAGGAACGAACCTACTAGAGATGTCAATATCCTTAGTTCAACACCAAATTAGCAAGATATTATGTACCCACCAAACTACTAGAGACACCAATGTCCTCAATTGAGAACCACTACAAAAATGTATTGTGTAGGCACTATTGACGATTAAAATCGCAAGAAGGATTTTCCCCAGAAAGTATTGCTAAAGCCTATTATTATAAGTTAACAATATATATAATACTAGTAGGTGGGACCCCCTTGTAGATTGGAGGATTATATTTGGTTCTTATTTGATGTTATGTCATTATTCCACACTGCTTACAGGTTTGGGTATGATTGATGTTCCAAGGTTGGTTCTATTTGCAACAAATGGGTGATGGATAATTCATGCTACACGTGGGTTTCTTTAGTCTAAATTATCAATTCCATGTCACAAGAATCTTATGAGAACTGTTATTTTAGTGATAATTGTGCCATGATCTATTACATATCAAGCCCACACAAAATATATGTTAGTCATGGAAAAGAATAAAAGAAATATGGCAAAAAATCTAAAGAAGAGATTAAACTATGCTACTATGCTACACTACATGCATTGAAATTAAAAGATTTTTGTTAGTCCTAGCTAACATGTTAGTAGCTATGTGATTTATTGCATTATATGAAAAAATGGTTGATATGTGTTATGGTGTAGTTGGCAATGGTTAAATCTGATATGGGTGGCACGTTTGAAAAGTGATGGATGTTAAGTTTGATGCATAGATTAATTAAGAGGATTAATGGAAGGTTGGATAGAGTGTACCAAGGAATTGAATGAGTGGGGGTGGAGGTGATGTTCATTTACTACATGTCACTCATACTCCTTTCACTAGTTGTCACCTTAGCTGGGCTATTTTTCAAGTGTGTTTTGTTGTGGTTAAGCTATGATTTTCAGGCAGAGGAAGAACTGCTCAGCCAAGATCGCGTTTTTAAGGTTTTCTTGGTTACATGTATTTATTTTTTCCATCCATGAATCTACTCTGGTTATGAAATAGATATTGGCTCGGGATGTATGGTTCTATGATTTCCTTGAGACTGAAAACTATATAGACTTATTGTTTTCTCTGGAATGGTTGTTGTGTGGTTTTCATTACGATGATTGTTGAAGTCATAGTTTCATTTATCTTTTTGAATGCTAGAAGCCATGAAGGCTCTCTGTCGTCCTTATTGATTTTGGTTGAAGGGTTTCTTTCAGTCCAGATTGGTTGGCTGTCTACACATTCTCTTTTTTGTGTCACCATACCCAATCGTTTTGTTGTTATGGGGTTGTTGGGTTTGAACCACCTTGTGTCACTGCATATTGTTTCACCCAGGTATGGGTTAGTTCATGCTACTGATGTTTGCGCAATGGGTTATGATGGCTATAATATCTAGGGGCTTGATTAATGTTGATTGATATTTCTCAGCTCTATTTTATCTAATCACGGTCAATTGGTTGATTGGGAAAACCACGAGGGTTATACCCTACGTGTTCTCAGTGTGATTACAGGACCAAAATGAAGCCTTGCTCCTCTTTTCATAGTCTCTCCTATCTCACCCTACCTATGAAGTTATTGGTGGTATGCCCTGTGTGTCCATCGTATGATCTCGAGGGTTCTCACTTGGTGTTGGGGGTCGACTCCAGTCTCCCTATGCTGTTCCATAGAGAGAACCCTTGATTTCTCAAAGACCAGTTTTTGATAAAGGGAATCATTATGTCCTATCAGGTATACTGTTGATTGTTACTATTTGGTGGTGTATCGTCGATAGTGTTTGATTGTTGTCTCGTCCCTCTTGATTATGTTGACAGTGGTGTTGGTTATTGGTATTTAGTCACTGCATTTCGTTATTATAACAATCTAATTGATAAGCTCAGCATGGTTAATTGCTTGATTGGAGAATTGGGATTGAATACACAATCGTTGGCTCTTACATTGTAATTATTGAATTGTTAACCCAACATTAGTTTATAATTGATTAAGTCACAACGATGCTTCATGCATAATGCATTGGTATGTGTGGGATTCCTATAGCATGTCAGGTTGAGTTAATGGTTGTTGTGGTTGTATGCTTTAAATTTCCAAATGAGAGTATTGCAATCATGATAGTTGTGGTGTGGTTTTCCACTGTGTATGTTATGGATATTGTTTGATTACCCCATCAAAGAGGGGCACAGGTTTTATAACAATCTAGTTTTTTCGTAGTTTGATTAAATTGAGAAATGGATTTAGGCATACTGTCGTCATTTCCTTGTTTTGGATTGATAGTTCAACGTCGTTTGATGTTTAGATCCAGAGTAAATAGACATGTACATTCACAGTAATGCTCATGCATTTTGTTGAATGGACTGTGTATCCTACAATATCATATAAGTTGAAGTAGTGATTGTTGTGCGTTTAAATGAAAGTCAGGGCTATTAAAACGTGATATATTGATGATTGTGTTTTGACTGTCCACGTGTATTGTTGATGGATATCATGCATTATATCATAGGTGAGAATAGATTCTATGACAGTGTGGTCCCATTATAACTTAATTGTTAAATGGAATTGGGGAATAAAATTCGGCACGATTTTTGTGTCTGTGTTGATGAATGAAATAGATTCATGGACAATGGTTGATGTGTTGATGTTGAACAGGGTGGAATTAGGTGACTGTGTATTCATTTGGGAATTGTTTTAAGACATTAAATGGATAAATGAAAAGAAACAAAACTCCTCTACAGGTTGTTGTGCAATGCATATGGTCTTGTTTTAGTGACATTGTATTAAAGATTTGATTGTGAATAGTAAGCAATTTGATACACATAATTGATTGAATTATACACAGTAGTTTTTTAATTGAGCACAATGATTATTTGGTTGGTGTTGGACCTTTTGTGTTTGATATATAATGGTTTTACGGATTACTTAATTAATTTTATGAACAATATCCACTCTCTTTCCCTACCATTATTTCACTTTTCTCTAATTACAATCCCCTCTCCTTATCATATCCATTTTTCACTCATTCCTAAAATTTAATTAAAGTTAAGATCATTATGTATTGTAACAGTTTGAAATCGCAGTTTCTTTGATGGATTACAATGACATGTTCCTTGGTTTACATTACATTTGATTGTTTGTTGTCTGTGAGCATTAACCATGTTTCTTTTCTCCCTCATTTTAACACTTTTTTTACTCAATACAAACCCCTCGCACATCCCAGAACATTTTGTTCACCCCCTTCTCATTGAAAACAATTAAGCAGTTTGTATGGATTGGATTGCATGAGCCTGATATGTTGTTGAGTCAAACTTTATTTCATATTTTAAAGGATTTGTCATGTATGGTTGTTAAAATAACTATGTTCTAATCAATCAATCATGCATGCAGCAATGAAATTTTTCAGCTGAGGTATCTGATCAGGGGATCAAATTTTGCTCAAAAATTCAAAGTGCTCGGAATCGCTTCAAAATGAACGAGAGTGTAGGCCTTGTCGTTACGAACCCAATGCAAATCGTTTGGGTTCAAATAGACATTGGGAGTGAGAGATATCGCATTCTATTCAAAATGACACACAGGCAAAAAAATGGATGATGACTGTACAGTCCGTACGACTGCTGATGTGGCAGTCTGTACGACATGTGGTAGGGCTAAGTGGTAGAAAGTTGGCATATGTGGATGAATGAGCATTTGACACATGTCATCTTTGTGGCTAATAGTATGCTGGCATGTGGCCCAATCCATGGCCACCACGTGTCACTTGTTGATTGGTTTAAAATCTTTTCAACTGGCAGGACTCGACCCCGCGACCTCCGGGCAGGGGAAGAGACTTGGGAAGGGCCGCCAACTGGCGTGCCACCATATGAACCTTATTATATATCTGACATACAATGTATTTGAGTTTGAATTATTGTTATGTTGGTGCGGGGGTCCGGGCCGGGGCTTAGCCCCAGCCCGTGGTTTCGGCGTTATATATATGTGACCGATGGTTTAACAAATGTGCATGGATATGTATTTCAAAACAAAGCCTAAGCCTCGGTCATATGTGCCATAGCATATGGCCTTTGGCTATGCTATGGGTGTGCGCGCGTGGTTATGTATTGGTTCAAACAGTTGTGTAACCCACACCTGCCACTTGTCCATTAACTATTCACCTTTGGGATGGAGCCCCATTTTGTATTTGTGAATGGACACATGGGTCACGCGACCATGGCCTTGGCGGTTAGGGGCTAGGTGTGCCCGTAACCGTCCTACAGTTTGCACGGTTCACGCGGTTGCGTCCGGTGCTAGGTTTTTACGCTTAAATATGCATGTGGGCTAGGTTGATCCATAGAAGGTGCGTTTTGTAGATGCAGAGACAACAAGCTTGAAAGGGGGACTTCTAGGAAGCCTATCTACTTCATTTTTTGGCCAAACGAGGTGCCGAAAAAGCCCAGCTAGGGGTTTTTGGACGTTCTGAAGCCATTGGAGCAGTCTATTTGGCAATTTTAGCATTGTAAAGAACACTTTTTATCACTTTGAGAAAATAATACAAATGGTCCATTGGAAGCTGGACCAGGAGATGTAGCCCAAGAGAGGGGTGAACTCCTTTATCATTTGTTGTGTTATGTGTTTATTGTTCATTGATTATGTTGTTTTTTATATGCATCTTACATAAGTTTAACCTATTAAAATTGTGTTGCAAAGTTGATCAATTTGCATTTTAACACACAAACTTTACTTGCAAATATTTTCAAGAATACAAGTCTTCTTCATTTTTAGATCAAGTTGGTATCAGAGCATAGGTTTTTGAAGACTTGATTATTTGAAGTGTTTTGTTTTCTGATGCTCACAAGGTTGAAAATCACAAGAGGAGAAGGCCAACTTGTAGAGCCAAGTTCTCATCCTTCAAGGAGGAAGCATATACCATCACCGAAAGTTTCAAGGAGGCATTCACCAAGTATGGCTCATGAAGAGAGTCATGAACATGTTCCTGCAGAAGATGAAGATCTCAGAAAGGATGTCATGGAAATGAGAGAGATGATGAAAATCTTGATAGAAAGGAATGCATGGTTGCAAGGTGAAGGCTCCAACCCTTCAAAGCATAAGGGAGATAGTGGTGATAAAACTCCAAATGGAAATGGAGGGAATGGTGCTTCTCCACCATCCTCTCCTTTATCTTCTTCTTCTTCTTCTACCAATTCAAGACCTCTTCTGAATTCTCCAAGAAGACATGGTAAAACTCCTTCACAAATTCCTTCGTTAAAGCTTGATATTAAATTCGAATTGCCAATATACAATGGAGAAGTTAATGCTGAGAAATTAGATAATTGGATTCGTCAGATTGAGGTATATTGTAGGATACAAAAAATTAAAGATGATGAAACCAAAATTCATCTTTCTTCTTTAAGATTGGATAGTGCAACACTCATTTGGTGGGAATCCAAGACTCAAGAGGACATGAAGAAGCATGGTAAAATTTTAACCTCTTGGAATGATTTTATTGTTGCAATTAAAAGACAATTTTACCCATTGGCATATAAGCAAAAGGCTACTATGGATTGGCAAAATTTTAAACAAGCTAAAGGAAAGAATGTGCAAAGCTTTACTCAAGAATTTAGGAGAAGAGATTTGGTTTTGGGAGTAGATTTGTATTCTCAAGAAACTTTACTCAAATACATTGAAGCTTTACATAGTTATTTGAGACATACTATACTCATGTTTAATCCTTCAAATCTAGATGAAGTTTGTGTTCAGGCTACTCATTTGGAAGCAAGAGGAAGGAATGAAACTCATGAGGGTAACAAGAAGCCTTTCATCCATGGAGACAAAGG